>JAPZDX010000023.1:16176062-16188085 GCA_029783625.1 Naso annulatus | reverse complement strand
TGTAGGCCTACTTTTTTTTTTTTCCCCACACAGAAAACTTATAAGGAATCAGGAAAGAGATTGATAAAGGATCAGACCACAAAGTAGAATCAATGATGGCATTGATTGCAATGAAATTTCATCAATTCCCATTCCTAGTTCCAGATAAACTCCATCCTCACAGATATCACCACTGACTGCGGATATGAGGCAGTGTGACATCAATAAATGTGATGATCTTTACCACAACCTTTTCAACATTTTTTAAAAATAGGGCAAATAAAATCTGTAATTTCAAAATACTGTGAGATTGTTTTTGTTTTTGCGGTCATCCACATACAATGGCCTCATCCTCCTCTCGGTTTTAAGACTCACACACACACAAAAGAAAAAACTACTGTGGTGACACGTTGGTCAGAAAGGATCATTTTTCATGGTATAACATAGCATTGCTAAGAACTTCGTATTCAAACAAAACATTACAAGCACATTCTTACCTGTAATATAGAACACGATCTACCAAAAAACCCTTAAAACTTAATCTTGAGAGCTGTATCATCCAAACTTTGCCTTCAGTCCAACCTAAAGCATACCATCAAATCAAACTCTTCTGCTAATTTTTTGATTTATGGTCTAGTTTTTTACACAAGGTTCAGCACTGCACTACACTAGAATTACTTAAAGCAGCCTATGTAAACATCCACAGACTCTCTTGACAGTTGTAAAAACAGGATGAGCTTGACAGTCTAAAATACAGTTTAAACACAGCTACTCAAAAGAAACGCCTATTGATCTCCATGACCTAATAAATGTATTATAAAAAGAAAAAAACCATATGACGCAAGTGACATCGGCGATTTCCTACTTCCTGTGGAATAAGACACGCCCACTTCCTACGCATGAATTGGCAGCCTTTAGAAGAAGCAGCACACTCTGTGGCAGACGTACAAGGGCATCAGACATCAGTTGGTAGAGAGACAGCAGACCGCGCTAGTAATATTTTTTAAAAGTCGCTCCCGCCACAGTAACGCTAGTCTTTGAGAAAAAAAAAAGTGTTTGTGTTCTTGGGATAGTTTCAGGGTAACTGCCAACACGCTCCATGGCTGAGAAGATGGACTTGGAAGAAGGAAAGGTATCCAACGGCGAGCCGCTGGCGAATGGAGGAACCAGCCCGAAGACGAGCGGCCCGGAGTCGACGTCCCAGCGTGTGAAGAGGATAGTGATGGCAAACCTGTTGGTGATACTCACGGTGGCTGGTGTCATTGTCGGCGTTTTTATTGGACTTGGTGTGCGGAACGCGACGCTTACCCGGACCCAGATAATCTACATCGGCTTCCCCGGCGAGCTCCTCATACGTCTGCTGAAAATGATTATCATCCCCCTGGTGGTTTGCAGTCTGGTGTCCGGAGCGGCCAGCATCGACCCCAAAGCCCTGGGCAAACTCGGCGGCTGGGCTATGCTCTTTTTCCTGGTCACCACATTAATCGCGTCGTCTATCGGCGTTATCATGGCTTTCATCCTAAAGCCAGGGGTCGGTTCAGCAACTAAACCCAACGTGCAAGACTTGGATGAGAGCGTGCCTGTCGCAAAAGAAGTGATAGACTCCTTCTTAGACTTGATCAGGTGAGAAAACACACCATCATTGAAGGTAAAACCACTGTTGAGAAACAGTTTAATAGTGTGACGTTGTGAATGAAACGTAAACGTTCATTGACGAAGCACACGCGGTAACTGATAAAGCTGTCAGTGACCGTCCGTTGAAGCTGTTCTGTTATAGGTGCCGGACCCTCTTTACCGTCCTTTCAGACAGTTAGCTTTGTTTTAAGCGCTCAGGAAAAAAGTAACGAAGACATCGTGTTCAGAGTATAGCGGGAAGTGCTGTAACGTCAATCAGCAGTTGCATCAGCTCAAGAATGCTCACACACATATGGAGTAAACTCCCCTAAGACAGAGTACCGGTTGTCACGGGCTGTTTAATGAGACATCCAAGGTACGACGTCCCCTTCGTTATCGCTAAATGCCTTATTAAATTTGTTTTATTTCACATTTTGTCTTCACAATTATAGGCACACGTGGCCGAATTTCACGTGTTTGTGACATTTCCTCTATGAGTGTGAAAGAGACACATGCTGGGAGAGCCCCACTACGAAACTGTCAACCAAAAACGCGCCTGTCTAATCTTAGTCCTTGCGCGTGCTTAAACTTAAAAACGCGGTATAGAGAAGTTTGGTCAAAAGATGGCTTAGTGACTCACTTTTCTTTGGACTCATTCTCAGAGTGTATTAATTCTTCAGCACTCTGCTCTAAACTTGTCTGTTTGGGAGCCAGCAGCTCAACAGAGTGACTTTTTCTTTATCAACATATCACACGCATGGGACATTCATGAGGCATCTGCCACCCGCTCCTCTGAGGAATCAGAGAGGACAAGCAAATGACTCAGAAACTGAAATAGTACGGTCAGGTGTCGAAACCCCCCTGACACTTAATCATGTTCAGGATTTTAAGAAACTTTTACACAATAAGTTTCATGACGGGTTACGTTTCCTCTTAATAGACCTCGCTAGTAGTACCTTAAAAACTGCTCAAGCCCAGAAGCCCTTTCTTATCTGAGCCAGTGGCGTAATCAGTTGATTATGGTACTCTAAAGTTAAAGTTTATTCCATCCCACTTTTTGTAAACACACCGGCACTCGCTACAATACATAATGTGACTGTGTGGACCTGTTAGTTCCCCCTTCAAAGATAAGAAACTGCTCTGTATTCAATATTATTTGAGTTAGCATATGATTGTACTCACTGATAGTCCATCATCGGCCTTAGAATACATTTAAGACTATTACTGGTGAGTAGATTACTGTGACAGTACTTGAAGTTTTACAGTCACATGCTAATGTCTTTGCTCCGATGCATTCTTGATAGACTGTGGACTCCATTGTGTAGTTTTGTCTGGTTAGTTTGAACCCTCTTCAGGCAGTCGTTGCTGCTCTCAATAAAATGTGTAATTGTAGATTATAAAAGCCAGAGTTTTCCACCATCTCTCCTCTGCTTCCAGCAGTTAGGAGAACGCTCTGGCAACAATGTCTGAAAAAAATTTCATACTGCCAGAGCTGGGTCACACATGCAAAAGTTACAGGACAAAATTTAACCATTAACAGATTAACATTGGTGCAATGAGAACCTTGCGTAACAGTGTCTACACGTTGCCAAAACACAACGGTTTGGCTTTCAAAACTCAGATAGGCCTGTTATCATTTTTTTCTGGCTCTGTTCATTTTAAATAGCTCAGGATGAAAAGATATCTCATAATAAAAAACCTCAAAGAGCCGGTTAACTTCTAGAAACAGGAGCCATAGTCCAGTGTATTGTTAAATGATGTTTCTGAACGCACACCCCACTGCTGTGGTCCAGGTTTATCTACTGCAGCTGGACAGTAATAATCTCGTGCAGGGCAGCCACCATGGCACATGCACACAAACACTGACACATTATCCTACTAGGGCAGCAGGCAAAACCCTGTGCCTCTCATTAAAGCGAGCTCTCTCAGCTGGTGTCCTGGTTCGTTTTGACTGCAAAGACAATGTGATGCTTTGACTGCAGTGCGGGCCATCCGAGCGCAGTACTTTACCTGTCAGTGTTCATTTCTGCCTGACATGAGTAGGATTAATTCTGATTGGAGCCACTCCTAAACATCCTTGTTGACATCCCTTATCTCCCGCCTTGTTTGCTTTCTCACTAAAAACCATGTGGGTTACGTTGACAGGTAACTGCTATCAGTCAGTGCTAGTGTCCCCTGTGGACTTACTACATCATTTGCCTTGAGCTGCTGGGAAGTCGTGACGCTAAATACAGATTGTTAGGCACAAAGCACTTCTCAAAAAACAACACAGTCTGTTCGTAGAGACTTTTTTGACTTCCATGTTCCCACGTAGACCTGCACAAGGTGTTCCTGCGTGTATCCAGATCTTGCTGGTGTAACCAGATCCTGGAAAGACGTCAGAGCAGTTTGCTCAAAGCAATCAGCAGCCTGCTATAAAAGAAACACGCTCACCAAACTATGTGTGGATTGTTGTCATATCTTTCTATTCACTGTCTTTTGTTGTTTATTCATCTAGTCCAAAAATCAAGTTTGTCTCAACAGCAAAGAAAAAGGAAGTGGATCTCAGGTTTCACCTTTGTATGATGCAAAGTTACATGACTGAAAATGCTCATCGCCAGGCAGTGTTGTGTTGCCTTTCCCAAGGTCTTGACAAGAGACAGAAAGTATCTTTAACTATGATGCAGGAGACAACACAGACAGGAGGCCTGTGCCGTAAAGTGATTGTATCTAACCGGAATCCAGTCCAGCAGTTTCTCTACAATGTTGTTTTATCGTGTGAAGCTGTAAGTCTATTAATATTTGGACTGACAATTGATACTAAATTTACACACAAAAGAATTGTTGCTCCTTTCTAGCCGTACCAGGCATTTGAATGTTGAAGCTTTACATGTACACTCGAGTATCTGAATAATGTCATTACATTTGCTTAAAAGCGCGGCAGCCTTTTTGCACCATAACCAGAATTTGGCCTGAGATCCAGTTGCATGCTTCCCTGTCACACAGTCAGTCACATGTTTAATCCTGATGCACTATTCCAATGAATGGGAATGAACGGTTGGAAAGAGACGGGAGAGTTAATGCCTTATTACTCTAAATCCGTTACAGACAGCGGAGTAAAGGGGGTTTCAGGAACACATGGGTTGAGTTCTTGAGAGATTTAATATGCAGTTGGACCTATGTACCAACACATATATGTGTGTGTGTGTGTGTGTGCATGAACTTAATAGGAGGGGATGAATAACACAGCAGCAATTCGTAATGGGCTGAGTGAAAAAAGAAGATTAATAGTTAAATTCTCTCAGCTATTTCCACATGATCAGCCTTGTGATTTGGCCTGTTTGAACTATAGCAGACATTCAGAGAGCATAGCTCCCAGGTCTGACACACTCCGGATGATGTTCTGAAGTAAAAAGACAACAAAAAATGAACAGATAAATAAAAATATTGATTTTAAAACTCAGGATACAAAGTAGGACTGTGATTAGCACCGGCTGTGTATTTGGGTTTACAGTCTTCTATGTGATGCTGCAACAGTTCAGACTTACCGTAATCGGAAATGGGCATGAGGTAAACGGAGGCCAGTTTATGGTTTTACGGTGTGTTCGCTTGCTTTGTAGCAAACACACTATAAAGTCATAAATGCACCTGTGACCTTGCTCTCTGTGTCCATTCATCAAACTTAAAGTGTTTGGGGTTTAGTTTTTATGCTGTTGCGTACGCAGATAGAAAGAACCAAACAAGTCTGAGGCACTTTTATTGTGTTCAGCTCTTCAGTTCCCTCACCCCACTACATCTCACTCCTCCCCCTCTAATTTCAGCCTCGTTCTGCGTCGATGTTTTTCGAGGCATCTGGTACACATCATGTAAATTTTGTTTCCGTCTCCCCGCAGAAACATCTTTCCCTCCAATCTGGTGTCTGCTGCCTTCCAGTCAGTAAGTACTGCATCCCAATCCTGTAACTTTCCATAATTATGATTGGAAATGTTTAGATAAAGCTGACTAGCTGTACTGAAGTAACTAACCAGTTCTTTTTTCCATCCAGTATGGAACCGAATACAAAAATATAACCAGGAATACCACAGAGGGAATCATGGTCTTAGAGAAAGTAAGTACAGTGACATGTATGGCCTTGTTATCGTAAGGGCACCTTCTTGTCTGTGTCTCTAGGGTGATATCTGGTGTGTGGGTGTCAGGGGCGGTGGGTGTCCTGCCAGCATTTTTTTAATGAGTGTCTGTGTCTTTCTCCAAGATTCCCATTGGGAAAGACCAGGACGGCATGAATATTCTTGGTCTGGTAGTGTTTGCCATTGTGTTTGGTGTGGCTTTGAGGAAGCTGGGTGAGGAAGGAGAGATCCTCATTAAGTTCTTCAACTCCTTCAATGAGGCCACCATGGTGCTGGTGTCTTGGATCATGTGGTAAGAAAGACCTGTATGTCTCTGGGTTAGAGGGGATTAGAATAAAACTGGTACTAAGCGATATGAGGGGATTTTTTTCCCCCTTTGTTGCAGAACCATGATGATCTACAGCAGTGTGCTGTCCTATCCTCTTCTCTCTGTGTTCCTTTCTCTACCTGTTGCTCCACAGGTATGCCCCTATTGGTATCATGTTCCTTGTAGCCGGCAAGATTGTGGAGATGGAGGATGTTGGTATGCTGTTTGCCAGTTTGGGAAAATATATAGCCTGCTGTATCATCGGACATGCCATCCATGGCTTTCTTGTGCTGCCCGCCATCTACTTCATCATTACAAGAAAAAACCCATTCATCTTCCTCTGGGGGATTTTCACAGCTCTGGCAACAGCATTTGGAACGAGCTCCAGGTAACGAACTGCCTGCTGCTTATTTCTTTGACTATGTCCCACACACTTGTTTGTTCTTCTCGGGATGTTGAATATCAAACACAGAGGTTCTCCTGTTTTAAACACACACGCTTCTCTCTGTCGCACACGGACAGTATGTACATGCCTCTTGCCTTCATAGACTCACATATCCCCCTATTTCTTGTGTCCCAGCTCCGCTACTCTGCCCCTGATGATGAAGTGTGTGGAGGAAAAAAACGGCGTGTCCAAACAGATCAGCCGTTTCATCCTGCCCATCGGAGCAACGGTCAACATGGACGGAGCTGCTCTCTTCCAGTGTGTGGCTGCTGTGTTCATCGCTCAGCTGAACGACACTTCCCTTAACTTCATCCAAGTCATTACCATCCTGTAAGTCCCAAAATGTCTCACTTATCATGTAGCTATAAATACTAATGTAGTCTGTGTACAATGGTGTATATACACCCTGAAGTTTGTAGCAATGTCATTGAAATTTTTTGATCGGTTCTTAGGCACTAACTGCATTATCTTTTGTCTTGTTTTAGAGTGACAGCTACAGCATCTAGTGTTGGAGCAGCAGGTATTCCTGCTGGTGGTGTCTTGACCCTTGCCATTATCCTGGAGGCGATAGGACTGCCCACCAGTGACCTGTCTCTTATTCTGGCTGTTGACTGGCTTGTGTGAGTACAAAACCTTTGTGTGTTTATGTGAATTTATAGAGACCCTGACATATGCACTTCCACAATTCAGTCCATCCATCCATCCACCCATTTACTGTAACTGCTTGTATTTGGCAGAGTCGCGGGGTTGCTTGAGCAAATCCCTCCACAGTTTCATGTGATAAAGGTATTGCTGTCTGTTAAATTGCTTGCCATCCATTCTGTCTCTCTCTAGTGACCGTACCTGCACTGTGCTGAACGTAGAGGGCGATGCCTTCGGAGCCGGGCTCTTGCAGCACTTTGTGGACCGTACAGCTAAACGAGAGGAAGGAGCAGAGCTGAGCGAGATCAGACTGGAGGGAGACCCCTCACTTCCTGCCCCCGAGAGCTCACCCCTCATTCAGAAGCGAGGTGGAAAGGACAGTGCAGAAGGAGCTAAGGCAGTCCTGTCTGAGTCCGTCATGTAATCCAGCTGCTGACATGATCAATGACTATCTCACATACTTGACACTCCTGCAGGCTGAAACTTGAGGGTCAAATACCCTTTCCATCTTTTTTTTTTTTTATTTTGCCCTGAAGAAACGGGTGTTTGGAGAGAGGATTAACTTGCACAATACTATTCAATGCAGAGAGTAGCTCTATGTCCTCAACACCTTTTCTCCACGTCCTCAATATTTTCTAGGCAGGAAAAAAAAAATCAGCGGGGAAACTCAAATCCATCATATGTATGGTGACTTGTTTTTGTTTTTGGGGGACGGTATTTCACGTCAGTCTGGGTACTGTGTTGACTTGAGATTAATGTTGCGTTCGGTTGATCCTTGTCAATTTTTTAAGTCAGAATTTAATCACATGATGAAGTTGTATAAGCCAGGTGGGGTGTCAAAGGGCTGGACCCGTGACCCTCTGCATTCACGATGGAGAAATGAGAGTTACTTTAATGTATTTACCTATCCACTCATTTGCTATATTTATATTAAACGTATTCGATGCGCATTTTGAATTATCACATAAGAAATGGCAAATGGAAATGACAAAAATTATTATTTTTTTAAAAAGTCCTCAATTTCGCAGAAAGTTTTTTGCGCTCGCCTGAGATGGTTTTTGCCTTTCTTGAGAAAATGCGCAAAATGTGAGAAGGAAACAGTGGTGTGCAATTAAATGTTCAGTGAATATTTGTCTGCTGTTTCCACTCCTTAAAAGAAGAAGTAGTTAAAGAAGCTGATTCTGACATTTTGCGGGATATTCCCCAACGTGCGAACAACAACAGTGATGTGTTGTGCGAAGAGGAGACTTAAGTATTCCTAGATCTCATTCAAAGAACATAACAGCAATTTTAGATGGTAAACAGCAACGAAATGCTGCGGTGTTTTGTTTCCCGCTTGCAACCTCTGCTTCTTCTACTCTTCATTACAGCATGTGTATCATTGCCTACACCGCCATCTTCTGACCAAACTACACAGCCTCGTTTATTCACTCCAGATCAGATGGTGGAAATGCTGCTAACTTGCGTTTTCTTTTTGGCAAGATTTCAAAACATTTGCTTGAAATTCACTCCACAGTTAATATAAACATGGCTATTGCTACATATCCGTACTCTCAAAACTTCTCACACACCCAGCAGCAGTAGCCCACAGGTATTTAGCATTTCCTGGTCGTGAACATAAAATTTTCGCGTTCAAAAGTTGACAAGGACAACCACACAACTTGCAGCGCCCAGTCTGTCAGAAGGCAGAGCTTTCATACTCTCCCTCAAAAATCCATTACCTTCAAAATGTTTGTGTTGCTGTCGCCGAATTTTTGTTTTTATTTTCCACTTTGTCAAATTGTCCTTACAGGACAAGGTTCATATTTGTTCCGAAATTATATGCCTATGTTTGCGGATTTTATTACACATGATTATGCTCACTGTCATGCAGATTTCTTTAAATGTGTCTAAACTATAAGTGCTATACGATGTCAAATGTAAAACATTGGACACTAGTGTTCTATATACTCTGCATGAAAGTGGCTGTGATCATGTATGACAAAATGCGGGAACATTTGTTTTCTTTTTAGTTTTAGAGACAATTTATTATTCTGTCATTGTGTCTGTGGTTAACCCACCGATTTTTTTTTTTTTTTTATGTGTAAAGCCTTTCTCATGTGGCGAGAAAAAAAGAAATAGATGTGTAAAACCTGCTCTCGAGATTATATTTATGGCCGAAGCACACCAAATGAAACGACAACCTCAATAACTTCCCAAAGCTTAGTCACCACACGTGGACACAGGGCATTTCTTCTTCAGATGGACCTCAGTGTGATACCAGGTGACATATCCTCAGGTTAAACTATGGCTTGAAGACTGTCCTTATTATTCTGAGACCAAATATCACAGTGGCCCAGCAAACAGGAAGAGACCATCGGACTCTTGAAACATTAAATGACATTTCCCCTGGGAGATGTTTTTTTTTAACTTTCTTCGTTTTAGCCAATTTTACTCTGCTGCTCTGTGTAGGTCCCAGCATCTCAGCGAGGCACAAATGGGTTTTAAAGCACAGTATGTGGTGAAAAGATGAGGCTACGTGTGAGGTTTAAGGAACAAGTTCTTCCACTACAAGAATGTCTGGACCGGGTGAAAATAGCAGCAGTGGACTGCTGGTTTGCTTTGGCACCTAAAGAACTGAAGTGAAAGTAAGCTTGTCTCAACTTAAACTGACTGGCTGCAATGGCCATAAACATTAAATACTAGCTGTGTAGACTTTAGGCCTTGTATGTTATTGTCGATGCCTTAGGTAATTATTTGTTATAATTCATATTTATTTCCCCAATCAAAATCCAAAGAAAGTTTTAGCCAATGTTTTGATATTGTAGTAACTAAATTTTTCTTTTCTGTCTGTGTCATCTTGTGATAAGTGGTTGGTAGTCTGTTTGTATTCAAGGTGCTTCCATTCGGTGATTTCTTGCTTTTGCAGTTTGGCAGCTGGCATTAGGGAAACTCTTAGCTCTTGAGAATGAGTGGTGTAGTAGTGATAATTTGTATTCGTTGGTGACACTTTCTGTTTTAGAAATACAACATGATGCAGCGTATGCTCTATGAGTGTGCACGTACGGTTAACACTGAATATTTATCTCTTCCATCCATGTCATCATTTATCCGTTAAAAACTCTACCAAATGACTACGAGGTATGCGACTAATCTATGTATACAAAATGTATGATCTTTTCAGTGGGTTTAAGTCTGTTCTTTGTCAGCTTTTCCAGTAATGTACTTTTTCTCATGAAGGTTATCTGTTTCAAGCCTGAAGTCTCGTCGCTGCAGTCTTGTATGACATGAGAGAGTGCTAGAATTTTTGACATTGCATCTGTTATTGTTCTGCAACTTCTACTTAATGTCTTTTTGGTGCAGGGTTGTAAAGATGTTGACATTCCCCTCTGAGATCTTTCACCATTTGGACATCTGTGTGCTTCAGTCGTACCATTTCTGCCGCGTGTATGCATGTGGTAATTGTAATGATTTTATGTCAGTGGGTCTTTGTTTCACGCAACTTTTCCCGGTTACAGTCTGTCTTTAGATTTTTCAAAATAAAGGCCTTTTTTTTATAGTTCGGCTGTGTGTCTTTGCTGTTAAATGTCCATCCCTGTGTTTAAACCCCGTCTACTGCCGTCAGCAACTCAAAATGTTTGGGTTTCTGATAAACTGAAGGATTATTGGCTGAGGAAACACTCCCACTACTTAAGCTATATAAATGTTTTAAAAACGCTCTTGGTGTGCTTGAAATGCAAATGAAAAGTCAATTTAGAAAAGGTGTTTCTCACAGCAAAACTACCAACATAATGACATAGAATTATTAGTGCATACATTTAATAGTAAAAACAGACAGGGACAGTGGATTACTTGTGCAGTGGGGTTCAGCTCCGTTTTAGTTATATTGTGATTTGGCACCATTTGTAAGACACTTCACAAATAAGGCATGTCTAGACCACACTATAATTCACTGTAACAACTGACAGCAGTTCCCACATGAGCAAGCACTTTGCTTCCAATGGCGAGAAAAAATTTTATAAGACAGCAACCCTGTGAAAGAATCTGGCTAAGCGGTGGGCTGCCATCTGACACAACCGGTTGAGTCGAGAGAGAGAGATCTGTTAAGGATCTGAATACTTCTTTCACTTCAAACATGAAATGTTACGTAATTATGCCTATCAATTCCAGATGCCATTCTGTAAAAGCATACAAGGGATGAGACATATTTAGGGTTATGGTTTAGAACCCTTATGGTTTTGCAACTAAAAATATCCATGAGCAAGAGTAGAGGGAACTACTGCACACTCCTACTTGCAATAAACATGATTGGAAATAAAATGTTCTTGGTAATTAGACCTTCATCTAGTTTTATTTGACTGTGCATGGGAGTTGTCTTTTCTTGCCTCTGGACATTTCATCCTATTTGACTGTAGACAAGAAACTGAAGACGTGAGTATAAGCCCTCACAGTTAAGACCTGAATGCATCCAAAAATAACCATGCATGGCCTCTCAATGGTATAGTTGCT
This sequence comes from Naso annulatus, assembly GCA_029783625.1. Taxonomy (NCBI): domain Eukaryota; kingdom Metazoa; phylum Chordata; class Actinopteri; order Acanthuriformes; family Acanthuridae; genus Naso; species Naso annulatus. The sequence continues at coordinate 16,176,504 of JAPZDX010000023.1, read as the reverse complement.
TCTCTAATTACCTGACCATACACGAACCGTGCTGGATATGTATTGGTAAGTAGGAGTAATGCAGTAATGTGCAGTCAACAGGTGAAAGGCAGCGATTTTAAGCTTAGTGTACATCACTGGGCCAGTCTGATAAACAAGGGAGCCACATTCCTATAATATTTCATTCCTGTTTGTCCTGTCATAACGCCCTCCACCCACTGGGCCCCTACCATATGGCTGAAGAACTCCTATAATGTTGTTGACAGTGCCTTGAACAGTGCCTTGCCTCATGCAGAGGACTAAATTAGGTGTGTTGTGCCACCTAGTGTTCAAAAAGAAACAACCAATAATGTACATCCACTGAATTTACAAAGGATTTGACGGGAGCCCTAAAAATTTTTTATAAAATAAACACATTAACCTGTTACAACTCCTTTATTCAGCAGTTCATCAACTGGAGAGA
>JAPZDX010000023.1:16139169-16159413 GCA_029783625.1 Naso annulatus | reverse complement strand
GACTGACTAGACTGTTGTTCTTTCTGGAATGTGAAGCAACCCGAATCCGCTTGCTTTGTGTGTTTGTGCAGGCAAAGTTGTCCACTCTATGGTGGCTCACCTGGACGCAGTCACCTGTCTGACCACAGACCCTAAAGGCACTTACCTCATCTCTGGCAGTGAGTACAACTCAGCTTTACTGTGTCCTTTTGTAGCGAGATACTCTGAGATAAAGACATCATTTACAAAATCCTGTAAACCCTGAACTTATTCCCACTCCTCTGCCTACTGTTTTCATCTGTTATCATAGCAAGAGTGAGGTTTTGATGGCAGTAGTTCATCATAATATTAAATCTATTCTGTATAAGTGGGTATTTTTTGTTTGGAATTAATTAATAAGTATAAACATTAAAAAAAATTACTTTTAAAATAAGGTACAAAGTTAATTTAAAGCATTAAAGTTAAATAGATGAAAAACTATTCTATCCTAACTATAAGTAAACTTTACATTGAACTCTGGGGTTATTTTTGCTCCTCATAACATCATCATTTGTTTCCCTCTCTCTCTTTCGCTCTCTGCCCCCTGCAGGCCACGACTGCTCGGTGCGCCTGTGGATGTTGGACAACAGGACGTGCGTGCAGGAGATCACGGCCCACAGGAAGAAGCACGATGAGGCCATTCATGATGTGGCCTTCCACCCTTCCCAGCCCTTCATTGCCAGCGCCGGCGCCGATGCACTTGCCAAGATTTTTGTCTGACCGCACTGTCGTCCTTCTGGTGAGACTCTTGAGAACACACACGCACACACACAGTGAAATGCAGACCAGTGTGAGCTCTGATACAAGTCTATTACGATGAAACGAATTGCAGAACTCTTCACTCTTTTCACAAACCAACACACTTTGCTTATTGGACTTTCATTAAAAGAAATACAAAGTGTTTTCTTTGGGGGTTTTCTGCAGATTTTATACATAGAATTATTTGTCATGGTTAATACTCAGCCTGTTAAAAGGAGAGCTGTACTGTCTTCGTGGCTATAAAAGGGGGCTTTCCAAAGTCTGGAACAGTAACTTAAATGTGTTGCGGGGGTGATAATAAACGAAGAATTTCAGTGAATTGAGTTTGTTACTGTCACAGTTGCAAAATTCACTGTTTTTGAAGCATGAGTCAAGTTTAGTCTAGTCTGTGTATCTTGGCACCCGCTGCTGACTCCTCATTTTATTTATTTTTCTGTCTCTTGTGAGTTCCCACACTTAATAATAATGCAATAAATAAATTTTTTGTGTACATGTTTAATCTGTCTCGGAGTAAAAAGTTTTAAGCTTGATTTTTTTTTTTTCTGTATTTTTTAAAATCTTTTAATTACAGTAACAAATACAGTTTACTAAAACCGCTTTAATCTCCTGGATAGCTTCAAGTGTAGAACATGTCACATTAAAAGAATGAGTATATGTTTGTTTTATGCTTTGTTGAATTGTGTTTCTCACAAATCCCGTAACACTTAGCAACATCATGAGACTGCATTTTTTTGTTTTCATTGTTTTGACAAGAGACCTGAGGGCTATTGCACAAAATAGAATTAGGAAATCCAGGATAACTAAAAAAAAATGAGGCTTGAGCTATTCTAATAGGTGCATCCTGGTTAGGTTTGTTGCACGTTTGTCAAGCCAGGATAAGAAGGTGCGACTTTGTCAAGCCAGGTCTAAGTAATTCGGACTGGTGCGCACCCACGGACCATTACTACACATCATCTGTAGTATGGTGTGGGCGTGGCTCCGCGCTGCAGGCTGCTGAAATTTCAACAAGTCTGACTGTAACATTTTCTGATGTCGGAAAGCTCTTCTTCGTATTAGCGATTCTTTATCCAACACATCTTCCAAAAAAGGGCACGCCAGAGTGAAGCAAGAAACATCCGTGAATGTAACTTTACGTATCTCCCTCATCACTCACTTAATCAAACAACCTTTGCAGCTTTATCAGTCACTTCTAATTGTCTCAACAACTGCAGATATGCACATATTCATCAAACCTTTGACTGCATCACAAACAGCAGTCTTTATAGACACGATTGAACAGTCGGCCTAACGATAAAAATTTCTGTCACATGAACACCTATAAAAGAAATCATGGCTACAGGTAAAATAGTAACAGTAGGCCCTACATAACTGAAAGACAATATCTGTAGTATTTCAGTGCAAGCTAATGAACATGAGGCAAAACGTTGATGAGCGTTGAATAACTGTAAAACACTTCTTCCAATCAGAGTGACATGTGACCGCGCAAACAAGGCAGCAGGATTATTAAAGCCTGGCTGTTCGCCTGGTCTGGATCAGGCTGGCTGAAACTATGTGGTAACTTATGTGCCCCTGCTTTCAGGCAGCCAAGTCAAGACAAAATTTAGCCAGAATAACTAGAAAATCCTGGCTTAATCCCTTATCTTGGTTTTGTGCATTACCCCTCTGTAGTGATAGTGAATCTCATAACTTTCATCTTTAAGAAAATTGTTCATTATTGTAACTTACATGAGACTTAATATCTTTTGCTTTTAGTGTCGTGAGTCGTGGCCATTGATCGAACTTTTGTTTATCTTCTTTTCTGCCTTTAGAGTCCTACGAAAACATCTGGGCCAAAAGAGACTGAAGACTGCAGTGGACAAATTTCACCTGCATACACACACTCTGACACACACACACACAACCACACCCACAGACACACACTCGTCCTGCACCCCACTGGCTGGGTCATCGCCACAGGACGTCACCACCCCTCGATCCCCTCCACTGTTCTCCGATGCCTCAGTGACTTCTTGTAATACTAATCACACTGCTTTTTTATAACTTTAAAATCCCGGCTGCTCCGTTTTCAAGTAATCACGTTTGGAGTAACCCTTTTTCTACACTACAGTATTGTGTTCTGCTTCGTTTTTCCAGTCTACCAACTACTGCAAAGTGATTGTGCGCTTGAACTTGCTGACACACTACTCACATTTCACGGAGAACCACCGAGGAAACACTTGCACCGCACAAACGCTCCACCACATTTCATCTTACAGATCTTTTTTCGGTAGTTAACGAACAGCTTGGGGCTTGCACACATAATGTATGTAGGTATGACTAAAAACAGTAACTTCTCCCAGAAAGTGTCGGCAGAAACGCACGTGACCAACTTCTTCGTCGGGAATCAATGTATTACATTCCAAAGACTCCAAGTAGAATGTGTGTGGTTTGGAGAATGTTAAACATAGGTGTGTGTGTGTGTGTGTGTGTGTGAGACATTAAGAGGCATTAGACAGTCGCTAACCAGTGTTGGAACAAATAGCTTTAATTTCAACTTTACAGCCAAGTCTGATTGTTTGTCTGAGTATTAAAAGTGTCCCCGTGATTCTGCCTCTCCTTTGAGTGTGTGTGCGCGCGTCAGAATAATCCTCACTCTGCTGTACGAGATGCATAAACTGTTTCCACAATCGCAATCCATTTCTACAGACGGAGCTCGACTCCGCAGACCGACGCTCTCACACGCCGATGGAGATCATGAGAGACAGCAGGGAGCGTGTAAGTCTGTAAGCAAATGACGCAGTGTGTCATTTGGTGCTTTTTACTGTACAGAAGAGTGTACGTGTGTGTGTTTGTAAATGCACTAGTTCAATCAGGGTGCTATGAAAGACCTCGTCAGTCTTGAGTCAGAATCAGGGACCTGTTTTGTGTGTGTGAGTGTGTGTGTGTTTGTGTGTGTGTGTGTGAGTGAGAGGAGGAGAGATTGTGTTTCTCACTCACCAGGCGATAAGTGAACATAGCGAATCAACTTTTTAAACGACATTTCATCGTTCAATCATTTCATTAACTGTCGTCACATTTCAGAAATGTAACGCTCTCCTCATCAGATGGATGTGAATAAGGTCGTTTCAGGCCGGAGGAGTGTACAGAGCTGATGGTAGTTGCATAACAGCAGTGACTGAAACGGTTTCCTCCAGCGAGAGCTGCTCAGATCGTCTTTGTCGTCTCATTTTGAAGTCAGTAGAGCTTTTCGGCTTGCTGTTATTTATTCAGGCTTTGACGGACACCTCCTGTGTGTCGAGGTGAGGTCCCCCCTCCTTGTTTGACATGTATTAGTTGCACAGTAGCACATCACCTGGAGAGAGCTGGGTGAAGCTGGTCCCCTCTCTCTGAGGAGCCATGCTGGGAGAAAAAGCTCCAAGGTGTAGAGAAAAAGAAGGAAGTCCATTTTAAATTCAGACGTTTTTTTTTTTCCGTTTTTATCATTTCAGAAAGGAAGAGAGAGGGAGTACTTATTAATCAGATCGGTTGATATTACTCGGCAACAAATCTTTCTCGCTGATCCGTTGTGATTCTGCCATTTTGGATGTAATATTGAACACCTCACATCTGGCTCTGTCTGCTGGTCACACACTTGCTTGCTTTAGACAGAAGTTGCCCCCTAACAAATTTGACCGTAAATAACCTTTAGAGAAAAAAAAAAATCTGGTGTTAAATCAATTCTTTAAGTGACTTCCTCCTTCCTCTTTAACATTACAGGGTCACACTTGGAGTCAAAGGTCAGATCTAAAGGTTCAGAGTAGCCCAAAGCTAAACACTCGTTTTCATTGGGGACACTAGCACTCAGAGTTGCAGCTTTCTCCTGAAACAGGGTGGGAGACTGTTTTCTGTAATTAGAGAATAACTGGGTGCAACTGTGTTATTGAGCTGCTGCTGGGCAAAATGTCCTGTTGTCACATTTAACTACTATTTGCCTCCACTTTGCACTACGTCCAATAGTGGGTGCTATTGGTGAGGAGTGGTTACCGGCAGGGTGCAGAAATAATGTTTTGCAGGTATTTATCATACAATCTGAAATAAATACTCTACACATCCTCAGCTTTTCATTACACTGAGCTGACATTTATTCTGTAAGGTTTTTGTGCACAGACATGAATTTCCTGTTTTTTGTGACTGTCTTACAGGAATCCAGTTTTCAGTTCTGTGGTTAGCTTTCTGGCAACAGAGGCACTTTGGTTAAAGGAGAATTCTTGTGTTATTAAACCTGGTGTGCAAATGACTGGTACTTACCAAGAGTTTTGTGATTGTTCCAGTAGATCGCCTCAAGGGGGAGCCACGACAGGGCTGCAGTGGTAACCCAAAACTGCTTTTTGCCTCTCACAGGCTGCATTTGTGATCCCTAAGTGTCTGACTACAGTACTAAAAGAAAAACCCTTTAGAGAAGGACCTTTTTGTTAGAGATAATCTTTTTTGTTTAACTGGAAACTCAAGTCTCATTTAAGGCAGTCTTGCTCTGAAAACCTGCAAGACTTGAACAAAGTCTCGCAGAATTTCCGGGCAAGCTGAGTGATGCTGGTCTCTTCTTTATGAAGAGTGATTCAGGTAAGAAAAGGAGACAGCTCACTTTACATTTAGTCTCTGAAATATCGCGAGACTTCGGAGAGGTCTCGCAGAATTTTTCACTGAAAAAACAAAACGAACAAAAAAAAAGGTGATTTTTGGTCAAACAAATAGGATTTCACTCTTAAACAAAAATGTCTGCCTCTGGAGTGATCAGTTTAGATATCATTTCAGTCACTTAGAATAACAATCGCAGCTTGTAAGTGGCAAAAAAAAAAACCCATAACAGTTTCCGTGGACGTAGTAAAGAGGGTCATAGTTGCCCCAAAGGATTACATTGCAGCTTTTGCAGCGTGCCTTGGGAATCCACTGGAAAATTCCACAAGTTTTGCTAAGTATCAGTCGTTGGCACCCCAAAACATATGAACATGGGGCTGGGTTTAAAACTACTGCGATTCCCCTTTAAGATTAGGGATAGATTGTTGTGCTGACTGTCAGGAAAATCATGAGTGAAATAGTCACAAAATTTAATCTAGAGGATTTGTGTACACAGACAAAAATTATCCCTTTGGAAGTCTGTCAGACTGTCTCAGAAGTTGTGGGCAGTTCGTACCCATGTGCACGAATCCTACTGATTAAATTGCATGACAATTCCGTGACCTGCCGTGATGCTGGACTGAAACGTAGAATCTGCTGTGACTCACAATTTTTTCGATAGCGACACTGATGCTTTCTGTTCACTCTGAGCTATTACGTCCCCTCCAAAATAAAGACAAATCAGTTTGAGACATCAAAAAAAGAGAAAGAAATCGAAACAAAGGGTGTAAATGATGACTAGAGATGCCATTATGTGCTGTAAATGTCCATCATTTCCTTGTTTTCTTTCTTGCATTTCTTTTCTTTCGTTATGAATATGATTATTAAGATGTAAGAATACTGTAGTATCATAAGTGAATCATTCTTCCTTGCTAGGCATAGAACTTGCTTGTGATTGATAATGGCAATGTATAACTTGTAAAAAAGCAAAATGATTAAAAAACAAGAAAAATGAAGAAAATCAGTTAAAAAAAATCTGTTACCAGTCAGAGGCCAAGGTAAAGGACTCTCATTTCTTTGTGTTTTTATTTTTTTATTAGCAATTTATCACTGTGTGATATTTTGTACATCATATTAAGCTGTATTCAAACTATTTCCTCTAACTACAAGGGATAAGAGACCTGCTTTTTATTAATTTTTGTTTATTATATATTTTTGAACTGCATTCTAGCTTGTATCAAATGACTTTCTCTTTTTGTTTACGGGTCCCCTGTTGTATGTCATTAAGGAAGAAAAAAAACAAAAAATGAAGATTTTGTACAGTGAATTGAGAGTCGTGTTTGTGTTGTCTTTCTTGCCCTTCAGTCAGGGACGCAAAACAAAACTGGAAACATTGAAGTTTCATCCCTTGTATGTATTAAAACACACTTGAATTTGCCCTGATGAAAGGTTACTAATACTGCGATGTTCAAAGAACTTCGTTTCGAACTCAAGCTATAAATTACGGCTTTTTGATGGACTTTTGAGGGATACCTGTAAAGACACCATTACAACAGAGGTGCAGAGCAACAGATGGTTCAAAACAGCACATTTATGTTGTTGGATGTAACCAATTAAATTATGAAAGATACATTTTTATGCACACTGTGACAGGCACCAGGAGTTTGCCCATCCTTTCCCTTTGTGGCCTTTTGACCACGCCTCTGCTCATTATTTGAGACATAGCTTTTAAACCAACACCAGTTTGACTGATATTCTTTTAACTGCAAGGTATAAAAAAAAAAAAGGAACATTACATTTTTCTCCTTTCAACAAATCAACACCAGTCTGATTTCCAAATACACACAAAAAACATTGTTAAAGAAAAAAAAGAAAAACAAAACAGGAAATATCAGTTTTTGCAAGGGAACCTTTCTCTGAAAACGCCCTCCCAGCGTCAAGCTCTGCACTTGCATCATTCATCAAGTTACAATAAGAAGAGCACATTTTTGACTGGAGGGCAACTTATTTTGTCATATTGTTTCCAAGGTCAAGAATGAACTTGTACTCAACATCCAAAAGCTTTGCTCACAGGCAGAGTAGTAGGCTGGTGCCTATGATGAATAAACTAACGGATTAACTGGATTTGTAAAATTAATGTAGTTCCCCTTTTTAAAAAGACTAAAACTGCTAATGAAAATCTCCTAAACAATCTGGTGGTGTATTTGCTCCATCTCAGCTCCAGCTTCAGCTCCAGCGATGCTGCAGTGCGGCAAAAGCAGGTTTTCAGTATTTTGAATCTTTTCTTCATTCACTTTCACACTGTAAATGCTGTAGCCTAGAATTTCAGCACCTAGGGGAAAATGTTGCAGACTTTCAGCCTACACATAAGAAGGTGCATCCTTTAATGTGCTAACTTACCATGTTTTGTTAACATCTTGGCTGGAAAAGTTTATATTTCGTTTGCTGCTTAAAGACACAGACATACCATTACACTTGATTGTTTTCCCTGTGAACATCTGTGGTCCATGTAATGCTTATCAGTTCAGTTTTCTATGTAAAAAATAAAAATAGAAAATTGGAAAACTGAATTCAGTTTCCCATTTTTCATTACTTAGATTGATATATAATTAAGATGTTGGAATCGTTTTTCTAATTTTCTATCTATGAGAAGTTGGGTAGAAAAATGGAAAACTGAAAATTAGAAAATCTGTAAATTTCCATATCTGTTTTTGAGTTGGACTGTCTGAGAGGGCGGGATCTAAGCACCTGACTCAACTTGCCTCTGATTTGCTGGTGGGGCCGTCGCATCCGGTCAAGACTGTGCACTGTTGAAACCGGTTGCAACCATACAACGTCACTGTCAATGGTTGTAACGTAAGTGAGTTGCTTTTTCCTCTTAATTCACATTTGATAAAGACGCCAACTCATGAGGAAGCCTGTGTTCATGTAAACATACAGTTTCTCAGATAAAAAGGAACCAAAGCTGCCTGATGGCCTCATCTCTTCTTTGAAATTAATAAGTCACCATTCTCTAAACATTGCCCTCTTGTGGTGTGACGTAAAATCCCGGCGAACCTCACTTGAAGCTGCTGAGTTATGGAGGTTTCCTGTCACATCAGCATTTCAGCAGAGTGCACTTTCCTGTGGTTAATTTGTTTTAATATTGGATATTATATTGGATATTGGATATTATTGGATTGCAGGGAAGAAGGTAAGCTAAATATTAATAACATAATGTGGGTGGTGGGTTTTAGCATTACCACAGAGCAAGGAGAAAGTCATTATTTTCATCTGCGACCTTTCTGTGGTAACCCCACATAATTTCTAAGCACATTTCAGATCCTGATGGCTGCAAAGTGCTGCCCTTCATGCCATTAAACTTCCCCATTTTACTGAAACTTGCAACCAACTTTGCATGGAAATAACCCTGCAGTAGGTGTGGTCCTCTTCTGCAATCTGACGGAGGTGTGTCTACTAAAAATGCAAGGAGAAAAGGTGTCACAGGGGGAGAATAAGGCAGGACACGGTTTCACAGGAGGACAGTAAGAGGCTTGTGCAGAAGGAGGGAAAATGAGGAAGAGATGGGAGGATTTCTGACCGTGGAGCTGCCCCCTCAGGCAACGTAAGGGGATCTTTTGCTGGCCTCGACTCAGGAAGAGAGCAAACAAGACGATAACCCCGAACCAAGGAAGGGAGAGAGAAGGAGGAAAGGGAGGAGGGAGAAGCCTGGGAGTAGGGAGTCAAAGGGCGGGACTGTCTGAGCGTCTATTGGCTTTGGCTTTTGTCAGTCATTTCACTTCCTCCTTGGCTGTGGTAGAAGCACAGAGAAGAGGGCAGGAGGGAGGGGGAGAGGGAGGTACCCTCTGACAGCGCTCGCTCTCTCTCTCTCTCTCTCTCTGCTTTTTCACCAAAAACACTGAACTGGGGCTGAAACTGAAACAGGGCAAGACTCGTAAAAGCAGTGCAGTGCAGTGCAGTCTCTTGCTCTCCTTCATTCTCACAGTTTCCTGTTTAAGGAAGCCATTTTGTAACAGCCTGGAGAGGAGCACAGCAAAGTTTGGCATTTGTTTTTGTTTTTTCTCTCCCACGGTCGGGGAGTTTCACAACCCTCTTTGGACTTTCTCCCCTGCAGAGTAACTTCTTTTGGTCGAGAGGGGTGAGACAGGGAAGAAGGTGGAGGAGGAGGGCAGTCCTCTCCCCTCTTCCTTCCCTTAGTGTGTCTTTGTTTTATGAGTCTTTCTCTCTTACACATTGCTCATGCTTGTTGTACCTGGACAATAGCAGGAGTCTGCCGACAAGAGAGCGCGTAAGAAGAGGCTGAAAGGAGAGAAGAAACACTGCTTCCTGGATAAGGATTTCTTCCTTGATCCGCTGGGAGGGGGTGGATACAGGACACAGAGGAACCCAGGACTCTCTGCCCAGTGTGTGTGTCCATGTGTGTGTGTGTGTGTGTGTGTGTGGGTGGGTGTACCCCTCTCTCCTCCACTGAGACAGTTTGAATGGTTGTGGTTTCACTGAGAGCTTCACTCTGCACCTGGGTGTGTGTTTGAGAGTGTATGCTGAGAGCTTCAGGACTCTGAATGGCTAATGCTAGCCCATGTATGCCCTCAGGGGCCATGGCCCAGGTTTTCTTTCCCCCTGGGGGCTCCTCGCCGCCAGGCTCAGCCATGATGCAGCAGGGGACCCCCATATCCATGCCCTCCATGCCCACTCCTGGTTTCCCTGTGATGGACTTGACGCCAGGGCAGGGGCCTGGTGGGGTCCTGATGCCTTCACTGCCTCCGACACCAGCTGGGGTGTCCTTCATCATCCAGATTGGGCTGACCAGAGAATCTGTCCTGATGCCGCAGACTGCCGACCTGGCCTATGTGAAGCAAATCGCCTGCTCTATCGTTGACACCAAGGTGGGAAATGTGTGTGTATTTCTGCGCGTGTGTAAGTGTGTGTGTGTGGAGAGAGATCTACTTTCTCTGGTTGGAAAGTGGTTCATGCAAAAAGCTCTGCTATGCATGTTTCCCACCTGTTTTTCAGATGACAAGTTTGAGTTTTACATTCGTTTTTCTTTTCTGCCACTTTTTGTTTATGTGTCCCACCTCCCTCAGCAAAAACTCTTTGTTTACACTCCATTATTCTCATAGGTAAATTAAAGGGGTTTGAACAAGCAGGGAGACAAAATGAGCACAGCTGTGAAAGACTCTGAGGAAATGTACAGAATGTCAGAACTTTGCTCTGCTCTAATTACAGCAATTAGCATTTTTCCCGTCAAGCAGTTGGAAGAGGACACTTTGTAACGCCACATCTAACACAGCAGACCAGCAGAGGGGTATTTGATGGGATTAGACTTTTAGACCAGAACACGGTCATTTTCACGAAACACATGTGCAGTACGTGAAACTTCGGTTGAAACATAGGGAATATAGGCCCATAATTGCAGGACTTACCTGTTTGCATTTCAAAAAACAAGCATGTCTCAACTCGCAGCTACACAACAACAGAGCCAACATCAAATAGTTGTGGAGCACCTTGACTTTATTCACTAGAAGGATCTGAAAATGACCCTTTTGTGATGGTCATAAGTCTTTCACTTCTCCTCAGTCCAACATCTGAGGTTTTGCATTTTAACTGTTTACATCAGGCCAATTTTAGCCTCTTTGCTAATCGCTTCATTGATTTCTGTCTTGTTCTTCTTTTCACTGATCACTCTTTAGTCATAGCCTTGTATTGCTCAAAGATGTCAAAGGCCGTATAAGAGCACTAAAGAACAAAGGCATAAATAAGGCCTTATTTTGCAATAGTTGTTAGTTTTTCAGACCTTCTGGAGAACGCTGCCTGGTTTTTAAATTTGCGTTAGTGTGCATTTGACTGTTTTTCTAATGAGTCTTTTACAATTTTAAGTTTTCACTGGATTTTTTAAACTTTTTTAAACTTCAGCAGCTTTGTTCTCAAAACGATACCAATGTGCTTTAACTTTATGCAATGAGAATCTCAGCTGATTTTGAAAAAGGAGTGTATTTTCCGAGAACGAACCAGGATGTCATGTCGCCAGTTTGTCATAACAGGTATCTCCTTCATGAAATTGAAAAAACAAACTTCAAAACAAACGTGTAGGGTAGGGGAGAGGGGAGCAGTTGTAACATCCTCTTTGCAACAGGAAGCAATGGGTATCATGAGAAATAAGGTCTTTATTTTCAGAACCACTGGCACTTATTCATTCAACAATATCCGGCAGCAATTACCATTTTAGACCAAGTAGGTGGACACGTGTAGTGATCACACCACATCGAAGATAAATTTGTTCTGCGTTGGTGTGGTAGTTTGAGCGGGCCATTTGTTTTTATCAGCCAGTTCAACTAGCAGGCGATTAGATTAGCAGATTTCCACAGCCTGCTCTGAGCAGCTTTGCAAAACTCCCCACATTTGCAAAAAATTCCAGTAAATACTGGAAATTTTGTCCAGCCAGCTAATCCACCTTGCTAATCTGTTTTTGTGCACAATAGTTTTTGTTTTTCCCTCTGATATAAGAGTTTTTCTGCCATGCACTTGGGTTTAACTAAGTGAGGTAGATCCCAGCGTTTCTTCGCTTCCAAATGTGTTTCCATGTGACGGCAACACAGTTGGTAAGAGCTGCGTTTCACCATCATCACAACATAAACAGCAACTGCATGTCTCTGCCTGTGCAATTCACTTGCGGCTTTATCTTCTTTTCTTCCCCTTTTCTGTGTTTTCTGTGACAAACAGAGACTACTTTCCTGTCTAATGAAAGAGGGCTTGTTGTTGGGAGTTACCAGAGCTGTCATAAAATTCAAAGTTCCTTCCTTGCATAGCTTTCAACTGATTGCTCATAAATCACTGCAAAATGCTTAGCAGCACCTGCAGCAGCCACCTCAGAGGAAAAGGATGTAATTTTCTCGTTAAAAATCCCTCTTTGCCGTATAAATCAGGCAGTAATCACATTCTGTTTATGTTAGAATCACATGGGGCTAAATCACCATAAAAAGCTAACCTAACACATGTGACAATGAGACACTAAGACTAAAATCAACAGCATTAAAACTATGAAAGACAGTAGCAAACAGTGAGATTCCTATTCATGGTGACTAATAAGAACAGCAAGTCTTATGTCACAAAATGCTTTGACCGCTCAGCTGACTGTGATTCAAAAGCAGTTTGAATGGACTTGTCTCTGACTTTGGCCTGGACGGCACATTATGGCTTTGCCCAGCTGCAGAACTTTGAATGTGTTGCCAAATGTAGCTCGTAATGATGCAGCACGATGTGTAACAGCTTTAGCGTCATGTATTTTCTGAATGAATGAATTGCTGCTCGATTGCCGGCATCACCTTAGGAGTGTTGGGACAACTAGCAGAAGCAAAAAAATGGTCTCTTTCCTTGAGTCATTCCTGTGCATAACGCCAAAGTAATGATGACAAGAGAATCAGAGAGAAGGCAGGACGTAGAAAGGTCAGTTTGGAACACAGTCAGGTTATTTTCAAGATAAGGCACAGCTGAGTTCCATGGAGCTTCTCACACGGCAAAACCCATTTAGACTTAACTTTTCTGTATTTTTAGACAGAGAACGGAATGTTGATTTATTCTAAATATACATCGGGTAACAGTCAGCGGTTCTTGCTCTGCAGCATCTAATTTACAAAAAGACTTGTCAGCAGAAGAAGAGAAATTAGCTCGCTTTATGGTTTGCCTGCACCTCACTTTTTCAACATCTTCAGCTCTGTTCCAGCAACAGCGCAGCTGGTATCGAGTGACAAATCTCACAGAACTTCATTGTAAATCACAGAGAAGATTCAAATGTTTCAAAGATACCAAAAATGTGAGTCTAAATTCTTGTGTGGGGTGTGTGAGGAGAGAATTTTTAAAGGCAAATGCATTTATTTAAATGTACACATACATATTTATAACCAACAGGTATGTTAAAGCATTCAGCCTGATTGTATTAGCTTATTGTTTGCTGGATTTGCATCACCCTTATCTATTAATGATGGATGACATCTAGTTAAGTGCAGAACAGATCACATCATTGTCTCTCTGTGTGGAGTTTGCATGCTCACTCTCTCTCAGTGCTCTTGTTTCCTCTCATCCCAAAAGACATGACAGATAGATTATGATACTCCCGCCACTAATTCTGACCAAGGCGGAGCCTCAGCTGATTAAAGCTGCCGACTGCTCCTTGATGTCATGTCAAAACCAACTGGCGCTTGTTTAAAAATCAAATCAGAGGATTAAAAAAAATCTGAAAAAGTGCCTCAATGCCCAACAATAAAGAGACACAAAGAGCCTGATCTTTCTCAAGCTTTGCTAAAGCAGTCTCACACAAACACGCTCACACTCACACACTCACTCACACACACATACGCACACACAGCAATCCCTAAAATCCCCTAAATGCAGAACTCCTGCCCTGCTAGGAGCTGCAGCTCTAGGTGGGACATTTAGACAATAGACAGCTTGTCCCGGCCCGGCCGACTGAGTGCGACACATGAGTTGGACCGTGTGTGCACGCATGAATGCCTACATTAGTGTGTTCAGAGGGGCAGCAGAGGCGGCTCGGTACCATGCACCCCCACCCACAGTCATCTCTCCCATCCCAGAAAGGTTGAGTCACCAGTTCTGTTTATTCACAGGCTCCCTCCTTGTGTTCCATTGACACATTTTTCCATTCACTTCTCTGTGGAGGAGCACACTGTTCCCCGGCTTCAAGCCCCAATGCCAACACAGAGTTAACTACCATCCGACTGCTCTTTAATATCCTCATCTGAGCATCAACCCAACTCTCTTAGGCCAGATATCAAAATGCACCCTCAGTCAAAACAGTGTCTAGACTCACATTTCCTACACTTTTCTTGTACCTTTCTTGGCTCTACACCTGGCAAAAGTGCCCCCAAAATCCAATTTAGCCGGCCCCGGCCCCCTCCTCCTCCTCATGGAACAAAAACAGTTGGTGTGGCCTGAAAAACCAGAGGTCTGTCTTCAGTCGACCGTGATGCAGCTCAAGTGTTTTTGCTCTTTTGTTGGACAGGCCTCACTGGCTCCCTTCTTTCTGTCTTTTCTTCACTTCACTTTCATATTCCCATGATCCATGGTGTTCAGTCGTAATGATTTTTAACATCCTGTGAGCTGTTTTCTTTAAAAAAAAAAAAAAAGAGTCGGAATCGGTGATTGTTATTGTTACATAATTATGAGTAAATGATAATGGTTTTGAGAAAAAACTGAATAAACAGAAATTTAGTTGGTTGACAGATGACATGACTTCTCTCTCCTCTGCCCTTCTTTTTTCCTTGTTTTTCTCTCCTTGTTCTCTTTTCCCTTCTCTTTTTCTCCTTTTCTTTACTTCCTTTCTTCCCTTATTTCCTTTGCTCTAATCTTTTCTGCTCTCCTTTCTCCTGTTTCCTTCCCTCTCCTATCCTTTTCTCTGGATTAAAAAAGCCACTGTCTTCTATTTCCCCATGCAGTCTTCGGCAGAACTACCTCTTGCTCTTCCTCCTGTGCTTTTCCCTCTCTACCTCCTCTTCAGATCTTGTGCTTCCTTTCTTTATCGCTCGTCTCCGGTTCCTTCTGTTAGCCTTATCGCTGACTTCCTCTCACGCTCTGCCTCCTCTTCCTCCTCGCATCCCACCTCCTGTTCATTCACTTTTCACCCTCTTTGCATTCGTCCACCAGCTGCCACAGCCATCCCTGTCAGTCTTACCTTTTCTTCCAGTTGTTTGACCTCTTGAACACACTCCAGTCGAGTGGAAAATGGGGGGAAATTTACACTCTTGTCAGGACAAAATAGATTTGGAATGAGTATGCTTTCTAGGACAAGCTTTACTCCCATTTGTAAATTGGTTGCCTCAAGTAGAATGACTCATGTTTTCCTGTGAGTTGTAGACACTGATGACAGGTTAAACCCGGCCTTAACATATAAAAACAAAAAAAACATAGAGAGGTACAGAGCCGTACATTGGCCTTGACATATAAAAACAAAAAAACGTAAAGAGGTACGGAGCCGTACGTTAAATGTGTGCTTTAGTAACTTTGTAATTCCTCCTCAGCGTTTCCCAAAAAGGTGTGTCAGCTTAACGGTTTCCATTCTTCCAACACTAATAACGCGTCGTATGTCGTCATCAACAAGATGCGCTTTGATTTGAGTTGACGTCAGTGGGTGTGTTACAATGTGGTGTGTGTGTGTCAGTGTGTGAACACAAGGGAAGACCTGTCGAGTCTTGTCAGCGTTGGCCGCGGTCACATTACTGGATTGTTGAGTGTGTCTGCAGACTAATCTGTGATGAGTTGCGACACATTCAACAGGCAGCGACCTGTGTCGCATCCAGCAGGGGACATGGAGGATACACACATTTTATTGCATTTATTGTATATACGTATGCAACTAGAGGCCAATTTAGTATGTTAGAGGACTCACTGTAACATTAACCTGCAATTTCATCTTTTATCTTGTTACAAAAAAATATCTGATTGTCATAAATGAAGAGCAATGAGGACAGATGTTTCTTTGGTCTTTAGTTAGGTGGTTAGCAACACAAGGAAATATCAGCAACCACACACACTCACACACACACACACACACACACACAATAACACACACACGTACAGCTGCGACCGAGAGCTCCTGCCCTGGCCATTGTTTCCATCTCCGTTTTGGAAGGGCTGTTTCTTTATCTCTCTCCCAGGAGAAGCAGTTTGGCCCTGGGAATGGGATCACACACACTACCTCCTGTTTACCTCACTCTCATGCACATGTATTCTATTCACACACATACATACACACACATACACGCACATTGTAACAGTTGGTCCTGATTTTCTAGATAAAGGCCCAGTGTGACAGACAAGGTCGCTGTGTGAAAACACAGTTCAGTGTCAGTGTCGCTGTAGGTGAGGACACCGACTAAATTTGAGTTAGAACCCAGAGTTACACTTCCATTCACTGCACTAACCTCATGTCACGAGGGGCTTTGGTTTTTCTACTTTGATTATTAAAAAGCCTTCTGTATGTGTCAGTGCAACTGGACAAATACACCCTGCTTATCAGCCAAAATCCTTTGTTGCTCAATGAATAAATGAAGATCAATTAGTAAAACCAGCAGGATGACGTACGAGTGAAAAACAAACCATGCCTTCATCATTTTGCATTAAATATGATTACTGATTTAAGATAACAACCAAAATGACCAGTTGCAGCAGCTTCAGTCCAACGCGCCGACTCTCACAGAGGTTATAATTACTCTACCCACCAAAACCTTTCCGCTGTGATTAAAAAAAAAAAAAAAAAAAAAAAAGCTTGTGTATTTCTCGTTGACCCACATGACCCTGCACTCCTCCCTTCCCTCACTGTGTTTGTGTGTCTCTCTCTTTGCTACATTTACATGGTAGCGGAACAGTTTTGCATGACTGACTGTGCCTGGTGTCTCCTGGCTGCTGGTGGTGTGCTGCAAGGGAAGCTCAGTCCACACAAGGACAGTTGATTATTCAAATCACACAACGCTGCCAAGAGCTCAGCGGCAGTGGTGTGTATCAGAGGGAGAGCAGGAGAGGTGGGACGATCGATGGAAACTTGAAGGGCTTGTGCGGCAGCTGAGATTGTGATCAGACATTGCAAATGACAAGAATGCTAACTTTTCAAATGCGCTTGAAATAAATACATTTATTTGGAAGAGAAAAGGAAGTTGAACTGTAATTATCGCTCACATTATTCCTTGTAAATACAGACCCTACTACAGCTTAAAGACTTCAGAGAAGGCGTCTTGTTCAACATCAGATGTTTCTCTTTTTTTGTAAGGCTTTAGTGTAAGCGACCTATTTTACTCACACCAGTGCTAAAAGTGAATAGCAACTGATCACACAGACTGTCTAGGCGTCTTTGACCACACCTGCTATTATGGTTCATGCATATGCACCATTGCAAAGTTCAAAAGGGCTGGGTGAAAATGAATATAGATCTGAGGGTTCGGTGATCAATAAATACACACTCAGTCGGTCACATCATTGCTCTGAAGCAGCTCAGCCAAACTCAGCAGAATGTGTAGAAGTTAAGTGTTGTGGTGCAGAGATATCTATTGAGGCTAGCGTGCAAACTAGCTGGCCCCGGCTCCTGCTGTCTGGAGTTTAAATTGCCTTGTTAAGTCATTGTAAAACACAATTCAAACTTGACTGCGACAAAAGAAATTTTAATTCGCTTAAACCACCTTAAATTGTCTTTCCACTGCACCACGGTGGTTTGGTGGAAATAAACCCTGCAGAGTTGGATGTGAATATTCCTACTGGTGATGTAGCCCACAGCTATCCTCTTGCTCCTCAGCTTCATGCCTCTTCTGCCCCCACTTGTTGAACCTACGCAGTTTCCAGAGTCTGAGTCACTTTAAATCACTTCTGCACTGTGATACCTGTTGTTACACTGGCCCCGGTTGGTCTTGGAGCTCCACTGGTGCTCTGCTCTCATGGTCTCGGCAGACTGATCAGCTAACAGGGCCACAAGCACAGCTAACTAAGCCAACAGCAGATACTTATTAGAGCAAAGAAAGCTACAACTAAGTAAAAGCTGAGTAGCAGAAGTTATTCTGGTGAGGTCCTGTCCCCTACTGTTTACACATAGCCTCTTTCAGTTGTTCAGTGATGACAGAAATAAATAATAAAAAGTACTGATAACGCCATTTATATGATCGCATCAATACAAACCCTAATTCGACTGCAACTCACATTCAAAACCGGTTAGATCAAAATGTAAAATGCAAAAGCAGCGCTTTCACTGGTATGCATTTCAAAAATAAATCACAAAATGACACTTTTGCTAAAAAATTTTTTAAAGTAGGAAAGGAAAGAATGACACCCAGGATTGATGAGCTACTGTCATCTGATGTCTCCCACATCATCAGCAAATAAGGCAACCGATCTGGTGTGCGTAGGATTGTGTGGGCTAATTCTGTAGCAACGTGGTGTCATTTTCAGGAGCATTAATCAGAGTAAGTACAGTGGATACTTGAGTATAACGGCACTTCACTCTGGTGGAGCACATCTCCAAATCAAAGGCTGCAGATTTATCAACATATCCGTCCTGTTGCCTTCAGATGGCTGCAGAGATTTAATGTGCTACAGCGGAAACTTTTCACACGGTGGACTAAATGTTTTTTCTTCTGTGCCCCATTTGACTCCACTGCAGTGACATTACCATATTATCAGGTCCCAGTGTAATTTCTTCATATCCAGTAGAAGTGATGGCAAAGCTATAAAAATGAGGCACCCATGGTAATTAAGCCAAATAAGGCCTACCTGATTTTTGTCATTCATGTGTTTCGAGGGCCCCTGCATTCCTTCTCCTGATCGGAGCAAAGGAGACCTTATGACACTAATCCAGCGATTAGCATTGATAAAAAACGTTTTGTGCCGTAATCCAATTGAGCGCCACAGAGCAGAGCTGCAGAGAGTTCGAGTTTGAGCGAGGTTGTACCAGCTGGTCGGAGAGAATTTCTCTGTCAGAGAAACAGCACAACACAGGGCTCTTTGAGTGCAGGGAAAGCACTGCAGATCACAGATAAACACACACACACACGCACTTGCACTGCTGAAGGTAGCAAGGCCTGTCCTGTTTCTGACTGCCATCAACTCAAACTCTGTTGATTTGGGACCAGACTTTGTAAGTGTCATATTCTTGGTGTTTGGTGAAGTCGGCGCATCCTGGTGTTAATTTAGTTGCTAGTGATAGTGCGGCTGATGTTAAAGAACAGTCAGATATCTCACATGATCTCAAAGCAGAGGCACATCACTGCAGGGCATGAAAACATTTGCTGCTATAATGTCAGGTGTGTGTGACAGTGAACAATGAGCGCAGTGTGAGGGTTGACTGGGTGGATTGGTTTGGTCTGGGGCACCAGTGCAGTCAGTGTGGCCCAGACACATCATGAGGTGCCTGTGCGTGTTGTGTGTTCTTGTGTATGTGTGTGTGTGCATGCGTGCAGAGAACGCTCGGTTATGAGGAAAAATGGGCAGAACTCCAGTCTTACCTCAAAAGATAAACACATGACATCAGTATCGAGGGCCGGTCAGTGGAAGAAGCAACATGAAAATAATGTGAGTCCATCAGTGAGGCCTTTAGTTCCCAGCATGGGCTCTGTGGAAGCTCCAGGCTTTTACTACAAGAACTTAAACTGTGTGTTACGTGACAATGGCAAAACAAGTGATTATTTAAAAACATCCTATTGTGTTCATATACTGCTTGTACCTACACAGCAAGCTACATGCTGAAGGAGTAATAGACTTTTTAATGGTAAAGATAATTTAGCAAGCTAGCATAAGCTAACCATGAGGTTTGGCACCTACCTGTCCAACAGAAAGCAGGCCAACTCTGCATCACTCTTCATCCACATCCTCTCCTTCGGCGGGTGAAAGCCAAACTGAGATTCGCTGTAGTTCTGGAATGAGTTTTATCCACTTGCCATTTCACCTCGCTATTTTTCCTTTTCTTCGTCCCCATCCGTAATTTTCTTTGGTCTGAATTGCATCCAGTAGCTACAGTATGTTTGATACATTCTCAACCTCACCTGCTCGCTGTCATTTGCTGAGGGAAACAAATCCACTTTCAGAAACATCCCGGCTAAACCAAACCATCAAAATACAAGCAGGGTGCAGGGGCTTTGCAGACACAGTTACCACCACACGTCTATGGGCCCTTCATTGATGATTCAGCTGGATTAATTTTGTTTTTTAGGAAAAAGCGACCGACTTTACCTTTAAGAAAAAAACTGAGTGCATGACCATGCAAGGCCACAGTGTACTTCTACATTGTGGTGATGCCACTTCTATTTAAGTAAAAAAATTCTTCCTCCACCACTGCTCTCATGTTTTATCTGCCAAATATGAATAGAGTCGAAAGAAGGTTAACTAACACAAAGACCAGAAACAGGA
>JAPZDX010000023.1:16063213-16077191 GCA_029783625.1 Naso annulatus | reverse complement strand
AATCAGTGCTGGACCAGACATTTGATGCATTGGTTCTAAAATAGTTAATACACATGCTTTCTACCACATCTCTCCAATATAATGTGATATGACCTTTTTTCAGATATTGGTTTTAAATTCTTGGTAATACCTAATAATTATTTACACTGTTTGTCAGATTATGTAGCAATGAAGGAAATAGACTGATAATAATAAAAGTGAAATAATTCAAAATTTACAAAATATAACCATTATTTAATTACATAAATAATAATAATGATAAGTTCATAATACTATCTTATTATGAAAATGAAGAAAAGAAAGAAAATCCATATAAGATGGAATATTTGATATATATTTTTGTCCACTACTATTATTGTCAACATCCTTTAAAATTGGAGAAAAAAGTTCTTCTAAAAAAACATCTTAAATTGATGAGTAGAATATTGCATGTGTACTAAGACAATATTCAGCACCAGCTAGTCATACTATGAGCACTGTTCTGAGAGGAAAGCCTCCTTCAGACTGTGAAGTGCCTCCTCCTTAGTGATCTCCTTCCACTCCTCAGGAATCTTTGCAGGCTCCTGTTCGTACTCTTTTGCAAACCTCTCACTGAACCTTGCCAACACATACCTGCAAATTAGAGAATATAAAGTTCAATATAGGGACATTTGCACACAAAAAATTAAGTATAACGCTACAGTTACAGTTAACTACTGTTAAATATTTATATTTCTGATATTGAAACCTTAATAAACAACATAGTACCTCCAGTAGGCACTGTGCATCTTGCTGGTTGAGTCCTCCGGGGAGATGCTCCAATGGTCAAAGGAATCGAGGCCTCTGCATGCTGCAGTCATGCTTTCTGGGTAGCTAATACTGGAAAGAGAACAGGAGTTATGGGGCACAATGCCTTCGGGCCTGTGGAGAACAGCCCTGTGGACCTCATGCCCCCTCCCTCCCAACTCACAGGGGGCACTGCAGAGAGGACATTGTTTGTCACAGCCTCTCACCTTGTTGAAAAGGTAGTCATAGGGCTGTGTTGGGAGGCTTTGAAGAAAATGGCCTACATCCACTTTTTGGGAGAATTCTTGGGCTAAGTTCAACCGCATTGCAGCAAGTAACTCCATTAGACATGTAACAAAGCGATCCCATTCTGTGGTGATACTGAAGAGAGGTCCATCCAAAGAGGCCCTTGAGACATCCACGTCTCCATCTCTCTCTAATGTGAGGCACACTCTCTTCAGAAGTGGCTTTGTATCACTCAACACTCCATTGGTATCTTCTGCTGTTTCGCTCACTGCTGCTGCAATTTTTCCTACAATTTCACCAAGTCTCTGTTGCCTCCATTTGTCCAAGTTGGCTGATTCAGAGAGGTGAGCCACCACTGTCTCTTGGATCTTCTTTGATCGGAAGTTGTCATAGGAATGCAAATATTCCTGAAAGTTTTCAAAGCAGTCTTCCTCTATCAACTCCTCCAGCAAGCTTTGGTGGAAAGCACGTTGGGACTGATATTGTGGGGCTTTACCTTGGATCTCTTCTACAATGCGCATCCCCAGTGTTTTATAGATGTAGTCCAACACTGTAGGTTTGATGACCATGGATGTGAATGCTTGAGCCATCCTCTGGCACTGGTCTCTTTTCCTGAACCGGTAGATAAACTCTGCCAAGTACTTATTCTTGGACGCAGAGATACATGTCAAAAGCTCTCGGTCCTTGGCATAACGGTCATGTAGTTTTTGGAAGTCTTGACATGCAGCATTACAGAGATGAACCTTTAGATCAACTTCAAACGCTGATCTGATTTCCATAGACTTTTCCTTCAAAGTTTTTTCAACCTTGTCTAATAGTTCTGTGATATAGCTGTCAGAGAAATCTGCCGGTGAGCTAGATTTATCTACTACAAACTGATTGTATTCTTCTACGATATTGCTTGCTACCTGTTGAGCTTCTAATCTCTGCAGTCTGTTGTTGTCTTCAAACATGTGCTTTAATCTGCTGCGGTATCCAAAGTGCTCATCATAAACGTGGAAGGTAGTCGTCTGGTTTTGGCCAATGTCTTCAAGTTTTTTCATGTGTTTCTGGAGCCCCCGGCTAAGAAGATTCTCTTTCAGAATATTAGTCACTCTCGCAGTGATATCATCTGTTTCTGAAGGTCTGAAGTCAAAGTTGGACAAAATCTTATTCCATATACCCTCAAACTCCTCCTCTAGCTCTGCATCCTGAAGGAGAACTTTGGTTGACTTGCTGTTTTCAATCAGTGTTTGTAGCTTGGATTCCTGCTCTTTCTCCAGTAAGGTCTCAAAATTTTTCAACTGTGTGGAGGAGCAATGGTTCTCGTTGACTGATTCCAGCTTTTGCATTACCTCCTCAGTTACTCGTTCCTGGAGGTCATCCATATTGCTCATTAGGACTGGCTTGAATTTGTTCATTTTGAAGTTGTCTTTCATGAAATGTGCCTCTACTTTTGACCTGAGATTGTCCACCTCTGTTTTGACTTTCTCTTTTGCTTCATCCTTTAGCTCACCTAGAAGCCCATTTTGGATTGTACCATCTAAAGCCTTTTCCTTTGTGGCAAAGATTTTCTTTGTTGCCCCCATTAGCCAACTGTCCATGGTTTCCAGGAAACTCTCCTCCCACTGGGTACGCTCTGTGCACAATAAAGAGAATGCTAAAGCTGTATCAGTATTTTGCAGACCAATGGAGAATGACTCTGCTCTCACTGCATCCCAAACATCAGACAAACGACTGACAAATTCAGGCAGACCTCTAGCTTCAGACTTAGCCACACACCTTCTTAGTGCCCCAAACAGGTTTTGCTTAAGATTTAACAATGCTTTGCTATATTCTGCATCAATTGGTTCATTTAGGGACAGATTGTTCCAAGGCCCTTTGACACAGTTGATGCTTGTGCTTGTGGTTTTTGCATAGTGGTAATTAGTATTGGCTGCTCTTCTGTCCCCAGTCTCAGTCTGAAGAATATCAGATACACGCCTTAACTGTGAGGCTTGTAATACACTGTTAAAACCTTCATCTTGCAGGAGGAGTTGGCAAATGGGCATGGTGCCACATTCTTTGGTGCGTAGGAGAGCATTGATTATGACACTGAAACTAGTTTCAAACTCTGGACCCACATGTGCGGAGATGTTCTGCATTAAAACATCACTCAGTCCTGCTGCAACAGTGGCCATCTCATTGTCCTTTATCAGCATATGTCCTTTTTTGTCCAGGCAGAGACCTTCCACATCTAGCAACAACAGATAATCACATTCCATGTCCTTCCGAAGATTATCGGGAAGACAAAGGGTAATCATGTACACTCCTCGGGTAGATCTTTTCCTTCCTTCAGGAAATTTTACTCCAAATAATGCAGAAAGAACCTCAGCATTCCTAGCATCATGTACACCAAGGTTTGCCAGCACTCTGGCCCTGCAATGTTCTTGAGGTAGGCGTCGTTTGAGTTCTGCAAAGACGCAGCTAAGCCAGAGGTTTGGGATGTTTGAGGCATCGCCATCCATTAGTTCAAGTGGTATCCCATAGAGAAGAAGGTCTGCAGCTAAGCTTGGTAGACGCAATACATTGTGACTCCCACTGCCAGGGCTAATGTGTGTTAGCTCAAAAATGAGGCCCATTTCACGTAAAAAGTGCTCAAGCCCCAGCGAGGGCAGATCAGGTGCAGAAGGCTGTGAACATAAGGCTACTTGATCTTCTAAAGTAACATTTTGGACTATTTGTTGTTGATCAGATGAAGGTGAATCTGACTCAGCTAGTGTAAGCTCTCGTTCATCTTGCTGCTCTCCCACGCAGCTTAAGGTTTCATTTTCTCCAGACTCCAGATAATGGTCTTGGTCATCAAAGGCTGGATTTGACATTTGTGTCTCATAGCTGGGTTTGTTTTCAATAATTTCTTCTCCTTGAGCCCTTTTTTCATTTGACATCATGTCATGATGCTCATGGACTGGAACATGTATGGACTCGAGGTGAAGATCTTCTTGTTGTGACGGAGGTTCTATGGTCTTGTATGTAGACAACGGCAAAATATCCTCTGACTCTTGGTCTGTCTCAAGCTGTAGCCCAGATATTTCAAGTTCTGTGTTTACAAGCTGCACTTCTGTTTGTTCGTCTTCAAATGATGAATCTGTGCAGAAACTATCACTGTCCCCTAGGTTGTCACTGACTCCATTTTCAGGCAAACTAGACTGTTCAGGCATGTCATTTTCCTTTTCTGTTTGCAAGTTTGTGAATAGATCTTGTGGAACATTTTGTTTTTCAGTTTGCATCAACTGCAGCTTTAGCTTCATCCAACTAAGGAAACAAGTCCTCTCTACCTTATCAGTTGTAGATAGTACATCAGTGAAAATCTTCATTGCTGGAGTCATTTTGTAACTACTCAACTCTACCAAGATGTCTTTCTTTTCCTTTTGCAGTTGGGGGTCAATTTCTCCTCCTTCTTTTTTAAGTTTTCTCTCTTTCTTTTCAATTTTAGCCATTTTGCTCCACAAATGCCCCTGCAAAGGAAGCTGTTTCTCTCTATACTGAGTAGAACCCTCATCTAAACCTTTTAGCACTTCCTCCACTGTGACCATTGCCTTTTTGCAAACCCCACCTTCATCTACATTAAAGCCCAGTTCCTCTGCTAATTTTGCTGTTGCCTCAAGTGTAATAGGTTTCAGTTTATCTGGTAAGAGATCTTTCAGGGTGTTACACAGTCTATCAGCCAGTTCATCTTCACTCAAGGCTCCTCCTTTCAGCACTGATCCTCTAGATAGCCCCATGTCTTTCTCAAGGTTCTGATCAACAAACCCCACAACTCTGTTTTCATTTTTCTCAGTGTCTGACAGATCAATCACTATGAGCTCATTTGCTGTATCTTTGCAGAAAGCAAGAAGTTGTTTTTCTTTCTCTCTAAGGTTCCCACAGAACACAACCACAGCTGAAGATGCTTGACATAGAAAGTGGAGGTAATTCTCATGTGTACCTACATCACCACGTAGGTTGGAAATGACTACAGGTACAGGGAAGTTATCTCTGGCAGGTTCTCCAGTGGGTAGATACCATCCAAGCTCTATCAGACCATTAGAGAGTCTTCTGGGCAGCTCTCCTCCCTCCATCTCCCTGTGGAGAAATGTTTGTCTGGGAAATCTGAGTCCATTTATGACATTATTTAGCACCTTAGACTTGGAGATACCACAGCGACCAAGCTTTACGCAAGAAACCATTGGCATGTATGTAGTTGCCAAATCCCCCTCATGGACCTTACTAAATTTTTCAGGAAAGTGAGACCTCCACTGGCTCATGACACCTCTCAAAGGCCAAAGAAGGAAGTGACTAGGTTCTTCTGGATCTATGTTTGGAACTACCAGGGGCACAGCAAACTGGCATTGCATCATGCGCATAATCATCTCCTGCTGAAGAAAAGTGTTGGCGGACATAAAGACAGATGTAACTAGATCAAGGGGGTTGACATCACATGGGCTTTTTCCTCCAAAACCATTTGTCATCTCCTCGGGTGATTTGTCATCATGGTCCAGAACATCATGCAAAGGTTTACAGCAAGGACTCCGGGCATCTGGGCTAAGCAGCCAAAGGCGCTGGAGGAAAGCACTGGGTAGGTCTTTATCCTCTATAGGAGCTTGGTTCTCCAGAGTCCAAGTACTGATGTCCAACATTGACGTCGGGTCCAGTGGCGTCGTCCAGAAGGCCTCCAAGCCCAATTTATTTAGAACATCTACCTGGGCAGTGTTCTTTGGAAGCTCTGGTTTGAAACAACAAGGCAGTCATAGGCTGTAGATTAGTTACAATTTAAATATTATGTGGTGATAGAATTTATCCTGTCAAGTCTTCAAAAAAAATCCTTATCAAGAAAAAATATAACCCTAAGATGAAGAATTTTTAAAATAATTGTTGTAGTGTAAACACAGTTTTCCAAGCCCTTATTAAAGTCTCAATATTAGGTTGACTTTGTTCTTGTTGCAAATAAATAAATAAATAAATTTTTAAAAAATTCAATTTGACTTGCATAGCATGGGGATTTTAAGTGCTGGCTTTCATCAAATATTGAATGCACTGCATTTTTATGAATACTTAAGTAATGCACTATATAAGTTTTAGCTGTTGCCTCAGACTAATTTTAATCAAGAATAATTAAAGCTTTGTTTTTAAAAGAAATAGTGGAAAATATCTTAAAATTCCTGATGAAACTGTCAATTATTTTTCTATTCATTTTGTTAATGTTACATTATGAATGTTATCAAATTATTTATCTATGAAGTACATGGACAAATCTTAGCAGTGTAGAACATTCAGACATCTCCCATTTCTAAAGTAGACCTTCACTATTTTTTTTTAAAACATCAATAAAATATCCACAGCAAATTCAGGTAGGTTGATGCTACGATGCAACGACCACTGAAAAACAGAATAAAAAGGAAACCTACTTTTCTTTTTGCTGCTGAGCCTCTTAGAAAGCTTGACTGACATGATTATCTCGCCGAGTGTTTCTCCTCTCCGTTTTAAGTGAATTTTTCTTCTCTGCTCGGCCACAAAAAATGTGAAGTGTTTACTGGAAACCTGTGATTAAAATTCATTGCACACATTATACGCACACAAAAGGCAGCACAACAGAGTCAAAAGTACCTGTCAGCTTCTTTGGCCTAATACCACTTACACCACATGTATCTTAAAATGCAAAAAACATGCTGTTCTACTCACAATAGATGAGAATATGTTGCAGTCTGCTGTCTTGGTGGTGCATTGTGGAAAGTACGGAGGAGGCCGGTTTGTCCTGACTTTTATCTTCTTGAAAAGCTTCAGTGAAGCGAGACTCTCCTCCCTTTTTCATTCCGCTTTTCACATTAACCCTGATCCATGACAGGCTGAACACAAACTGCTGAAATAATGGCCTCTCCTCAGATCAGGAGACTGTCAGAAAGATAAAGCACACATTTCTCTGCATGGATATGAATATACATTTGTTTCACCACTTCAAAGATTTTATTTGAAAGCTCACAGCTCTTTAGATTTAGCTTAGTTGTGAGACTTTTCAGTTGTGACCAGGGGTCATACCTGAAAACCACTTTGAAGCTGTTTGAAATATGCTTGGTGAGAGTAAGGTAGAAGTTATATGTCATTTAGTATAGCTGACTGTGGAAAATACTGGCCTAGGTTTACTTGTTTGGCTAGCATCTAGCATGATTCTTTTTAGCTAACAATGCTTAATGCAGTAGTAGAGGAAGTGCTCAGTTTGTTAACTTAAGTAAATGTACCAATACCACAATGTAACACATATACTTGAGATATTTTAAATTTTATTCCAGTGTTTAAAATCCTGCTTAAGTAAAAGTACCCTTAGCAGTAACAGATAGATACACTAGAGTAAAAAATAGTTTTGCAGTAAAAGGTCCTTTGTGATTGTTCAAGTATTATTGCACTATCGATGCAACATAGTGTGAGCAGCATTTTACTGTTGTCTACAGTAGGGTAAAGCCTCTTTTAATTATTTTATATAACAGTGCCCTAACCCAAACCCCAACATAGGGACTGAGCTGTCCTGACAAGGCAGAAAATCTATTTGAGGGGTCATGATATGAATATTAATTGGTATTCATTTTTTAAAATTCTCTTTCATCTCTGCCTTTTTTTTTGTAAAATATAGGATAATTTTAACTCTTTGACCCACCACAGTTGATAAAAAAAAGAAACCAACATGAGTTAAGGAGTTAAAATCTCCCCTGCAACTGCAAACATCATATCTTTTTCTATATGGTCACAGATCAAAAAGGTTGGGAACCAGCGGTTTAATCTTTACTGTATTTCATAATCTCATTTTATATATTTCTCTATGTTAAATTTTAATCTAAAAAGTTACTGGTAACTACAGCTCTCAGGTAGATGGAGTGTAGAAAAAAAATTAATTAAAAATATTTTTTTAGTATAGAGTATAAATTATGAAGTATAAATTTGCATAAAATGAAAATACCGACGTAAAATGCATTATATGTATTTAATACTTATGCAGAACTCGAGTAACTGTCCTTAGTTTATACTTACTCAGTCATTTTTAAACACGAGGAAGATTAACACTTAATTTTAAGAACCCAGAGTACCTAATATTTATTTAATCGATCAATTAATAAAGAAAGCAAGTATTATTTTTGTTACCTATTTGCTACCTATTTTGTTATTTTTTCAGGAGAAAGTGTTCAGCATTTACATTCTAATGTATGTAGGAACTACACACTTACTCATCAACATCCCATCAAGTTGCAACGCATCTGCATTCAAAAATGTGTTAGGTGCTCTGTAATTAGCTTCTGATTCACACCTCCTTGTAACTAACTGCTTTTTGTGTACCGTATGAAATGTTGTCTGCATTCTCTAATGTTTATATTAAACTAAACATTTCCTTTTCAATCAGGTAAAAACCGTTTGCATGTCTTACAAAGTCTATATTCCTCAATTTAGCTTAAAAATATACTGCACTTGTACACAAGTACTCATCTGTACACAAGTACTCATCTGCTTAAAATCTATTGCTCTTCATGCAACAAGTATGCTGGTTTGTCTCTAATGTCTCCGATAAGTATGTAGAGTAATATTTGCATACTATATAGGCAATGTTTTTGTGATAGTTCCTGCGTTCCTTGGTATAATTTATCCTATTATCATAAAGTTCTTACCCATTTCTGCTCATGCAATTGCTTGGTCAAAGAAAAGAAGTATCCCTCACATGCTGTCTGTCACCAGGTAGCTGTGTCTCACAAGAGCTCTTATATTAGTCTGTTCAGTGATAAGACACATTCCTGAACTTAACCATAAGAACAAAATGAACGTTTGTTACATGCACATATCAAGAAACACGTAAGCAAGAGCAACACGTGACATATGGCAGTGATTATATGAAACTTCTTTACATGACAATTTTGATGCTGAGATAACAGCAGGCAGTGTCTCTTACACTGCAGAAGCTGTTGAAACGTCTTCACAGACGCCTGCTTGAAGGATTATCATTGCAAGGTTCAGAGGCAAGGCTCCAGACAATGACGTACACAAACCCTGAGTCATGTGTGATCTCTCAGATATAGGTCTATCTGATTACTGCGAATAAATAGTTGGCATACTGATGATGCCCTTTTTTCATGGACAGCCAGTCCCTTTCATCAGAGCTTGCACCCTCCAACCCTTTTCCTTGAAACCTCTGTGGCACAACATCTTAATAATGAGGTGTTTGGGGTTGTTCAGTTACTTTAAAGGAGTTTCTAAAACTCTTGTATGAGTGTGGACAATTTTTCCAGGGAGAGGAATTGCAACTGAATGAGTACTTTTAGCCAAATGCCAACAATTTGACAAGAGGCACATTTATAAAAACACTTACATTATCAGTTGTAACCAATGGTTTTATTCATGTTCAATAACAGCTCACCAAAGCTTTAAACACAGTAATAAGAGCAACTTTTTGGTTGCCAGAATGTAAAAAATATTTCTGCAATTGATTGAATATATAAACACTGATCTTAAAGGATCTGGAACAAAATTAATTCATTTCAGCTTCTACTGCAATATTAATGGATTGCCAAAAATTATAACAACATAATTACTAAATGCAAAAGATAAACACCATTAACTGGAATTCTTCTTAACATTGTTAAGGGCTTCTAGATCAAGACAAACAAAGCATGAATAAATGATTTATTAATCATTACGAGGCAGTAATTACTTATTATGTTGACACTTTTATTTATTATTATTTATTATATTTCTATAATTATTTTGTCAACAACTGAAAAACAATCATAAAGGGTGCCTTACACCTACGTATCAAAATGTCTACTTTTATAGGGACTTCTGTGTCACACTAGTGCAACAGAGTAGCTTGTACAATCAGAATGCATGACAACTGAACTGGAAATAAACTGAAATTATATGCAAAGAAAATTATGCCTTTTTTAAAAATTCTACATGTTTGAATAAAATCCTGATTTATATCACCTGCTGTAGAGGTGGACACACACCTGAAGGATAAGTGCAGAGAAAAGATTACTGCTTCTCTATTTCTGTCCTGCAAAGCTCTTTAGCAGTCTTACCCTCATGTGTCAGAGACTGTGAGAATGAAGTGCATGCGTGTGCACATGTTTGTGTGTCTGATGAGTGTGTGTTTGTGTGTACCTGAGAAAGTTGTGTGAGTGGACGAACTCAGCATGTGTTCAATCGTCCTTCCCTGGAGCAGCTCTTGGTTGCATTTGTGATTGCTCAGACCTGTTCCTGTTTGGACTATTTTTCCTCCAGGAGAGTGAGGAAATCCATCACAAACTGAGGAAAACTTTGAGGATTAATAGAGACGCTAAAGGAATAGTGGTCAAGATGTTGATCACAATGCTAACAGCCATGTATGTGGTGGTCAAAGTCGTAGAATCGGTAAGATGATAACAGATGAAATAGAAATAAGAGTATGATAAAAAGCTGATTATTGTTTCTAGAAAGTAGATTAAATGTTTGTCTAGCATGTTAAGCTAGTAGCACATTTTCTTAAAATTACGATAAATATTGCAGCATTCTTTAAGGAATATTTTCAAACACTGGTGGTAAGTGGTTTTCTCTGTTTTTGCTGCAACCTTAACATGAAGGTTTTTTTCAGGCAGCAAGTTGTAACTTTGATTAGTTTAGTCTAAAAGCAGATTTATTCTGACAGAATTCAAATACAGTAAACATGATGTTAAACCAAACTTTAGCTCAAAGGAGTCTGAGGCCTGTTAATCACAGGGTAGTTTGAGATGCCTTGACATTCTCACATATTTCACCCTTATAAAAATCAATAACCCCAAAGTGCTACGTATGCTCGCATTGAGAATGTCAGTAAACTAGTTTTGGTTTAAATCAACTGTAAACAAATATTTTTAAAAACATTTCTTTTTAAGGTACTGAAATATAAACATTTCTGGCTAAGACCTTTGAGCTCTGAGCCTTGCAAACACAGGTGTATGCTTCGTATAAGTGATTAATTTTTATGAAGTTTGACTGCTGAAGTGTTTGAACTTTGGAGTGACAGCCATTGGCCCACCAATTGAATATTGATAAAGTAGGTGTCAACCCGCTGTTAGGCCTCATGCATTTTAAATGCACATTAAAGTCTTTGTACTCCCTCATGTTGGGGTTGTGCTCCATCTGATCAGTTGATTAGCTGATTGGCAACCACACCAAAAGTTTAGTCTGCTGTAACTTTCTACTGTAGTTTGCGCTGCCACAGCCTAAACAGACATTAAAATTGGGTCATTTGCTCTGAATGGAGCAGAAAAATAAAGTAGGATTGAGTAGAGCAAACTGTCATGATATTGTAAGGGTTTTTACATTTATTCAATAGGTAAGCTGGAGACATGTGGGAAAGGGCTTTTTTAATGACAAAAGTCTTAGAGTTGATGGTTGCTGTTCATATGTTTCATACTTTGAATCACACTTTAGCACCTCTAACCCAAACTCCCTTTCACTTTCAGATAGGGGCGCGGTTTGCACCGCAGCAGGATCCTTTGCCTTACATGGTGTCCCAGCCTTTGCCTTGGCAGGTTCACTCAGTGTCGCACAGTCGGAAGGGCAGCAAAGCAGATGAGGTTAGTTGTAATGAGATGTGCTCCTCAGTGTATTCGCTGTCACACGCATCAACATACTGACGCTCCAAGGCAATTGATTCGTCACAGCTAAATACAACGCACAGTCATTCTGCACACAATTGAGTCATCCACTATAACTACGTGAGGAGCTGTACTGCGTTCTCTCAGGGTTACGTCTCTCACAGGATCATTGATGGCAGTTTTGGAGGAAAAGGAGACAAGTAACCTTTTCTGAAACAGGGAGTTCCCCTGTCCCCTGTGGTATTTTTACTTCTACATTTGCTTTTTCTAATCTTCTGTTATGTCATGGTGAGACTTGCATGAGGTGAGCGTGTGGAAAGTTCACAAATCAAGCTAGTGTGCTAATCTCAGAGGAGGACATTAGAGGACAGCAGGATTTACAAGTTTTGTGGCTGTTTTTGCCCAAATAATGTATTAATACAAGTTCCGCATCAGGCTCAGCTAAACCAGGACCTCTTGGCCCTCTGTGAGTCAGTATCAGCAAATCAATGAATCTTCGAGACTCTCTGTCCAAAACTTTGCAGTTACTTTGGTGTTTCTCAACTTTTCACTTTGTATTCCTCAATTGAAAAACATCTCTCACCCAGACAGCCTAAAGTTAGACCTCTACAACCTACACAGTCTTTGGATTTGAGCCTTTTTTCAGTTTGAAGGCACAGGTTAAAGGTTACTTCTGAGGTAGAGTTTTATTAGCTGACAAACAATAAAACCCACAGAGGCAAAGAGCTGGTCTATGGCAGGAAAAGGAACTTTGGTGGTTAACTTGAGCTCATAGGTGATAAGATGCAAAGGGGAAAGAAAACAACCTGAAAAAACGTATGAGGCAAGCACAGAGATGTCAAAAAAAGGTGTGAAAACGGAAGGTTTCTGGTAAAACGAGAGTGAAAGCGTCATTGATGAAGTCATGGAACTTGTGTGTGGGACTGAATGCAGGCACACAGCCAAACTGACGGGTAAACAGGCTAAACTGGTCCAGTCTTCAGCCTCTAGCCTCTCTGCCACTGCTCTGCTTGAGCTGTAATCCCAATCAAGGGGATTTGTGCTGGAGGTCATTACCCTAACTATCGATAGAAAGGACACACACACACACACACACACACACACACACACATACACAGGCATAGTCACACATATACAGAGCAAGTTCAGTCTGCACATTTTGTACAATTGAGAAGAATTTAGCAAAAGCTCATGTGTGATTATCTGCTCACACGTGTCAGATTTTGTAACATCAGTGGTATGTGAGCAATGTTTCAGCTAAGTCCAGATAAGATTGTCACGTTGATAACTACCATATCTGACAGGCATCTTATTTGCATAGCTGATATTCTTCCTCTGTGTGCGTCAGTGAGTGTCCTCTAACACATGTCCTCTATTCTGTCTCATTAACAGTTTGATGGGCTCAGGAGGAACAGCATAGGAGTGTACAGAAAAAGTAAGTAATACTGTTAACTAAAAGGTGTCAGTGTGCAGGATTCAGTGGCATCTAGTGGTGAGGTTGCAGATTGCAACCAAATAAATATAACTCACCTCATCCACCCGTCAAAGTGGGTTGGCAAAGCTACTGTGGCTGCAAAACTCAGGAAAAACGCAAAAGGCCCTCTCTAGGACCAGTGTTCGGTTTGTCTTGTTTTGGGTTATGTGGCGGTGCAGCATGGCAGACTCCACCGAAGAAGATCAGCTAGCTTATTTATGAATCCATCTATGGCAAAGGATAACCCCCCCTAGTCTAATAAAAACATAATTATGAATGTAATATTTCATTTCTGCCTAAAGATTCCCCTAAATCCTACAAACTGGACCTTTATATTAAATGCAGGCTATTTTTCTGCCACTATAATTGCCATCTTAAAAGTAACCACAAGGGTTTGATTCAAATCAATAGTAAAATCCAACTCAACTTTGATCAGAAAAATAGCCCGCTTGAATTGAGGCTAATATGTACGCCATGTGTTTGAACTTAATTATTACTGCAGACTTTGCTTCCATGGCTATTGCCTCAGCCTCTCTGGCTATACCCTGTGTCCTGTCGTGCTCAGACTCCAATGCCAGCAATGGGACGTGCTGCACCGCACCTGCCGTTCCTCCGCTCAGCCCTGTTGAAGTTGAGAAGGCTGCCGCTACCATCCAGACCCATTTCAGGAAGTTCCAACAGAAGAAACAAAAGAACGGCAAGTAGATGGAGGGATGAGGAATGGTGAGAGACAACAGGATGCAATTGGTTCGGGATTTGGTTTTGCAAAAGGATGGATGAACTCTGTGCTGACATGCACAATTGCATATGAACGCTCATATGAAAATTGCACATACATTCAAAGTGTATAATATTTAGTAAAGTGAAGCTCTTGGATTAGTAACACAGTATAAAATATAACATA
>JAPZDX010000023.1:16034834-16055654 GCA_029783625.1 Naso annulatus | reverse complement strand
AGATCTTAAAAATTACAAATGAACAGCAGTTAAAAAAAAATCTTTTAAGGCTTTGCAGCAGCCACTCACTCTTGGCGCGGTGTGGAATGGGCACGGCTACATTCTTGCCACGATCGTAGTCCTGGGGTTTGGGTGGCGAGGCAGTGAAACGGCAGATGCCCGGCTCTGACGGTGTGCTCATGGACGTCATGCTGTCTGCATTGTCATTGGTACCAGTGGTCATCTGATCAGAGGAGCTGTCAGAGATAAAGCACTCAGTAATCTCAAATTTGGCATGCTGCAGGTGTTCTTCGAGCTTGGCATGCTCATACGCTCTCGCCAGCTCCTCGTAGGTGGAGGAGGCGCTCTCCGTCGACACCATGCTGTTGCGACCCTTATCTATGAAAGAGAAATGAAAGGAAACAAAGGTAAGCACGATTTCTCCAGTTCTACACATTCTTCAGGAGGTCTAGCCCTCTGCATAAACACTCCACGTTCTCCTTCACATTTGGAAAAAAAGCCTCACTCATAGGCGCATGTTACTGGCTGTAAGTGTCATTTCACCCATGTGCCAACCTGTGTCCTGCGAGAGGCTGGCGCTGTAGCTATCGCTCTCTGTGACAGTGATGCCATGCTGGGAGCCAACTGTGCGCCAGTCTGAGGTGAGAGTGCGGGCTGGCGTGGAAGCCTGGCACTTGGTCAGAGTCCACTGACTGGAGTAGCGGTTCCTGATGCTGTGGGCTGACTTGACACTCTTCCTCGACACTGGATCTGGTGGTAAATGGATGAAGAAGTCAGAACGATGTGCACATGTGCAGAGGTGGTTTAAGGACACGGAAATAAAGCATTTGCAACCGAGCAGGCTTCTCTGCACATTTTTTAAAGCAAAGGAAATGCAGGAAACTTTCACAGTTTATAGTCACACCGCTTATGTAATATGTTGTATAATATGAGTGGTGCTACACGGTACACAACAGCTTAGTTCTTTGCTCACTTAGTTTATGATTTTACTGATCAAACGGAGGAATCACTACTCACTGGTCCCTGGTCTGATGTCTGACATGTCAATCAGAGGGCCGGTGTTCTGGATGAGGGCGGGGTGATGCACCGACACACCCGTGCAGAAGCTCTGAGGGTTTCCGGTTTGGTTGAACTCGGTGTCCGTCACAGGGATGGTGGCTTTGTCCTCACCTATAAGGGGCAGAATACATATTTCAGAAAAGCAGTCATTGCAGGTTAATGCACACTACAACTCTTTGTCTCTTTCTTTTTCTCACCAATTTGCTTGATGCCTTCTTTGTCCTCGATTAGCAGCTGCACTCTGGGGATGTCGATGTGTAACCGTGGGCCCTGAGGAGGCCCCTTTACTGGGGTGTCAAAGCTGCGGTTGTTTTTACTAATCCAGAGATACAAGACAAGCACACACACACACACACACACAGCCAAGCACAAAATATAGATTTGTGAATTGAAGTTTGATTTACGCTTAATGATATTCCAGATTGATTTTGTGAGATTCAGTAGAAAACACTGTTCACACCTTATCAGCATCTCCGCCAGGCTTTTGGCATCTAGAGGGAGCAGAACACATAACCAATTATTTTTCCCTGACACACAAATCAATCTTTTAAAAATAAATGCAACTCTAGAGACTCTAGAGTTCAAGATTCCCGCTGATGTCTGCTCTGTTCTTCCACTTCCCTCTTTCTACTCCCTCTCTCACCTCTAAGTCTCTTCAGCCTCTTTTCCTTGCGTTTCTTGCGAATGATGAAGAGCAGCGCAACACCCAGAGTGACCAAAATCACAGGACAGCCAATAGAAAACAGCTTCTTGACATCATCGTTCTTTTCCAGGGGGGATTTGATCGGTGGGATTGTGCCTGGATACACCCAGAGAGAGCAGGAATTAATTTCAGCCATTTCAAGATGATATTCAATCTATCGAGTGTAATATATTTTTTATTAAAAGTAGCATTTATCCAAATTGAAATCCTCCACTCACTGCCATCATAGTCCAGTGTTGCAAACTGGGAGCTCTGGTTTCCACAGCCAGCGCTGTTGCAGGCTTTCATCTTCAGCTCGTACCAGGTGGCCTCTCGTATCTCTGCCAGGAACACATCAGTGGTGGCATTGGTGCTAACATTCTGCCATGCCCACGTACCTAAACCAAACACACATTTTAAAGACGAGACAAATGTTTTCTTTCCTTATTGGGTTCCATAAATAGGATGGAAAGTTACCTCAGTATTCACAATAAATGATTTTTTCATGCTTTTTCAAGGGTCTTAGGTTTACCTTTTTATTTTTTTTGCACAATATTTCAGAATATTACTAATAAAAGGATTAAAAAAAGCACCTTTTGGTATAAACTCCAGTGTGACAGCGTTGATTGGGCAGCCTCCACTGGCCCAACCTTGCAGGTTGAGGCGGGCGTGGCTGGAGTTTATGTGGGTAAAGACGGGTTGGTCCTTGTTGAACTGTGGTTCTGTAAAAGAAGCAAAATCATTTTGCCTTAAAGATTGCATGTGCTGTGCCATAGAACAGGGAACTGGGGGACAAAGCAACATAATAAGGCCTACATTTCTTACTTTTTACAAACATATATCTGCTAAGGAGTCAGAGTATAATTTTCAACAATGTCTTATGAAATTTGTGACTTTTGTCATTCACGCGTTGCATATTTGGAGAAGGTAAATTGGAAACACTTTATAATTACTACACACTTTTAGGCATTAGCTAAGAACTAATAAGTACTGAATTCATTATTAGTTAAGCATTAATTAATACTGACTTCATTATTTATAAAGCATTATTCCTACATGAAAACTCCTAAGGCGTTTGGGTTAGAGTTAGGGTTATCCCTACCCCTAACTCTAACCGTAACCGTAACCCTAAGGACTTTTCAGGCAGGAACAATGCTTTATTGATGATAATTCAGTATCTATTAATGCTTAACCAATGCTTAACTAATGCCTAAAAATGTTTAGTTATTATAAAGTGTTACCGGTGAATCTCAAACAATGAATGACTACAATATGCCATTGTTTTTGTCAAAAATGGAGCACACGGAAAGTTCCAGAGCAACTTACTGACTGTGAAAAGGTCTGAATTTTTTTATCAGCTGTTAAAGGATAAAGCAAGATGCAGTAAGACATGAAAATCAATCCTCTAGGTAGAAGCAGGAATCTTTTTTTTTAAGAAGTTATTTATTTGTCACATAAAAATTATACGGGGTACAATGTTGTGAAATTGGTTCTCTGCGGCCACCGACTCCTGCTCCAACCAGGTGCAGTCGTTAAGGGCGCAGGGACAGGAGAATTTACTCATATCTACACAGAGAGGCCTCAGCTGCTCCAGCATAAAAACAAGCCAAGGATCTTCTTGCTGTGAGGTGACACTGTGAGCCACTAAGCCGTCGTGATGTATCATCAATTTTAAAACACAGTTCCGTGTTGATATTAGGGGCAACAATGAAGGATTTAACTGCACGTTTTTATATGTATTTAACGTTGTTGTATGAATGCTGACCTGTGGCACAGACTTCTCAAACTTGTCCTATTTTAATCTTAATTTCCTCCATCCTCCGTCCCAGGCCTCTCACCTCGCCCATGGGTCTTTGCCTCGATGATCTCACTGATGCGCCCGGCTCCAACACTGTTCTTTGCAGCCAGCTTAACTTTATACCACGTGCCACAGCGCAGGTTGTCCAACTTGAAGGAGCGTTCAGTAGAACTGATGAAAACATCTTTCCATTCCTCTGTGTTGTCCACAGAGTACTGCAGCACGAAACCTGAATCCAAATAAAGGAAAGCATTCACACAGTAATAATGGCTTTATAGCTTTTTTTAATTCTCTTTTTTACAGTTAACATAAAAAAACTTATTTGTGCTGCCCATACTAGACTCATTACACTGGTACCTTGCTGTCCACTAGATGGCAGTGTAAGCCTGTTTTTCTCTTGCACAGATAGGCCACTGATTGGAAGACGCACTAGCTGCTCCCTGTCTACGCCGCCATTAGTTACCTACAAACACCAAGTCTGGGATGGCGCTGACTAAGCATCTATGTAAATGAGCGTTTGCAATGTGGTGACTGTTTTTATAATCAGCTGCCTTGGAGAGCCAACTCCCTCCTGCTTGGAGACACTTTACATCTAATCCTCCATCTCTGTCTGTCTTTCCTTTTGTCTGCATATAATTACGCATATATGAACATCTCCCTCTCTGTACTCTCTGTACCATCTTGTTTTTCCTCCCTCTCCCTCTAGCAGATGGTGCGATAGAGTCAAAAACATGAGAGGGGTTAACATGTGCAGATCCTGCAGTATTTATTTGGAAGTTTTACAGTCACCCTGTTTTTAGAACACGACAGACAGAACAGAACAGAACAGAACAGCACAAAAACAGACCATTGTGGAGGAGATTAGAACATAACATCAATTCTCACTGCAGGATTACGAGCCTATGGGATTTGTTCATTTGTTCATCTCTTTTTTTTTGTATTTTAGTTTTTAACACAAAAAGTTGAGGCTTTTTTTTTATGAAGACGTGAACATGTGTGATCTGATTCGAAAATGTAGTCTGTAGTCTTCAAAGACAGACATACCATAAAAACTCATGACGTATGCAAATACTGATTGGTGGCCCATTGTTATTTGTCTCCAAGAATACTTACCCAACATGCACCGCCCCCAAAATTGTATAATTTCCTATTTGCATGCTTCTAATGCATGCAAATATATGTCTTTCTCTGGGTCATCCCTGCTGTATTTTGACCCACATGAAAAATAATGCATAACAATCAAAGTTTTGCAAGCCTTAAAACATACTTTACGTTAAATAGTTCTTAGAGTAAAGTTTTGTCTTTGTTCTTAAAGCCATTTAGTTAATGATAAAATATGGGAGTAGTCTTTTTGGGTTCAGCTGTGTCTCCAGTCACTACATAAATATCATCACATGCATGGTGTTTGTTTAAATCTTGTTCAGGTATTAGGAGCAACAAGGAGCCACACAGATGAAACCTCACTTTCATAGTAACACACAGCATGTTCAGAGAAAAAGGGATTGAAATCACATTTATATCCATGTCCATTCTGGCACACGCACCATGCTCATCTTCACACAGGAATCACCCACAATCAGATAATCACACAGACACATACTTAACAGGGAAACCTAAAACCAGAAGGCAAATCAATGGACTTATAGATTTGTATGCCAACCAACAACGTGCAGGTAAAGGAGAAAGAGGGTAACATGAGCTAGAAACTTTTTCATTCATTTACACTTAATATATAAACCCAGCCTGATAACCTCAAGCAAAATTTTGCCGTGTCATCTTAAGAGAAACACAGCTAAGAAGAAAGAGATGTGAGTGTGCAGGAAGACGCGTACCTCTGATGGAGCTGCCTCCGTTGTCTCCTGGTATCCAGGCCAGAGTGATGGAGGAGGTGGAGGTGGTGGAGACGGTTAGACGAGGCTGGTCCGGAGGGACTGAAGAGATACAAAGAGTCAAGCTCTATAATGCCTGTACTAAAATACTGTAAATTTCTTCTGAGGCTGTTAAAAGAAATCTCTTTTGTTAATTTTAAATATATGCTGTTGATGTGTATCTCAGTTCAAGTAAGAGCAGCAGGCCTGTACGTGACGTGCAGTGACAGTTAAGAAGACTAAATGAAACATCCTGACAGATGTTCGAAACTTTGCTGCCATTACTGCCGTTCCCCTACCTTGCACCAAAAGGTTGACAATGATAGTGTCAAAGCCCAGCGTGTTAGTGGCCGTGCAGGTGTAGTAACCAGAATCTTCAGCTTTGACAGAGCGCAGCACCAGAGTCCCATTGGCCAGAATGAGACGCTGTCCATCTAGGGACACTGGGATGGCCGTGTCCTCGCTGACAACGACAGAAAAAGAGGTCATTGTAGATTTTGACAAAACATGATTTTAAGACCATGAAATTAATAGAATCACACAACTGAATCAGCATCTACAAACAGTAAGTAAATTTTGGTAATACTACTTGAAGCATACATCCATAATGCATTATGCGTTATAATGAGCTTGTAGTGTTGTATAATCATAGCTATAAGCAACTAGGGTCAACCATAACCCTAAACTTACCCATAACCACATATAATGCATTGTAAGTGTGTTCATAATGTGTTATATATGCTTATAATGTGTTACAGGACATTATAGAGACAGGCTTCATAGAAAGTGTTACTGTAATTTTCTCTTGAAACTGACTGAGATACTTAAAAACAGCGTCGTTGTTGAGTCTTTATTTTCAAATTTTCCTAACATACTTAAAAACAAATTCACTCTTTACGGTATCACAGCAGCACCGTTAACTCTGGTTGCTGTATGATTCTTGGAGACTCTCACCTGTCTTTGGTCCATTTTATGGTAGGTGTCGGTTCTCCGACTGAGCTACAGGGCAGTCGCACCTCCTTCATCCAGGGAGTGGTCACTGTGCCCCCAAATGACAGGATCTTAGCTGGAGCTGTTGGAGGATGACAAGTCAAAACATAAGATGTATGAAGAGGGAGGGAATGGATAAAGACCTTTAGCTCCTTCAGCATTACACTAACACGTACAAGAGGCAATGGCCTTAATCTCGCCTTTGTCAAATAAACAATTGTCAAACCCAATAACCTGAAGAGGTTTCAGAATATGCTAATCAATACAGAAATATGAGGGCTGACATGCAATGTATGCATTGATTTGTTTTCCATTTGGGATTCTTTCAATAAACAGGATTTACCCACAGAGAGAAATTTGCGTATTTACTGTGATTCACACTTGGAGGAAAAGAAATCTGTGTTAAATGCAGCATTGTCCGGCAAAGAATAGCGGCCGGATAATAATATAAGACGGCACAAAGAGGGAGGAGAGAGGAAATGAAAAAAATATCCATCTATTCAGGCACATAACCCTCTTATTCTCCATCACTCC
The DNA here is from genome assembly GCA_029783625.1 of Naso annulatus. Taxonomy (NCBI): domain Eukaryota; kingdom Metazoa; phylum Chordata; class Actinopteri; order Acanthuriformes; family Acanthuridae; genus Naso; species Naso annulatus. Next base: position 16,048,723 of record JAPZDX010000023.1, on the reverse strand, counting down.
CCCCACCCGCTCCCTCTGTGTCTCTTTCTTTCTCAAGCTTGCCGTCTTAATGCTGGTGCTCTAGTGCACTTATGTTAAGGTTGAATGAAGTATTGAGTGGGCAAGCCTGGAGGACACTGCCTTTTACAGCTGCCGATCAGCTGACGCACCCACCCGTACCAGCACATACTCGCACACACAAGAATAGATGGAGAAAAGGATAACATGGTGGAGAGTGCACTCTATTCATTCTCACTCTCTTACTCTTCCTGTTTTTATAATCTGAAGCTTATTGATTTAACTGCTCTCTTCATTTTCTTAAACACTCTGCCTCTCTTTTGTCTTGAGTATTAGTGAGCTCTGCTCCTGTTGTGTTATTTTCTCTCCTCCACCTGCTGTCCTCGCTTTTGTCTCCCCTCTTATCATTTCCCTGATACGGGCCAGTTTATCTGGTGCCCTCTGAACTCTGAAATCAATAGCACGCGTTGCTCTGTCGCATTAAGTCAAAACACGCAGTCACACCAAAAAAGGATGAGAGGTTGACAAAATATGCAGAGGAGGGGTTTTATAGAGCAAGTGACAGAGTAAGAGAGAGAATATTCGTATGATTCACAGACATGAGGGATGTAGAGCAACATATCCTTTAAAATAATGTTTTTTTTTAGAGCCTGACATTGTTAATGAGAGGCTTCAAGAGGAACACCACTCTACTGAAGAAGCGTTGTAATGATTTCTAAGAGAAAAATGGCAGAAGCAGCTTGAAATGGAAAAGTAAAGAAACAAGGAAGTCAGCAAACATCCAGGACGCTGCAGTGTCAACAACCACAGGTAAAAGTATTTCATGCTTCCTGGATCAAATCTGGCTTTGGCTGGAAAGAGACAGATTTTTCAACAACTACATAACCTTGATTTATTGACAATATTTTAATGTTAATCATTGCGTAAACCCTTTTAATAAAAAGACTCCATCGCTTTAGCACGGCTCTCATAAAACACTGTGGACGAACAGTGACTAAAATATCTAAACTGATATGATGGAACAAGACACATGGCACCTACATTACCCATATGCAATTATAATGGCACGTTTAAGAAGGAGAAATTTACAGGATATATCGGTAACATTTATATGTTAAAAAAACAACACATCCACAGAATTTTTAGAAAGGTGCGGAATAAAGGTATTGCTTTTCCCCTAAAAAGTTATTAGAAATGTGAATTCATTATTTTAAAGAATTTGTCAGGTCCAAAATAATTGTTTCGTTTAGCTATCTAAGCTGTCCAAAAGACTCGTGAGCCACTGGTATAACGACGAACGACGCTGGTACCATGTGGTATGTCTGGGTTGTCAGTTAACAAGACTCTCAGTGGTTATTTGTCTACAGGACCTTTAAATGCACTACGCTAGTACTGTAGCTGCTAGACGTTAGCCTCAAGCAGAGATGAGAAGAGGCTACAGAGGTCTAGCAACCTCACTTCATTCTTACTTTACATATCAAACTGTTTTTCATTTCAAACTTGTTGTTTCAGGCTCAAGTGACATCACTTCTGGGCCGGAAAGGTCCCATTGGGATATAAGACCTCCTCTTTCTGTTCGTCCTGGTCATGCAAGTTTTTCACACATGCAGTTTGACTCCAAAGCACTTGAAAAGAGACTTTGATTAGTTAAATTAGCAGACATGCCCTTTAAATCTTGTTGAACCAATGGATACTGTGACTAATAAGATGCCAGGAAACAACTGTTTTTGATTAAATTTTGCCCAATCTTAACATCGACTTCTAGATGTCTTCTAGGCAGTGAATATTTACAGACATCCAGCCTCTCTAATGTAGGTCTGTCATCATGAATCTCACATTCATATTCAGGGACTCACCCTTGGCCGCTGGCTCCACAGTGACCTTATCGCTGAAGTTTCCTCGGCCTGCAGTGGTGACTGCCGCAGCCCAGATCAGGTACTGCTGTCGGTGGTTGAGGTGAGTGATCCGGTAGAACAGCAGCTCTGGATTGGCTTCGTACTCGCTGGGCAGCTAGAGAGACCGAAGGGGGAAAAGGAAGTTAAGCTCTCCATCTTATCTTACGTTGGAGAATGTACATACTACTTTTAAATTAGTTTTTTACTGAAGTTTTTTTCCCTTGTAAAGTTTTGTAGAAACATGATGATGCATAGTATTATATGATATGCTGCAGAATAAAAATTTAACACGATTTAAAGGTTCTCAAAAACACAATTAAAAGAATGCTTGAAATTGTAATAGACAATAGTTTTTCCAAATATTTCCAATATTTCTATAGGGATGAAAAAATACATGTTATTTGTTCTGGCAACAAATATCTCTGATTCATATCACAAAATCTGCACTGTATCAACACACAGAGAAGCACAAAGTCAAATCTGGGGGACGCCAAAGACAAGATCATTTTGTCACTCCACTGGAGAGGCAGAAGTAATGTGAAGGACTGAGTGAACATCATTCTAATGTGAACCAAGCCCTGCATTTTCTCCTCGAGCTAGAGCTACGGGAAACGATAGGACGACGTGGGTGAAGGTGAATTATACTGTGACATGCCAAAAACGCTGTATGGAAGGAAGGAGCTGGGGGGAGGGAGGATGGGATGAAAATGCTTGAGAACAGAGAGGAAGAGACAAGAGGGTTGGGTAAGGGTTAAGGAGAAGGGAAGCCCATTCCCTCTCCTCCTCTGTTCTCCTCGGGGAGGGAAAACAGAGATATGAGACGGAGGAAGACAATGGGGGACGGATAAATGAGTCAGTCTGAGATATCATGAACAGTCATACACTAATGAGGCTCTATACTGCAGGCTTCAGCGATGGCAATGATGGGAGAGGAGAGGAGAGGAGAGGAGAGAAATTGGACTGGATACACACAGCCATGCACAAACACAGATACATGAAAATATACTGACACACACAGACACACACATACAGTGGCATGTATGACCCGGAGGTGGATGTGTAATTGCAGTGTGTTTAACCCAGCCATGTGTCTGCTGTCTAGACATGTATGCATCACTGTCCTCACTGTCCTCTCAACACTAACTAACACACACACACACACACACACACACACACACAAACACATGTACGAACACATGAGAACCTCTTTTCTTACTGCCTGCCAGTCACTATTCACCTACCCACCAATTACACCCTTATTCCCTCTTTGTCAACTCCTCAGGTAACCCAATGCCCAGGTACATACACACACACACTCTCTCTTTCACACACACACACACACACACACACACTCTCAGCAGTGCTGTCTGTGCTGCTAGTTTCAACTATGAATGGAAAAATATAGAAAAAATAAACAAAAACACAATTACAAATTTAACACACACACACACACTGCATGGTGGCATCCTAACGTTCACATTCGTCCCTTATATCACATGTTTTACGACAATTCGACACTTGCTTGTGTTTCTGAATGACAGGTGCCCGTGTGCAGATGAAATAAGGACGGCAATGCAAGTGCCGAATGATTTGAGGAGCTGGTAAACGCAGCAGACCTGTAAAAACCTGCGAAGACACTGCAGTGTGGCTGAGCTCTGTCCTCGCCTGCTGGGTTCTCGTCTGCAGAACGGTTTACTCTGGGCAAATAGATTCCAGTATTCATGTTGTTTTTCACATTTATGAGCAGGCCGTCATGGAGGAATCCACTGGGCTTTTTATTGCTTCCCTGTGTTCCCTGTTCATCATCCATTCCTCTTGTCTCCTCTGTTTTCCTCTCTTGCCTATCCTTTACCCCACTGCGCCATCCTTCCCTTCTTCTCCTGCCATCACTCCTCATCCCTCTCTTCATTTTCCTTCTCATCTGCGGGGCCCACTCTTTGCTTTTCCTCCCATCCATCCACCAGTACCCCCCTCTGTTTTACATCCTCTCTGCATCTCTCCCTCTGACTCTCATGTATATCAATGTCTTCTTCTCCTCTCTTTACATTTGTCTCTATACTCTCCACTGCAGGCAGACTTACGGATGGATGGATGGACTGAGGGATGCATGGATAGATGAATGGATGGGTGGGTGGGTAGATGTTGGGAGGCAGGGAGGGAGGAGTGACAGAGTGTGTGTTGCTGTAACGGATATTAAAATATTCCTCCGGCGTGGAGATAGCGGTGATCCAGGGAACGATAGAGCGAGATAATGAAAAGAGGAACAAAAGTACTCCCCGCGCAGTGTGTCTGACCCCCCCATCCCTCCTTCCTTCTCTCCAGTCGCACTCATTTACATAGTAATCATCCCGAACTCTGCATGGGGGCTTCAGTGAAAAAAAGAGAGACTGAAAGAGATAGATAGACAGATAGACAAATAGATAGATAGATAGATAGATGGATAGATAGATAGATAGATAGATATGTGAATGGGGAGGACTAAGGAGGAGATGCATTTATATATAATGGGTACATTTATATAGCATGTGTATGTGTGTGTGTATGGTGTGTGTGTGTATGTAAGTGAGAGTGTGTGTTTGCTGTCGGCTTGTTTTCTGCCCTCCTTGATGAACAGATGAGGTTGTCCTGGCAACGTGATGAGACGCAGATATGCAAATGAGACTGGAGGGTGAGCTTGCACGCACACACACTGCGGTATGAGGAGAGCTCATTTCACACAAACATATCTTGCTGAGACTGCAGCACTAGACCACACACACACACACACACTCAGACACAAATATATATTCATAAAAACACAAATGCATAAGAGTGTCATAAAAACATAATAATTTTCTTGTATCTTAGCATCATTTGAAATGTGTAACAGCAGTTATATTCTGCAGTAAAACGAGGCTCATGTCCTCTTCACCACCAGCCATGTTTGGATGTTCCTCTTCCTCCTTCCTCCTCTTTCATTCACTTCTCAATCCAGAAACTCTCTGCACCCCTCTTGTAACTCACCGGTTGGCCCGACCCGGGGCTGGAGCAGTAGATGGTGTACTTGCGGATGATTCCATTTGGTTTGTGAGGGGGTAACCACGACACCACTACACTGCTGGCGGAGGAGGGCACAGCTTTGATGCCAGCTGGGGGTCCGGGGTCTGAATCATTAAGGGTAGAGAAGAGAGAGATGGAGGGCAGAGTAACACGTGAACCAGTCGTATTTCATCATATGTAAACAGAATTAACAGCTTCACGGGTGGAGACAAATTTTGGGAGAGATTTGCGAACTGCTAAATGACGAAAACGCAAGTGCCAAAACATGAAGAGTGGCTAATGGAAGGTTAGCTTACTAAGCCTACAACATTCAAGTCAAGTTTGGCTAGCTAACATTTTAATCTTTCTCATGCAGGAACCCGATTTTTTTTTTTTTAATATTTTCAATTTTTTGACTATGTTTTCAATGCTGAAAATTTGAAAGGAATAGATTTGAAAACATTACAAAACAGAAATAAAGATTTTTCTAGACCTCTTATTAGGATGATAATGATTTTGGAGTATTGAAGCCACCATAAGATCCATTTTAATCATTACAGTCTTCATCTGGCAATCAGGCCTGCAATATTCAGTATGAATGGACTAGAGCTGAAATTATTAGTAAATCAACAGAAAATTAATCTTCAACCTCTTATAAATATCGATCTCGGGGCAGTCGAGCTTTGTCTTTTGGATGGTTGGGTTGGCAAAAAAAGCAGCTTGAAAATGTGGCACGGGGCTTGAGAAAATCAAAAGGCCTTTTTTTTTTTTTTTTTTAACAAGTTTGTGACATCTTAAAATAATTTACTGGGCAAAAGATCAGGTTATCTAGTAATGAAGATACTATCTATTTGCCATAAGCAATACATCTCTTTTCCATTGTTTGCTGGTTTTGTCATGCACCCAAATAAGGTTTAACGCTTAAACTATTAACCTTTACATTTGTGTCATGTCAACATATTGGCAACTTATTGTGCAAGATAGCTGGCTTGACCAGCAACTTGTTAAAAGTATTTGCTTTCAAAACAAACTGCTACTGAGGGATGACTGCAACTGCATGCTAACACGTAGTCATGGACATTCTGTCTTGATATAAGGTATCAAATCATACCTTTAAAGAGTTAAACATGTCCTGTGCGTTTTTTTCCCTTTTTTTTCTTTTTTTGGGGTGACAAATTAATGATTATGAACACCTAAAAGGTAAGAACATACTATGAGAATTAATATAGGGTAATTTAAAAAAGTCTAAACACAGTGTGATAAATAAATAAAATCCACAAATTAACACATAACAGAGTTTGAAAGGAACCAAACGCTGTGGCTCTTAAAAAGAGCATGACAGAGAATGTAATAATGAACATTTGTCTTTTTCACTCCCATGCTCATGGTCTAAGAGGCGAAGGCTAAGAATTGTCTGTTTGCACATTTACACGGCAAACACTTTTCCATATGCTGCAGAACTGAGGGCAAGGGGGAGGCAGAGACTGAGAATGGCAGACAACACTGAACGTATGTGAAGAGGTTGCCCCTGGACACAGTGTCAACCAGCATCAGGGGAAGAGAGACACTCAGCTTGCCCCTGATAACACACACACACACTCTCTCTCACACATACACACACAGACACATTTGAAGACTAACACAACACCCATATTTGAATAGTTTTCGCAGCAAGGCCAGCTCATAAAATGGAGATATAGAGAGGAAGAGAGAATAAAGGCCTTTTCTGAAATGACACTTCTTAGAATCTCCGCTCCCCCCCGCTCACTCTCTCCCGCGCTCACTCTCTCCCTCATTTTCTCCATCTCCAGACGCCTGCCTCCTCCCTTGCCTGGCCCCAGGGAGGGAGAGGAGAGGCGGATACGGATGTAATCCACAGCCCGCCAGTGTAAGCACAAAATTAATTCTCTTTAAGCCACAAAGAATTAATCCCTCTCCTTGTGCTGGATGCTGAGCTAGACTTGCACACAAACAATAGTGCATGTACACACGCAGACGCACACCAACGCTAAGACATTATACACATGTGCACACACACTTAACCCCCGCCAACACTTCCGCATGTTCACACGCACAGACACACACCCTAAGGCTCCGTAACCAAACACACGCACATGCACGCACTTTTTGGCTTCTTAATTCTCATTAGCACTGGTAATGGCACATCAGAGCACAAAGAGGTTTTAATCAGCAACCTCAGCCTTACAAAGACCCCCTCTAGCCCCTCTGGCACTCCCTACCTCCCACACTGCAGCCTAAACCAAGAGCAAAAAACCCTTAGATCTGCCTTAAAGGTGTGGTCAAAGTAAATAATGTTATTTTAAGTCATGCCAAATTTGGTTTATCTGTGACTGGAGATCTACTAAAATGTGCACTCACAGTCTTCACGGGTTTGGATGTACAGGACGTTGCTACGGACGCCGTCTCCAGCCTGTGTGTAGGCCAGCACCTGGATGCTGTAGTTGGTAAACTTCTCCAGGCCTTTGAGCTCCACCTGCTCCTTGGTGGTTGTGATGTTTTGCATTTCACCCCATTCTGAGAAACACAGAGGATGAGGAGAAGTTCACACCAAAGACTGAGGTGTTACCGGTCATATTAGTAAGATGACAGACACGCTCGAGTCACCTCCATCCGGGAAGACAGCCCAAAAGACGACACGATATCCCTTCAACACACCATGCAGCGTCATTCTGGGAGGTTCGGCCCATGTAATGACGGCCTCGTCTGAGGTAACAGAAATGGCTCGCACGTTCTGAGGAGGCTGGCTGGGCACTGAAGACAAACAGAGAGAGAGAGAAGAGAAAAGGTGAGGTAAGTTACTTAAACAGGTATCACTTATTTAAGCTGAGATATTTCACAGTTCAAAATTGTGTTCACTGAAGGATGAACACAGATGGCAACTCATTCAATGACTGAGCTAAATACACAGATAAACAGATAAAAAAATTCTCTGAATGTCCAGATCTCTTGTGTCTTTAAGGTTTGGAGATAATCTTATACCACACTGTGCCAAATCAAATATTTCTAAATTAGCATGTTAAAGTCTTCACTGAAGCGTTATGATGTTCACACTGATTTAAATTTCAAAAACCCAATTATTCAAACTTAACTAGCATCAAAACTAAATAAGTGAAATATTAAAAACCACGTTTCTGTGTTTTTCATTGTCACATCATCCTTACAAATGCAAATATTTTGCATCATTTCACACACACTCCTCATATCTGATATCTTGAAGTATGTTGGATCTCAACTACAATTCAAATTAAATTCATATATGCTTGAACAAAACTGTGGCTACACAGCATGAGTTTTTATCCAAGGTTGGTCAATAATTATGAAAATTGTCGACCTCTTTGTGTTAAAGCAAAGGCTGCCATTGTCTCAAACTCGGGACTATATTTGTGGGCCGGTAAGTAAATAAAAAACCCTCTCTGAACCCCTAAAAGGCATTTCCATATCAAACCTGAAGTGAGTAAACAGGCTAGTGATAGATAAAAAGCGTGATGTATAGGACCATCTCTGCAACCACCATCTTTCTCTCCCTGTACAAGCCTCCTTCTGTCCCCACCAGTCCAGGTGTCTCTTCTATTGACGACTGCTGACCATTAGTCTTTCAGGCTTTGAATAACGCGCACTGTTGACGATGAACAGAAGTCAACTTGTGAGAGGAGGAGGAGCAGGAAGAGAGGAAGAGAGGCGACTGAAAGACAGAGAGCAATGAAAGCGAGAGATTGAGCCAAGTCCACCAGGGAATTTTGCTGCAGCTGGTGAAGAGAGAGGAGGTGGGGAGGAGCACGGAGGAAGGGAGGGAAAGGAGAAAGGAGGATTAGAAAACTGAAACAGGGTTTTGCATGAATAAACCTTTCGGCTGCAAGCCTAAATAATTAGACGGCAACAAAACAAAGTTCCAGTTCCTCCACTTGCAGTCACACCTTTGTGAAAAGAGAAATAAGAACTGAAAAAGGGTGTGAATGATAAGGTGAGCTAGTTTAAGCATCTTTTAAATGTCCAAGTTAGGTCTTGCAGAGGGTTCAGTGGAATAGAAAAAAAAGCATAAACCAGAGCTAAATTTGTTGATGTATAAAATAACCTTCCATAAATACGCGCACAAGTGTGGAGAGAGAAAAGATGGGGATTACAGGAACATAATGACAGGCAGTTTTGGATCGGGAGGAGGAGATGGAGGTGAGGGGTAGAGGAGGAAGGGAGGAAGAGAGGAAGAGAGTTAAAAGCAAGGGGGGCAAAGGAAGGGCAGAAAAAGATGAAAAGAGGGAGCAGAAAGACAATGCGCTCAGCTGTGGATAATTACAGCAGGAAGCTAGCAGAGGGAAAGAGAGAGAGACAGACAGAGAGACAAGCTAATTATAATTATTTTTAGTATGCTTGTTGTTATCACTATTATCATAATGGCCATCAATATCACTGTCGCCACGGTGACAGCCACAGGGAAGAACTGGAGGGCTCTGTCAGCTCTGGACCAATGGGGCTCAGCCAACTGTTCACTGGGTGGACAAGTGTGTGTGTGTGTGTGTGTGTGTGTGTGTGTGTATTTGTTTGTATGAGGAGAAAAACTCATGTAGATGATGTACAATAGAGATGGAGAGAGATGACATGTTCTGAAAAAATAGTCAGTTTGTATGTTCAGAGTTTACACGTTCAAACTGCAGCTCAACAATAAAAAAATCAATGGTGAAAAAAAGATTTTGAATGTAGAGGAAGGATTATATTTAGAGGCATTCTTGAGAGAAAGAATAAATATGCTTAAATATGAAATTTTGCTTCTTCTTTTGAAGATGTATTTACATTGCTTTCACATTAAAATCAGTCAGGTTTATTTGCTTTTTTCTGTTTCTTATTGGCCTTCAGAAAATGTCGCTTTACAAGAAATGTATAAAAGAGAAGTTGCACTGCCTGAGAAATTACAGCCTTAGGTAATCCCACAATGCACAATTAAGAAGAAGTCCAGTGGACCTACTATTGTCCGTCACCCCTTCCATCTCTCCCACAAGACAACCTTCAACTTCACACATGCTTTGCCTTGTCATATTTTTGAGGAACTTTTGGATATATTCATTTATGCTTCCTTTGGGTTGCAAGATATGGATCTAGAAAGTGTCTCCTTTCAATATGGTGGATGTTTTTGGCTCCATTGGTTTGTCTTCATTTAACTAAATATCTCAAACTTGTTCGCAGATTGCAATTATATTGGCAAAAGGTTACAGAAGAGAAAGATATACAATTCACCAGGTGAAAAAATTACACCAGCATAAACCAGGAGAAATTCATACGCATTTTATGCTTGTTTGAAGATCCAATCGTTACTAAAGTGTGCGTCATCATGCAAGAAAAACTAAAGCAGATGAATTATTGCTGAAGTTCAGACATTTCACTACTGTATGTGTATAACATGTATTGATGACAAATAAATCCTCTTAAAACCTCTTCAGGTTGTCATATTGGCATTTACAGTGGACTGATTAATTCATGGTGTAGCTCATGAATTGAACAACATGTAAGAAAATGCTCCATTTTAAAAGATGCATCTGAGCGACTCAGTGAATGAAGCAATCATTTTTCTACCAGTAACGTTAAACTTGCGGCAAGAAATCAACATGAGAAGACAGCAAAGCATCCTTTTGTTTTTGTTTCATGTTTTAAAACACTACGGAAACATTACAGCCAGCGTTTAATCTCAGAACAGATCATCAGTCCACTGGTCCCACTCGACGAGCTGCAGCTCCTCGAAGTCCGAAGATTTCGTGACAGATATACAAACAAGAATTATTTGGATAAACTGACTACATATTTGAAATTTACATGGTAACATAACAAAAAATATACAAAACTTACTAAATGGATATATATATAACAGTTCTACAACACTTAAAAGCAGCTTTTTGCAAGCTTGCAGTCAGTGGACTGCAGTGTTTGTAGCTCCACCCTCTTGGGACCCTTTAGGGCCGCTTGGTACCCCAACAAAAGGGTGACCAAAATAGGGACGGTACGGTTATTTTATACCTTTCAGTACTCTTTGGACAGTGGAAATGCAAATAATTGCATACTGTACCATGCCTAATGTAACTGTACTGCTCAGTGGAAACGGGGCTTATGAGAGTTTGCGCTTTGACATTGATGAGACAGCAAGGAATAAAAAACAACAATGGCAATGAAACATGTGCAGTTACTGTGAGTTAAAGCCAAAGCAGAAAGGGGATATCTCAGACAGCAGATCTAAAAGTTTTTTCGTCCACTGTATACAGTGCACCATGCTGTTTAATCTATTTTCCTTACAGCCAACTCTTTACATCCAAGCTGAGATATGAGCTGTACGTATGTGTAGCTTATCGTGACCTCACCATCTTCCAGTGTCGTAGCATTGATCTCTGAGCTGGAGGGCCCTGTGCCGGCTCTGTTGAAGGCCTGGACGACCACACCATACTGGGCAAACTTCTTCAGGTTGTCCAGAGTGTAGACCTCGCTGTCGCCGGTGGCCTTCATCTCCACAATGCTGTACTGGCCGTTACTGCCCGGGCCATTCTCTCTGTAACCGATTTGATAACCCCGGATCACGCCGTTCTGCAGCTCCTTCCTGGGAGCCTGGAGAACAAAGGAGAGGAGTGACATCAGAACCAGAATTGTGATTATTTATCCCCATTAGGAATCAGAACAACAAACATTTGCAACCAGCAAATGTGATAAAGCAAACAAATAATCTTTTAGGATGTATCGAGCTGCTATGAAGACAGAAAATTCCAATGCTTTACCTTCCAGGTGACCCTGATACTCTGAGAGGTCACCGCCTGCAGGATCACATCCATGGGAGGACCGTCGGGCTCTGCAAAGAGAGAAAGAGCCGGCTTGAGGTAAAAGCATTTATCTTGTCAACAAACATTCTGTGGCTTTTGTGTTTCCCGTAAGTCGCATGGCCTTGAAATATTCTGGTGTACAACTTATAAAGGTGTTTTTCTCAGTTTCACAGGCAGACTTTTAATACAAAATGGTTATTCAAGGGCAGCTATCAGTGTCAACACAGATGCAGTGGCTGAGAGCTAATACAACAAGCTAAAGTGAAATATTTGCTCAGATTCATGCCAGTGGAAAAACAGCGCTGCCAAGATACTTACGTGCTTCCTCTGTGCTGATGGTGAGCTCCTTGCTGGCTTCGCTCTTGCCTATAGAGTTGTAGGAGTACATGCGGATGCTGTAGACGGAGGCTGGGTGAAGATCCACTATGTTGGCCTGATTGTTGGTGGGGGAGATGTTCCGAGTGGCGTGCTTCAGCTCCCAAGTATCTGACAAAAGAGAAGATGATGACATGGTGCTGTGATGTTTTTGCAGTTTGCCATCATTTTCCCTTACAAAAAACACTTTTCATTTATTTTTAGATTTGTATTTTTGACATTTTTATTTAATATGAAGTCTTATTTTCTATATAATCTTCCTAAAGAAAAGGAAAGCAAGATTCTTGAAAAGTGTAGCATTTTTTTTATTTTGACAGTCAATTTCAGCTTATTCTATTATTAGTCTTTCAACTAAAGAAAAGAGGTGAAAGCAGTTCAGCATATCACTCCGCTTCCAGATTCGCTTTTCATTTTCTACAAAACGAAGAGCACACTCTTCTTACTTACCTGTCTTGTTCTTATACTCAATATCGTAGGAGGTGATGACACTGTTTCCATCAAATCTCTGTGTCCAGCGGAGATTCATGCTGCGATCTTTCACTTCCCGCACCTCCAGCTCTGGAGGGTCTGGGGGCTCTGAGGATTTTAAAAAGAGGAATGTGAACAAATGGAGGGAGACTCGGTAAACAAGGAGACGGAAGCACCCAAACAGAGACAAATGTGGATGAAAATAGAGCAGAGCAGGTTCATGTAGCTTTTATCAATATAGAGGAGAAGATGGCGCAGTGCATTCGTTTATACGTGAATGGTTACCTTGCACAGTGAGCTGAATGAGGCCTCGTCCTTCTCCGTAAGAATTGATGGCGTGACAGGAGAAGAAGACTGAATCCTCACGCTCTGCTGGCTTTAGCTGAGTGAAGGAAGGTAGAAAGAGAAAAATTTGAGAGAGACAAACAACTTTTCCTTGTGCAGGAAAATTGTGTAAACCACAGCTTTGCGGATGAGGAGTGGCCCAGTGAGTTTTCGTCTACTATGGCTGTTTGGCATTTGGGTGCATGCATCGCATTAGAAGAAGAGATTTAACAATAAAAGTATCACACCTGACAAACTATCTGAGCTATGTTTTTCACTTTATCTGGTGTAGGTGTTTATTTTTTAATTGCTTTTTTCTTCAGGGACAATGTGCACCAATGAATAATTAAACTGTAAGTGAGCCAGAGTTAGCCTGAAAGGCTAGTTTTCATCTGCTGTCCCCTGCCCAGATCTTGAAATGACAGACAAAAATTATAAAATTCCACATACACCTCCGTAGGCATTTTTTGTAGACGTATTTTAAATATTTATATATTCATCAACCAGTGGATACATCGACATGCAAACCAAAGATACAGTTTTTTTTTATTCTAGTAAACTACCAACTTTAAAGAGGTTTGAGTCTTCAGTCGTTGTCGTCCATAAATGCTTGCATACACTGCTACCTCAACTACCCAAACAATCTTTTGAAGTTGTTTGGTATGCGCTCTATCTTAAGTCTTTGATTTTTAGATGGGCACACTGTCAAACCACGTTAATAAGCGCCTAAACTACTGGAGTTACCTCCATTTAATCTTGTGCAAAACACACCTACAAGCTTCTTCTACTCAAAACTCAATGGACGAGACTCCTCATCACATTATCGAGCTCCTGTGGTACCACTTATCACCAGAGGCCACCTCTTAATATCACCACCAAAAAATACTGTGTCACTAGGCTGTAACAGCTGCGTACGTCATCCCGATTTTTTCTACAATTCCAGAAAACGTCTGTATCACCTGAAACATCTTACTTTTACATACAGTGGTCATTTTTTGGCATT
>JAPZDX010000023.1:16008333-16021947 GCA_029783625.1 Naso annulatus | reverse complement strand
TTCGTTGGGGGTGTACAGTGTCCATCAACTTTTTGACCATTTTGAGTGCCAGAGTAGTACATTGCATTTTTGCATACTTCTCAGTGTGAACGCACATCATGCACTATGCATTCAAAATATTAAGTGTTTAGTACAGGAGCACGCGATTTGGAACACAGCTCCTGTCTCACCTTCCAGCAGTATGATGGAGAAGTCCTGAGCAGTCTGACCCTTGCGCGTTGCAAAGCACTGGTACGCTCCCGAGTGTCTCTTTTGTGCAGCGGAAATGAACAACGTCTCGTTGTGAGCCCCCTGGATGGAAAAGTGCTGATCAGGTAGGACGGGCTCTGTGTTACGGTACCAGGACACAGTAAAGTGAGGGGAACCCTGGACGGCACAGGACAGGATGACCGTGCTGCTGATCCCCGTCTTCAGGTTCTTGGGAGACAAGGTGACCCGCAGCGGCTCTGAGGAGAGAAGGTGGAGCACAGCTAAGAAAGAGGAGATGACTGACAGAAGCAAATGATTTTTGAAATGTCAGTCAAACCTTATTATTCACAAGTTACTACCTAAACATTGAAGGTACATTACTTGGTGTGTATGCAGGTTTGTCTCATGCTTTGCCATGCTGAAAGAAAGCAATTTGAATCGAGTTACGCCGTGCTGGTCAGGCAACACAAATCATATTCTAGTGTGGTGTGATTGTGTATTTTTCTGCCATTGCTTTGGTTTGTGTGCATGTGTGTATGAGCATGATTGTGTGTGTGCTAAGCAGCGAGGAATTGCGAGACAGATAGACAGAAAGGAGAGAAAATGTCAGTGAGCAATAAAGCAGTTGGTGTTAAGTGCTGGAGGCTGCTGAATGTGTGTGAGGGAGCAACAGTGCATGTGTAAGACTTTCTTCATGGGCAATAAGTGCATGTAGTGTGTGTGTGTGTGTGTATGTGTGTGTGTATGTGTGTGCATACCACCTTCTATGCCCTGTCATAGGAGGTTTGTGGCTTGTGCAGTGATGTGCCCTGTGGCCAGTCTGCCCAGTGTCCACTAACTTCACCCTATTCCCAACCACACTCAAATTTCCGCTCCTCCACCTCCTCCACGTCCCTACGATTCGCTCCACAAGTGTGCCACCTCCTCCATCTGCATCACCGCCTTCCATCTTTCATTCATACATATAACATTATGAAATTCTCCATCATTTTCCTCGTCTGTCACACCCCTGTTCTGCTGATCTCTGTTCTGCTTTGTCTCAGTAGCGATGCTTGGCTTAGGTTTGAGAGCACAGTGGGGGGAACGAGCCGTCCTCTGAGATCAAGCTCACTCCCAACCCAGACGAGGGTGGTTTCGAGGGGGCGTGTAGGAGGCACAGGGCCAGGGCAAAGCCAACAGAGCTTAAATGATTTCTTCATCTTGCCTGTCCGTGACCTAACATCACATTTATTACCTCTGTCCATCCCACTCTCTAGCTCCATCTGTAGATGTCAGTGTCACTGTAAACGGTGGCAGTCAGGAAATCATTGTTGTGTGATAAGAGGGAGCGATCATGGAACTTGAATGCTCATATTTTAATTTTTTACTATACTGTCTTAAGTCCTTTACCCACCTATGACATTAAGGTGACCTGTCACTTCTTTGGAGCCAAAGCTGTTGGTGACCTCACAGATGTAGTTGCCACTGTCCTCGAGCCTCAGGTCAGAAACTGTGAGGCCGGTAATGCGCCGCGTCCAGCGGGAGTCTGCCGGCAATGGCCGACCATCCTTCAGCCATCGGATGGTGGGGTTTGGGTATCCAGATGCGATGCAGGGCAGCTCTACGCTGTGTCCCACCTGCACCTCACCAGACTGGAAACTGTCCAGCACTGAAGGGGTGGACTCCGTAGGGTCTGTAGGTAAAGTATGTCAGAGGAATTATATATTTATTTGCAATTATCAGTCCTTTGATTGATTTTTAGATCCTTAAAAGACGAGTTTGGCATTTTGGGAAAAACACTAATTTGCTTCCTAGTTGGGAGTAAATATTAAGCTACTGCTAGCAGATGATTAGCTTAGCTTAGCACAAAGACTGAGAACAGGGAGCTTCCAGCCTGGCTTTCTCCAGAGGCAACTGCACTTTTATAAGGTTACATCACCTAACATCTGGTTTGTTATATCCATGCAAAAATTGAAAAGTAATGACATGAAGTTACTTGGCATGCTATTTGCTGGCCACATACAGCAACTTCCTGTGTTTGTCATTTGTCTGGCCTGGCCAAGATACAGGCTGAAGTCGAATAGACTTTTTTGTATAGGAAGGTTCCTAACCGAGTGAAACGGCCCAGAAGTAGTTAATGATGAGAGCTGTTTTAGCATAGGATACACTAGACCATCCTTTACAAAAGGGAAGGAGATTTTTAAGTCACACAGTTCTCTGTTAGCTTCCTAACCTCATTATCTATTTGCTAAAACCAAACAGACCCTGTGCAGATATCTCTGTTTAAGGTAATGTTCTTAAAATGTGTTTTTTTGCTTTAAGAGAGAGCACAGCTGATGCCACTGTCTACACCCAGTTACGATTACGGTATCCCTAACACCATAACGTGATAAACTTAAACTAGCTAACCTTAGCTAGCTAACTGTGGCACCCACTCGCTAAAGCCAAAAGTTTTCTTCATCTAAGACCTGCACCTTTTGTAATCCATTTTTGGAAAATTGTAGTTTTACTATGGAACATATCCACCGTCGCATGATTAGGTAGCCTAGTGAAAGTGCAGTCGTATTCTCTCCTTCCTCCTTTTGAATTCTCCTTTCCTTGTCCTTTCCTTGTCCTCATGACATTATTCATCCGTGTTAAGGAAAAGTGGTCAGGAAAAAACTTAGGACGCGGTTATTTGACTGCAGCCATAGTTTGACACATATTCTGCCCTTAACACTAAAAAAAAACAATCCACAAACACAATATAGCATGCTATTGATGCGATGAACAGTTCCACTAAATACTAAAATATCAACTCTGTCTTGTGAACCTACTGAAGAAAAAAGACATGCCGCTGCTCTTATACACATTCTTTGGATTACGTTTTGCAGCTGTTCTGAGCAGAAATGGTAACTTGTTGCCTACCCATAACAGAGAGCCTGGCTCCATTGCTCTGGCGAGTCTCTCCGCTGTACTTGTGCTTTGTGATGCAGCGGTAGGTGGACAGAGCATCTTCTTTCTGCACCTCTGAGATATACAAATTGCCAAATGAGGTCAGGAAGAAACGGTTACCTGAGGAGAAAAGAAGGAAAGGGAGCAGGGAGAGGAGGGAAAACCATACGTTAGTCAACACATTGGACTAACAAAAAAAACCATTGTAATTTGTAATTTGGAGGTTTGTGATTTTTTCATTTTGATTTTTTTATTAGATTTCGTCCTGTCTATCATGTTGCGTTGATTACTTATTCTGTGGCTACATAATAACAAATCTATTCTGAAAAGGGAAGGCTTTCAACATAATTTGTCAACTGTTTAAAAGTTTGAATGTGTAATCTTTGAAAAAAATAAATGGCACCAAAATATTTTTTACAAATACAGAATTAAATTTATATGCAATAAAGTGTGACCAGTAGCTTAGGGTGGATAATATTAACAAATTTAAGATAGCCTAAATAATGCTCTTTACAGACATTACCTAACCTGTTCAGTGATATTATGACTCTGATGTATTTCATTGGTTTTATAGCAAAAGTAATACAAGAAAACACTGAGGTTTTTTTTACCAATATAATTGCCAATTGTACAACACTGGCCGCTTTTTATAAAAAGTTACAGTAAAGTTGCTTTAAATGTGTTTATTCATTTTCACTTTATTTGGATAGTCTGCATTTCAACAACAAATCAGTTGTTGATAAAATTGTTGTCATAACTGTGAGAATGTTTTCTGAATTTTCAAAAAATATAAATGAAATAGTTAACTAATTACAGTAAAGATTAGGTGAAGGTTCAAGGAGAATCCAAATGAGGTGTAACCTTTCATTCTTTCAAATAACGGAAAAAATAAACCTTCCATGCAATGCAATGCTGTCCACACACTGGAAATCACATTAAAACATGTTTTTCTCAATTCTTACACGACACAAAAATGCAGCACTACACAAATAGTAGATCCTTGCACATCTTTACAAGCTTCATTCACCTATTCTAAATGTTGTAATTCATAGACGCACTCTCCATCAGCAGATCTTCTATATATTGAAGCCGTTATTTTCATTTGTATATGCTTTGCAAAAAAGCATATCAAGCTAAGAGAAATGGCTGTCAAGTGAGGGACAGGTCATGAAAAATGCTGTTGTCAAGTATTCTCACTGCCAACCTTGCCATCATGACACCCTTTTGACAAAACTTGAGAACATTTTCTAGAGAAATCACTGATTTCAGAAGAAAGAAAACGCTTGATTGAAATTTACACGTTTTCGAAAGGGCCAACCACAGCACTTAGGTGAACACATGGGAGCTTTTAACACACTCAGTCCCATTCATCTAGTGAGGTATACACAATGCAGAAAGACAGATGAGGAGAAAGACAGAGTGAAAGAGAGAAGAGAGAGGAGAGTTATTGTAGGTGTTAATAATTGATGTGTCTGTGTGTGTTATGGTAACAGCAGATTAGAGTCATTTTCATTTCACATCAGTGACTGCTTGGTCTTCCTCTGATTTATCTTCATGTCAATAGAGACAGCATGTGTGTATGTGAGCGAGGAGGAAGAGGAGGAGAGAGAGATGAAAGGAAGAGACGAGGAGAGTGTATTTCAGTGTTTGATTCTTTCCGCTTCTCTGAATCTTTTTGTATTCTGTTCCCCCCAAAGGGTTATTTTAGACAGTGTGTGCACTTCGAAGTTTGTATTAGATTGCAGATTGTTTTGTTAAGCCAACGCTGTTGCAGTGTGTGTGTGTGTGTGTGTGTGTGTGTGTGATTGTGTGAACATGCTGGCTGTTGTTTGCTGTACATGATGTTTCAATGCCTCTCTGCAATGTTGACAAGAGAGGACTTAAGTAAAACACAGGTGCACTGAATAGTTGAGCACTGGAGATACGGTGACATACACACACATATACACACAAACAGACATGCACACATTTTATTCTGTTGGCTGTTAAATGTGATTAGCTGTTGATTATAAGGCTGCTCTAGTGTTGAAAATCTACTTGAAAGCAACATCTTTCGTTGCGTTCATTTTGATTTTGAGTCATAACTTTTGAGTCAATGCTGATTGTTAGTAATATTTTTTCTCTCAGTTCTTATTGCATCATTTTAATGGAAAAATATATATTCATTGTATAATATTAAAGTGTGTGTGCATATGTACTTATTACTGCATGTATGCATGTAAAAGTGTCAATACATGACATGTCGGTGTGTGAGCATCAATGAAAACGTGTAGGTATAAATGTGTGAGTAGGCATCAATAATCAAGCTGCGTGTGTGTATATGTGAGTGTGTGTGTGTGTGTCTGAGTGTGTGTGTGTGTGTGTGTGTGTGTGTCTCCTGCCACAATGTGAGCAATGACAATCGATGCATTTTATAGCTGCACAACTCCATCCAAAGGAGATTTATTAAAAGAGAGAGGACTGGCCTGGCTCCCTGCCACACACACACACACACACACACACATACACATATGTTTGTACAGCTATCTTTGTGGGGCCTTTACATTGATATCCATTCATTTGTGCACCCTAACCCTTACCCCAGCCCTTACCTCTCCTTTAACAGTCCAGTTGTCAGATGAGGCCGGGAGAGTTATGGGTTAAATCATAACACACCTAACCTTAACGTAGCCTCAGTTTATACCTTACCCCAAAACCTAAGTACTGAAACTAAAATTAAATGATTAAGTTGTGGGGCTAAAAAAATTTGTCCCCACAAAGATGGTTGGACCCCACACTGTGAGTGGAACACATACACACATAAACACACACATACATACACACACACACACAAACTCTTTTAGAGTAGACTGACTGGGACAAGACTGAGACGTGAAGATGATTGAAGACTTTACTTTTTGTGTCAAAGACAGGTTTGACTGACTAGAGAAAATGTGCTTTCTTCATAATACAGCTACAGTTGGGTTGTTTATTGTATTAATTATCTGTTAATTATTTGCCTGATTATTTAAATACAATAAAAGTTCAGTGAATTGGGGAAAGTGGCCATCCCAATTTCCTAGAAGCAAAAAAGATGTATTAAAATTGATTTTATGTCATAACCAAAAGATATTCAATTTACATATGAGACAGAAAATGTGGTGGTTTGACTTGAAATATCAAACAATAAGCAAAATACTTGTTGATTCATTCAATCCTATCAATTTACTGATAAACTGACTAATATTTTACATACATGATAGATAGATAGATAGATAGATAGATAGATAGATAGATAGATAGACTCATGTGTTTAAGAAGCCAGTGTATCTGCATGAATATGTGAAAGTTCACACACGTGTTTTGATGTGAGTCAGACTGTTGTGCTGAGTGCTAAGCGACGTAAGCTGCAATTTCCAAGCCTGCCCTTTTGTTCCAACCTGGGTATTAAGCCTTACAGGATAATATGCACTTGGCTAGTAGAACCCTGTATAACACACTGCTACATCCTGTCACAACATGCCTGTAGAGAGGGAGACAGACCAGAAGGGGGTGGTGAGGCAGGGAGGGTGGGATCGAAAGATGTTTAAGAATGGATAGAAAAGAAATGGTGCAGGAGACATTAATGAGAAGGAGCATGTCAACGCCGGCTGTAAAAGAAACTTCCTCTATGATTCCTCCTTATTTTGACTTACAGTTATTTTCATTTCTTTCATATTTTCTTTTTTTTTAAATTATCTTTTAATTGGTTTCTCAAATTCTAAGCTCTTAAAATTTCTTGTTTTGCGTTACACAAAGCATGATGGGAAGCACTCATCCCCATTTTCCTTCTGAAAGTTGCCATTTAAAAGAAAAATGTAGGGCTCCGTGTAGGTTAAGCTTTCCTTTTTTAAATTTTGCACTATCAATACATTTTTGCCAGTTCTAAAGCATAGTCTGTCCTAACAATACAATTCCCATTGCATTTTATTCATATCTACTAAAGGATGTGTGATAAAACCCCTAAAATCAGCCAAAATGAAGCAAACAAATACCAAAATTGCAGAAAACAGGTATTCTGTGCAGTACTATTTACATGCCAAATAACACACTTGTGCAAAACTTAGTACCTTGAAAATAACTGTAATATGTTTTTCAGTTATGGCATGTAGTCACAGTGCCATGAGCCCTTTAAATTAACCGGGTAAAAACCAAGCTAAAACAGCTGTTTGAAAGGTCAAAAGATTTGTTATAAGATATTTTTTTAAACACATTTTTTTCCATTTTTATTTATTTTTTTTGTTTTCATTACAGCACTAGAGTGCTCATTGAGGATGGCATTAATTCATATTATACTAATCCCCGCTTCCTTTTCAGCCTAGCCCACTGCCTCTCACTTCCTCCCCCTCCATCCTACCTGATATCTAATTTCTAGTCGTCACCTGCTCTCCTGCTGTCTGTAAAGATGTGACACACCTAAAACAGCGGCGGGGGTGCAGGCAGCGACGGAGGGAGGCAGCGGAGGGGAGGAAGGGGCTGACCCTACAGGGAGGTGGACGGCAGATGGAGATTGATGGAGGGAGAGATAGGAAGATAAAGAGAAACATGCCGTTGGGAGTGACAGAGGAGGGAGTGAGAGTGAGAGGGATGAGGGGCCTGCAGGCCTGAGAGCCACACATGGGTAAAAACAATTCCTCTACGTCTCTCTCTCCCCCTCTTTCGTTCTCCCCTTGCAAGCCTCTCCTTGTGGGAGAGGAGATCAATTCTCGTCTAGTCTGCCTACGCCTCCAGGAGTTTGTTGTTGTTGTTGTTGTTGAGTGTGTGTATGTATGTACTGTATGGGTTTCTGTGTCTGCTGTTTTTTGCTTTGTTTTCCTTCTGCACTGGGAGGCGAGATGAGATTGTTTGAGGTCTATCCCGCACCCAAGGGAGGCGCAAAATCCCCTCACTTCCTCCTCTTTCCCAACCCTTTCCTCCCCTTCTTTAACATTCTTTTGTCTGTCTGTGTGACATCTATTCTCCATTCCCGGCCTCTCTTCCTCCAGTCTCCCCTCTGCCCTCTACCTCTTTCTAGTCTGTGCTCCTCTACCTTCTCTTTTGGGGGGGGTCTGTAAGTAATGGAATCAGTTCAGCTGATCAGCCCGAGGCAGGAAGTCAAGCCAAGTGCAGAGTGAAGCTGCTGCTGGATCTCTGTGTGTGTTTATGTGTATGTGTGTGTGTGCTTGTGCCAGAAATTCCACAGACAGAATCGTGCATTCAAATAACGAAATAGACACACAGGAAGAGAGAGAGAGCGACGCGATGAAAAAAAGGATTAGGGAGCCCTGAAGCATCACTTGTCTTCCCCAAAGTTTCCCCAGAGAGAGGACACCCCTCTTCTTTGCGATAGGTGGGGCAGACAGCGGAGGGGGGATTCAAGACGAGGTAATGATGGAGGCAGAAGATGAAGGGACACAGGAAAGTGCAGCTAAATATAACCCAGCATAGTATAATGCTGCCATTTTCAACAAATTATCCTTAAACAGCAAGAAAAGCAACCTGAGAGCAAAACGACGAGAGAAGACGATGATAATGTCAATGTAGGAATGTTACAGTCACTGGGGAGGATGGGGGAAGAAGAGGATGAGATCAGACAGGAAAGAAAGATACAAAAAAGTAACTAAGAAAAGATATACATATTTTGAGATGTTGGCGAGACAAGAGAGAAAAGAAGGAGACAGAAATAGATAAAACAGGGAGTGAACGCGAGAAAGAAACAGAAACGGAGCAGGAGAGGAAATGGCGTAAGTGAAGGGGGTTCGTTCTTAGTGCTGCCATGCAAATGAAGGCGGTGCTGCAGCAATGCTAACTAACAGCAATTCACACTGTTGGACTCATCACTTATTAATGCTCTACGGCTCCCCCTCCCTCCCTCCCTCTCTTTACCCATTCCTCTCTCCCCTGCTCTCGCCAGGATCTCTCTTTTTTGTTCGCTCTCTCGCTCGCTGTTGCTAGGGCCCGTGCACTCACGTGACAGCAGCTGGGTAGGGGGCGCTGCAGTGGCACACAGCGACATGTGCGAGTGTGTGTTTCATGTGTGTTTTGTGTGCGCTTGTGTGTGTGTGTGTGTGTGCCCTTCATTAGAGGTAAAGAAAAAAAAACAGAATCAGCCATTTAAATGATGGCGACAGAGATCAGAGGAGAGGAGAGAAACTGCTGAATGGATGTGTAATTGATTCACAGGCCCGGGCTCCAGGCCACAGAAGAGCTCAACACATCTCTCTGTCCATCATGTCACTTCATTTTTCACTCGGCGCTTTTTAACAAAAACACACGCTGAAGACTGTAATGGACATTATTGTCAAGGTTTGCCTCTCAAATTTTAAGGCTAAATGGATCACGGGCTCGGTACAATGCATACTAGCAGTCTGTACAAATGGATTCCTCACACATGCACAGTGATACACAAACACTCACACATGCAGAACACTCACAGTCTGTCTCACGATCCACACAGTCTTACTCCCACTGTCTCACAATCCACATTTGCAGAGTGAACTCAACAAATTGTGAGTATGTGTGTGTTTTTTGTGCAGAGCGTCCTCACCACAGGATGCCACAGCGATGAGCAGACAGTGGAGTACACCTACACAGTCCTAATTTATACTCGTCATCCTGATTCACCTTTTCATTGCTGTTTTTTTTTCTCTTTTCATCTTTCCTTTCAGGGTCTCTCCAACTATCCTCTTATCATTACAATGCTAGTTTTCACTAGCTGTTTCTATCTCACACGCACATCAGTTGTCCCACATTCTGCAGTGGCTTTGAGAAATGTCGATGTGAGTATGTGTGAGGGTAAGTGTGTGATTCAGAATGCTTAAGAGTCATAAATACAGTGAATGACAGTCAGTTTAGTGCTAAATAACTTGTCAATGTTACAAACGCTTTATCTTAGCTATCCTGACAAAGTGCTAGCAATTCTTCTGTAAATTTCCAACAATTGTGTGATAGAAGACTCGGTATCAATAGGTTGAAAAAGAAGCAAAAAAAGGCAAGACCTCAGTGAAATCTATTTAATTCTATATACAATACATGGTCCCCTGTGCTGTGATATTAAACTTCCATTGACCGTGCATTGTTTTATTGCTGCCTTTAATTCCCAAAGTCCACTGAAATCTATAGGAGAATGAGTAGACCACACAAACACACACCACTCTCTTAATTTTATCATCAACTCCGTGTAGACAAACACAGAACTAAATGTCATAGAATGACACATACAGTCGGAGCGTGAGAGCATGCAAATGGATGCATCTGAGGCAAACCTGTTCCCAGCATGCTATGAATGAGTACACACAATATTTGTGTTAAAAAAAAAGATGAAGGATATGGATATTTAAATTCTGGATTAGAGCCGAGGTTACAGGATGCATCTACTTTAATTTTATTCATCGATTATAATGCATCACCAAGTGAGCAAACAGAGCTGAGGGTAGAGCTGGGGATTTTGAAATAGCTAAAAAAACAAACAAACCATTATTAACTACAGAAGGGCAGATAGCTATGTTCAGATTAGTGCATGAGAAGTGGTGCAGTTATGAGGAATGTTCAAGATGAGCAGAAGATCAGCACCATGGACAGCTCCGCTTCCAAACGCTCAGGAATACTGGCTGAGGAAGCACCACAGACAGCTCTGCTGCTGTGGCCAAAAATAGGAAAACCTCCTTGTGTAAAGTCTCATTATACAGGTCTCTCTGGTACAAAGGTTGGCACAATTAAACTCTGTGTGTGTGTGTGTGTGTGTGTGTGTGTGTGTGTGTGTGTGTGTGCGTCTGAGGGTAATGTTATCTACAGTGGATACTGTGGCAGAGTAATAAAATAGTAATGTGACATATGGCCTGGTGCTACAGCGCACCACCACCACACAAGCAGTCAGTCAACTCCCCACCAGAAACAGAGCTTCTAATCTTGGTAAACAAAGTGGATGAGTGGATGTATATGTGATGTGTCAAAACTTTACGAAATTCACAGCATGTAATTAAAGTACATAATAATCAATCAGATTGTTTAACAATCGCATGCAAGAGAAACATTACAAGCAGCAAAAAAATGCAAAACGATCAGTGAAGTTCGCAAAGCTGCAACAGAGAACAGAGCACAAACAATGACAAACATGGCACCACAGTGACATCTTTGTTTTCATCCAGCAGTGGAGCTCGCACACATGTGACATCATGTTATGCCAGGTTAGGGTCAAGAAAGTAGTCTCAACACCGCTCATGATTAAAAATTTTGCAAAAATGGCATGAAATAATACAGAAATATTTGTATTAGCCTATACTTGTCATTTCTTTACATTTTGATGCCTCAAGACGCATGCATGCGGATTTTTTTTTTTTTTTTTTAAATTATCGATTGTATTTTGGAATTGGGGAAAAAGAAGTACGCTATTACACGGATACAAAAATCTTTTTTTTTCTGTACCACCTGTGTTCATTGCATATCTACTAAAAAATAGCAATACTAATAAGAAAGTTTATGCAGTTTTAAATTGTTTTGATAAGTGTAATGAGGGCCAAAAGAATCTGTGGTTTTTACAATTACTGTCCTCACACAGGCTTGCTAAGTCCTAAATTCATCAACCTCACCCCGGCTCATGAGCACCATTTTACAGACAGGTAAATCATAACACATACAGCACACAAAAATAAAAAATCATTGCTGGCTTGCATGGCAGCAGCAGCATGGGATCAAGCCAGTATGCCTGCATTAAAAAAAAAAATTATTTAAAAACAATTTAAAAGCATTGTTTTTTCTATTAGTGAACAGCTAGAGAGGATGTTTTTCAGAGAGACAAAGAATGAAAGGAGTCAGTCCTGGTTCCTCCTCCTCCACTACTTCCCTTGGCTAATTTATTTGATAATTAACAAGGGCCCATTATGGCTAATTTTAAGGAGGCACTGGGAAGGCCTACTAAAAGCTATTTCATTTGAGCTGCTCATACGGTATCTAAGCGCCCTTCTTGCATCGTACCTAATGCGCACACACAGACACACACACACACACAACATAACAACACAAAACACTACATAAAACCTGATTTTTACAAATGTGAGTCCGCACACGTATTTTACACCCTCACTCCACCTTTACTTACACCTGAAGACATGCCTGTGTGTGCATGTGTGTGTTTAAAGCATGCTGTGCACACATGCATGTGCACCAGTGCAGGCAAGCATGTCTGGTGTGCGCAGGGGCTGAGAGGTGGGCAGGGGGTGAAGGATAATAACGATTGGATTCTAATAAAATGTTCTTATCCTCCTAAATCCCCATCCTGCCCTCTCCCCTTACCTGCCATATTAACACCCCCATTACAAGGGCAGATGAATGGAAATGAACAGAGCTGTGGTGTGATTCCCCGAGTGTCAAATCAATACCGCTCCCCTCCTCCTCCACTCCTCTCCCGCCTCCCAACCCGCCCTCTCTCCCCTCAGTTTCGTCTCTGCTGCTATAATTTTCCTATTCTCCTCTCCTCTGTTGGGTCTAAAGAATTGACATGTGTTTGACAAAAGGAAATCTACACCTAGCGACAATAGGCTCTCTCCCTATCTGAGCCCCTCTCTCTCTTTCTCTTTCCCTCTCTAGTATGAAATGAATGACGCTTGCTCCTATCTCCTCTCTATTCACATTCAAAGTAGTCTATAACAGTTAAGTGCTACTGAGAACAAGCCAGACATAGAAAGAGCCACAAGGACGGCATATTACTGCTACTTTCTTTGACTGAACCCCAGACAAAAGCTTGTGTAAGGACTGGGAAGAGGTTATGCCAAAATAACAAGAGCGGGTTGATAAAGAATAGTCGTGTAAATTTCTCAGGCTCCCTCTCTCTCTTTCTCTCTCTCTCTCTCTCTCTTTATGAGTGCAGGTCACACATGGTTACCAGAGGCAGAATAATTGAAGAGGAAATGCATGATACACACTCGGCCTATTCTTATCTGCCTACAAGTGTTTTGGTTTTGCAGCCCAACCCTTGACCTTCTCATCCTTTCCTCTCAGCCCTTGTTTCGTCTGCTCGCCAGGTTCGGCGTGATGCAGTGATCTGAGGATAGGTATGCAGAGGACTAATGCACTCATTAAAAAGGCATGCTTCACCGTCAAATGCCAGCTGCCGCCCTCCCCAGCACCATCACCACCATCTCCTGTTTTCTTTGTCTTTCCCCTATCTCAATATCTATCTGTTTCCTTGGTTTCTCTGTTCTCTACCTCCATCTCTCCTCCTGCTAAAGCTGTCTCTCTGTTTCTCTTTCTATATCTGTTGTTAGAAGGTGACACCCCTTACACCCACACACCCCTCACCCTCTCTGAACAACTCATGCTTGAGAGAGAAGGAGAGAGAGGAAGAAGAAAAACAAATAAAGGAAATGGAAAAATGCACTCATCCAAACCAAAAGAAATAGAAAGAAGCAGAAATCTGATAATCTGTCTGTTTTTATCATCAGCCCACTCTCCCGGTTTTCATCTCTCTCTTTCCCTCCGTGATTGTTAAAGGCCTCCACCACACTAATTGGAATGGCA
>JAPZDX010000023.1:15949894-15962961 GCA_029783625.1 Naso annulatus | reverse complement strand
ACCAATTACTTGTCATCCTTGTGTGTTGAAATTATTCCACAAATATGTGGATATCTTCTTGATCAAATTCTAATTTTTTGACAATAACGCTACTTTACAATGATTGCATGTAGTCCCCTAAGTAACCCATTGGATAAAAATGAAAAACACTGCTCTTGTAGGAGGTTCATAAACTTTGAACTAAACTAAATCATCAAGTTATAAAAAGATTAGAGGAAAGTCTGAACAAAAAGAACATAAGGCTGTGCAGGAGATGTATGCCTTTTCTCCTTACAGGCCTCTTAATCATCTCCTGACCACTCAGATTAGTTCTGAAACCCTTTTAGGGGTGCAGCTCCCCATGTTGGGAAACCAGTTTATTCCCAGTTTGCTCTAAAACTGGGTAATCTAGAACTGTCATGTGATATAATTGAAAATGGCCTCAAACAAGTTCAACACCGCTGAGAAAAACAACTCAAAGTCAGAGGGAAAACCTCTGAAAAGCAGCAGCCTATGATGCGGTGGCTAATCGCTTTGTCCAATGTATGAATTCAGGTCACTGAGTTCACATACACACACTCGAGCACGCAAAGACACATGTGTACAGCTGCACGGAAGCGAGCCGCGGTCCACACTGCACAGCACAGCACAGATTACAGCCTCCAGCGGAAAAGACCATCATGACGCTGCCGACCACGTGTCTCATCGCGATAATGGTTCAGAGTTTGATGTCAAAACATCAAAATGGAATGAGGAAAGATGAGCGTGGAGGAGCAGTTAAGAAGATGAAGGATCTGCCTAAAAGCTCTCCACATTTTGTCATGAGGGGTTCCCAGGCTGCAGCTGTGGGTCATTTGTGGTTAAAAAAAAAAATGGACGAGAGCGTTCATGTGGAGTTCTTATTTTTTGTCCTCCCTGAAGATTTGGACTGTTTTGGATATCTGACAGTTGAGGTGTGCAAACAAGACAGCAATCATAAGCATTATTTACATCTGAAAATGCAATATGCTGCATTAAGTAACACGATTAAGGGCATGAACACATTATCCTGCCCAGACTTTCCATGACAAATACAACACAATAGATTATGGCCCAACCCATATGAAATATTTGGAGCCAATGCCAATAACGATATTACGGAGTAAGAAAATTCCGATATCCAATCTGTCGGCCGATATTCCATATATAATATTTTGAATGTGGTTATCAAATACGTGTGACAAAGATATGTATTGGAGGCTGGATATCTAACAAATTTTATTCTAAACATCCTTTCACCAAACAATAAACACTTCACTTATTACCAATTAAATCAGGGACCGCCCTCTGCTGGACACATTATGTGATTACACAATTTTAAATCACAAATCCAAGTATTTTTTCAGCCTCAGAAAACAGTTTTAATATCGGCACTTATCTGAGAACAAATATGCTGAAACCAATATATCCGCAATAGGCCAATATCGGCTGATAATATCAGCAAACTGATATATCGGTCGGGCCCTTCTATAGATAGATAGTGTTGTATAGATGATCGCAAAGAAACTAAACAAAAAAATGCTTTCAACCAAATATCATAAACATCTCCTTTAAACAACATGAAGCACAATAACCTACGTTTTGCTCTTTATTTGGGCAACATCTAACCTCAGATCAGAGTCCTGTCATAGCCCCATGTCCCCTTTCCTCCCTTTCCCCAGCAGAGTGAGATGGAGCAAAGGAGCAGCACTCATCCGATCATGAACTGTATTTTGATTTCTTTCTTCAGGCCCCGACACATTGATTACAAAGGGGGAAGGTCAAAGTGAGTTTGGGTAAAACACCCAGAAACATCTTTCCTGTCAGCTGAACCTCTCACAGTCTCTCTCTCTATGTATCTGTTCCATCTTGTCTTAACCTTCACTTTTCCTTCCGCCCGTGTTGCCTTTTCAGTTTTTCTTCTGACTCAAATCTTTCTTTGCTGTACACTCAAATACATTTGCACTTTTTTTCTCCTGTTCTTGCAGTGGATATGAAAATGGAGTATGAATATGTATGCTGGAGAAGCAAGGATATTGCCTATGGTGAACCGCTATGCATAATGCAGCTTTTTCTGTCTCATCTACATTCATTCAGGCACACACACACACACACACACACAGTGAGATTCATAGCATCACGTGCATAGAAAAACAGGGCTATAAATCCCTTCTCCGTCCTGCTCTCACTTTCTCTCTCCTTCAAACACAAAGAAAAGTCACATAAACACATTTCAGATTGCACATATACGTTCATAATAGCAAGTAGATTTTCCATGTGGCGAACCATGTAGCGCTACAGATAACAGCACACAAAACACATTCAGGCCAAATAACAGCCGAAGCATTGAAGTCTGTGGCAATACAGCTCTTTGTGATGCTACAGTAGCATCAGTGATGCTGCAGAAAAATGGCAGCACATAAAAGGCAAAAGATATAATCATGTTTGATAGAGGGTGCTGCTCATTTACTATACAATGACTCCAGATTGAGATATGCATTAGAGGTTGCACGACAATGTGTCTCTCTGCTTTTGTGTGCCGTCAGAAAGGAAATAATTTCTAACATGGTGTCATTTCACTTGGAGAAACACTGTAGTCAAGACAGATAAAGTGCATGGCATGATATTAAGGATGTTAGTACACTGTGCATGCACACACACATGCACAGGAGGAGGTAGGTGGTAAACAACCCCTATACACAGTTTATGCAGTGTCAGTAAAATATTAGGCAACCATTTCACTATTGGAAAATTCACATCTCCCACTTCAAAAGGATGATTTCCGCTGCTGAAGTGAGTGTCAGATTTGTAGAGATATTTTTTTCCCTCCTATTCTCCCTCAGAGACAGGGCCATAAATTGTTTGATAGTAAGCAGAGCAGAAGGGAGAGAAAGAGGAGCGGAGTGAAAGATTGAGGAGATTGTGAGATGCTAAAGTGTGATTGTTGGATTCATTCAGGACGCGACTGTCAATCTCTCTCCGTGCGTAATGGAGAGGGCACAGAGCTACCGGACACTACTGTTGTGCGTAAAACCTGTTGAGTGAGCGGTAAAAATCCACTTCTCTGCGTGACAGCCTGAAAATAACAGAGTTGTTGCTATGGGCTATAAGATTAACAACTGAAGGCAGACATTTGAGAACAGTTGGGATTTTTTTTTAAGAGTGTTGCGTGATAACAGTTCAAGATTATCCCTCTTGGCGTGTCCTTCCGTGCACTATTGTTCGCTTTTAAAATCTTATTTGTCTTGGCAGAAGAAGCCAAACAACCAACATAAATGATTGCTGTGAGAATTCCCATTTTTGATAAAAGTGCAGAAATCATCTTTAATGCGCATTTCACACAATTCCACAGCTGGAATGATCATCTCACACCGATTGGTCGACGTGTTTGTGTGTTTCAAGCCAAACAATGTAACACGAGACCGGATGACTTGTTCAGATGGACGTGTTTGCGCTGCGTGGTTCAAATGCCAAATGCAGAGCGCCAACACCTGACAATGAAAACAGGCTTTGCTCGCCGGAGCACAACGAGGGAGGCGAGTTAACCTGAGAGTGACATGTAGCTATTATACCGCGGAGCTGTCTCTCTCAAAGAAAACTGACAGCTTGTGCAGGCGCAGCGGGATTCGGAGCAGGAGAAATAAGACATGGGTACTGTGGTCCTTTTCATGCTGTGGTGACTTTTTGGAAACGATCAAGCGTTGCTGGAGATCATCTCTGACTGTGAAAAGGTCTGATGATGGTACTAAGTTTGAGAACTATAGCTGGATGTAGTAAAAAATTACGCATAGGCATTTGATTTAATGTGTGAAACTAAAAGGAAAAAACTCCTAGAATGCACCCTCTGCGCTCCAAGTTCTGCGCAAATCACTTAAACTTTGCATCAAATCCCTGGACCAAAATAGTGAATGACTGTCACACAGCTCTCCTCACAGTCCCCACACAAGAGCAGCTCCACCCGACTTTTACACTGAGATATTAAATGAAATAAAGGAAGAAAATAAAAATAACACTCCGAAGTTGCTGTCAGACTACTCCCATCATCCACTGAAGCCTCAGTCGTCCAATCCAGACGCAACATCTCTGAGTGCATCGTGCGGGTGTAGCCGAGCCACCAGAGTCTGACTCATACCGCAATTACCGGGCTCCCCCTCCAAGCATTCTCCTCTGGTCGGTATCTGTTTTTAGTCACACAGTCCGAGTCTGCAACGCCGCAGATGAGCGGCTCAGGCCGGTCAAAAGAACACACTAAAGTCCCTCGTAAAGGAATGAGAAAATTCTCTGAAATACAGGGATCCCTTACCCTCCATACTACACAATCACTGTACTCATAGTCGTAAAAGTTGGTTTATTATTTACTGAAAACAAGATTTAAAATGCTCTGATATGGTATAAGTGGCATCTCATCTGATCAGATAGTTCACAGACAGGTCACACAGACACACGAGTCTGGATAAATGAAAACAAGAGAAAGGCGATTCATGGTCCATCATATTCACAAATAAAAAACACAGTGCATGCATAATATAGGAGTCTGCGTTTCTTTCTTAAAGGTTCAGCACTGTAATGCAGTCAACGTTCAGTTTAATGTCGAGTATGTGTTGCAGGGGGCCTGTCGACCGAAACTGGATGAAACCGGAATCACATTAATTGATGAAATAATTATAGCAACAGCTCTCACTCCATCCTGATCACACCAAGGCGTTTTTTCCCTTGAAATTTGTACGATTGCTGATGAAATCTCTTTAAATCCCTCACTAAAATCCTCGTCGTTTCCTCGCTGTTTTAAAAATACATTCAGGGTTATAATTTTTTAAGCCTTCTCTCATTTCTCAGGCCCTGTTGTGGCCTATCCGGCCTAACAGCAGATTCCCACACAGCCCTCAGCTGAGTTTTTCTCAATTTTATTTCCATAAAATGACAAGTAACCTCCCAAATCATGACAAAGAAGAATGAGTGCATCTCCCCCCTTCCCTCTCCCTCCTTCCATCCATCCATCCATCTATTCATCCCTGTCCTCTTCTCTCTCCCCCCCCCCTCTCCACACTCGTGGGTGCAGGTGTGCTGATATGCAGCCAAACTAAAGCAACAAACCGTCAGTAATAACCATATGAATGTCGAGTTAATGACGAAAAGAGATAGAGATAAATTATCTTAAGAATATTCTGCAATATAATTTCATTCTGATGAAAAATTAAAAAAAAAAAAAAAACACAAGCAGAGAATTGTGTGCCATTCTAAGAGGCGCGGCCAAGCCAGGAAAATACGCAGTACTAATGCATATGCATGTGTGGTAATACACCTACCTTTCCCCGTTTACATAAAGTTTATTAAAAATCATACGCATCTAAAATAAACAGCAGCAGCATGAGAAAGCAAATCACAGTTGATTCGTGCAAAATGAGCGGAACATGGCGTTGAAAAGCAACGGAAAATGCAAGTTTGTTTTCCACTGCGTTATCTACATCTCTCCCATCTCAAGCACTCTTTCCGCTCCAGTGGCTGTGTGCAGCCCCCAACCCACCTCCCATCACCACACACACACACACACACACACACACGCAAGCACACACACACACACACACACACACACAGTACATCTCGTTCAGTCACGGGACAGGGCGATGTACAGTGTGTATAATCGAAATAGACCCTGTAATCCAATTACATACAACAAAAACAGCACAGAAGTCAGTCCGCAGCCTGGCAGAGGGCACTGCCAAGGCCAATGATGGAGACCAGCACCACGAAACACACCCACAAATATGAACAAATGCTTAAGATTGCTTTAAATGTGTTAATGTGGTTTATAATCATGCAAATTCAGTACATGCGCAAATAAAGGGGATGAAAATTATGTGAAAAATAAAACCCTGGCTCTTTTTTCCCCATTGTGTGGTTGATACGAAGTGACAAAAAATTATGCACACCAAAAGAACGATTTTCTTTTTTTTTTCAAAAAAAAGGACAAACTGCATCTTTCTCTCCCATCTGCAGCATTTAGAGCGAAGCCAATCAGTAGAATCTGGTGCCACAGAAAATGGTGGATGAATAATTAGACCAGGGATGATAACAACTGAGTCTGCACACACTGACGCTCCTACATGTTAACCAAGAAAATAAACTGTAACCTAATATATGGCCCCGTCTTTTAAATGTACAACTGGGGCACATTATCAACAAATTAAAGGCCAGCTCTCAATACCCCCAGCATCAGTTCACACGTCTCTCATAAAATGTATTGACCCTTGCTGCCACACAGCCGCACACACTCATCAACACGCGCGCACATAGGCACACACACACACACAAAATATTACATACTGTATGTATGTATATGTGTGTGTGAGTGTGTGTGTGGTTGTGTGTGTGCGTGTGCGTGTGCGTGTGTGTGTATTAATGCTTCTTCCAAAAAAATTACTGGAAAAAAAGGGATGCTTTAACCCCAAGGGCCCCCCTCCTCTGCCTCCCTCCCTCACGCATGCACACACACACACACACACACACACACACATACGCACAGACACTTGCATGTTATTTGTTGTGGGACAGGACAGAAAAGTCAGAATATGCATTTAACTCCTCTGCCCTGTTGGACTTTTGCGAGTAAACAGCCTACAGCTGTGCCCAGCATCAGCGCTCGAGGTCGCCCGTCTCTCCGTGCGCGCGCCTGCAGATCTTTATCTGCCTCTCCTTCTATTCAACAGCCTCCATATTCACGACACCTCCACATATTCATCATGCAAAATGCAAATGCCGTTGTCTTTCTCATCTTAACGAAGAGTTTGTACTTAGGGAAAAAAAAATAGGTTTTCCTTATTGTGCATCCAAACGAAGCGCACATTGATTTTATGCTCACGATGAGCTTTTGTGATAATTTTATCATATCATTAGCTAATCACTGTGAGACACTGAGAACGGAGGGGAAACTCGAGCTCCCGCTCAGGAGGAAAATGAACGCAGATCAGGAAAGCATCAATTCAGAACGTAAAGAAAAAAGTTACCAGTCTTCCCCCAAAGGGTAACTTAGAGTTTGATTTGATGTTTCTACCCCTCCCTTGAGAATTTCATCAATTCTTTTACACAACATCAATCAATCAGATAAGCTGACAAACACGCAAAGCCAACTTGAGCGTTGCACTGAAGAGCAGACAGCATGCAGATAAGCAACACTTGAAGAGACGCATTTCCAACCTACCTTCTTGCAAAGAATACAGCAGAAGTAAAGTTACAAGCCACATGCCATTAAAAGCAGTTATATTTCACAGGAATGTTGTGCAGTCCCCCAAGAAGAGTGCACGGCGCAGCGGTCGGCCAGGCGAGGCTCCGTGCTGGACTGGTTCTGCTGATGCTCCCCGGCGGTCTCTCCAGCCCTGGTCCCACACTCTCCAGCGCCGAGAAACGAGCCGCGGAGAAAGTACCGCCTCTGCTCCCTGTTCTCTCCTCCCCTTACCGGGACAGGCTGCCGTCGCCCCACCCCCGGTATCCTAATGATGCGCTGCGATGGAGAGGTGAGCTATAAGCACTAACGGCGGACCAAGTGGAAACTAGTGGGACCGCTTTATTACGCGCACTGGATCAATGCTTTTATCCGGCAGCTTAATGGAGTTCCAGTAGCAAAGTTCTGAATGTACAGTCACACAAGTCATTTAAATTTTGTTTTCATGCAAAGTAGTACAAAAAAACAGCCGTTGGAGGAAAATGTCCAGGCGCATTTCCAATGCAAATAAACGCAAGAATTTCCATAAATCAATTGTCATTGTCTTCGCAGAAATACGTGTAGAGTGAAAGTTAACACGTCGGCACCAACAGAATGTGCCATTGTGAAGTTAGGAAAAAAAAACTCGAGCATTTTGGAGTTTGAAGTGAAGAGGAGGGGCGCACTGAGACTGCTGCCTCCGTTTAGTTCAGGAGGAAGGTGGCAATGCGCTCTGCGCTGCGCATATGCGCGTCACTGTCAGCACTCCTGGCGTCCAAACCACTTTTCTTTACAGCGGACTGAAGAGTTTTGATACTAAAGCACCGCGCAATATAATTAACTTCATTTAAAGTGGGTGTATCAGGCTATGTGAGCGAGATGGACAATAAATTTGATATGTGAGTCTCGCGCTTTGATTCTGTCCGTCTAACACACACACACACACACACACACAAGGGTGACGACTTAAAGAAAAAAAAAAGTGGAGAAGTATAATGAATGTAAAACTTCCACACCGGTGTACTGCATGGTACAATTCACATTCAATTATCCTCTGTGGCATTGTATTAACGTGCAGTGCAGGCAGTCGATTCTGAGTTTGCATCAGGGTGGCAAAAAGGAAAAAAGGGAAGGGACCCTGTCAACCAGTACAATATTTATCCTGATGAAACACTGAATGTTGCTTCATACCTCCAACAGAACTTCAGTGACTTGTAGAACCAGTGTCAAGTTACACCAAAGCCATTCCAGCAGCACATGATGGCCCGACACTTAGGATGTTGGATGCCAGACTGATATACTCTAAAGATTTTTTTCAGAGCAATGCATATAGAGTTATACAGTAGAAATATAATCCCTCCCAATCGTCACTTGCAACACATGAGAAGTGGTGTCTGTATCCACAGAGCGTGAGGGTGGTGAGACTCTGCGACCAGGTTACATGCTTGTCTCTGTCTCTCACCTCTGCTCTCTGCCTGTCATGGATGCATACGGAGCTGCAGGTCTGTGTGGCTGTTTGACCACTGGTGGGGCTGAGCTCTAAACACACACACACACACACACACACACTCACGCACACACACACACAAAGCAGAGAGGCAACAGTGGACAGGGTGAAGTCTGTGCTTCGGCTCCATTAACACAAAATCAGGGAATGTGGCATCTTTCCGCAGCATTGCGCATTGATGTAGGCTAATTTATGTGTGCTTCAGAACATAATCTCCATTTAAAAATCATAACATGTATCAGTTTTTTCTCTGACTCATGACTTTGGTCTCGCTAATGCCACTCCCTCTCTTCATATACTCTCTAGCTCGCTTGCGGCACTCTCTGTTTTTCTGGCTAGTTGAGCTGGGAAAGACAGGCCAATTTTGAATAGTGTGTTTACAAAAAGCAGCGTATCCTGTATAGTACACCTATAATTTGTCAACGATTTGTACATGCATACACACACACACATATATATGTGTGTGCCTGTATTAGAGATGGGCATGATTAATCGATGATCGATAAATGATCGTTAAGGATTTTGTCAATCGTGAAATTTTTATCGATCAAACATAGGTACTGACTATGTTTGTGGTGCGAAGTGTGAGTCTTGAAGCAATGCACTGAATTTCATTATGTGGCAGCAATAAAACAGCTTACCGACAGGTGGGGAAAATTAATAAGTTTTAGGAGACAGAGAAAACAGAAATAATATTTCTCAGCTTTCTATGAGCTGTCGTCATGGCTGCAGGATCAAACAAACATGAAAAGGTCAAGGCCCAGTTTGGTGTGGAACCATTTCAGAACGTTACATTCAACCCTGGTTAATGTCAATGCATTCTCCTCTCAATCTACCATCACCTCAGTCTTAACACGAAGGAGCTGCAGTGCACAATGGTAAATGATGCTTTTTGATTAAGTTATTGTTGTTTGAAATGATTGTTTTTTGAGATTGTCTCCAAAATTGGCTCAGTTGTGTTTCAGAGCTCAGCTGCTTTTATGTTACATGCGCCACATTTCTTTTTTGTTTAACAGTCAAAGTTTCACTGCCTGTCTAAGAGGACTGTTGTTGAAATATATGCTCTTCTTGGAAAAAAGATTAAATTGAGGAAGAACACGCTGTATTTTGTATTTTCTGCCATTTCTAATATAAAAAAAGCAATGATTACTCGATAATTGGTCTTTAATTTTCCCGATGATCAATCGAGAAATTTTCCTCAAGTGCCCATCCCTACTATGTAGAGAAGGACTGAAGTGTGCACTCACAGACACACTGATCATCTTTGTTAGCTACTGACTAAAGAATCACATCTCTACACAAATTTCCAAATACATATAGGCTACCAAATATCAACAAAGTCATAAAGAATACTAAGTTAAATTGACTGTAAAACTAAAGGAGAGAAGAAGGAAACAGGAATAAGAACCTGTGATTTCTGCGACAACACAAACCTGTTTTAAATGTTGTTACATTGCAGGTTAACATCTGAGCAAGGACACAACCTAAAGTCAGATTGGATGCTCCAAATGATACAGCATCAGCACCACCATTAAACCAACTGATCAAACGACAGGTCGGGCTCATACTGTTGTGCTTCTTTTGATCATGAACAAACTTAAAGCCGTCACACAAGGGGTTATTTGTAAGTTAATGAACAAAGACAGAGGGAGTTAATCTCAGACTTACAGTCAATTTCTAGCTTAAAAACTTTTTTTTAACATGGTCCCCTCCTACATTTACACACTTAGTCCAGCGGGCTTGGGCCATATGGATCTCTTTTCGGTGGTGGTCGGACTTTTGACCTCCAGAAAGTGTTCCACAGTGGCAATGGCATCATCATCACTGTCAAAATGGCCACCACTGGGTTTCATCTTCATATTAGGAGGAGGTAGTAGTCCGAGGGCATGAAATCAGGTGAATAGGGTGAGTTTAAAAGGGCTTTCCTGAATAACTGCGCTATGGCTGATGTTGTCCATTTTCTAAGACATTGCTGACTTGTGATTTTCAACTACCCACAACAGAAGTACTGCAGATGTTTTAAACTGTAAACCTCCTGCATAATCGCACAAGTACTTGAACTGCACATGTATGTAAGAGCTGCAGAACTCAGCTCCTTCTACCTTAGGCTACAAACTTATCAATTGACCATTGGACTTCACTCGGAAATCTATTAGAAACAGTCAATCAGCTGAACCCAAAGGCTCCTGAGATTTCAACACTGCACCAGCTCAAAGCTCCTTTCCACTTTCCTGTGAGTCATTTCAACATCTGAATGATCAGCTCACAATAAAATATATACTACAGCACAGCTGACTGTTTTTGTCATCCATTTCAAACCGGCAGCGGAAGCTCTACTCACTGTCCCCTCAGTCACACTACTTATCTGACATCAAACACCTTCTACTTGACACCACCTCCACCATCACTCTTCCTGTGCCTCTCTCTCTCTCTCCCTCTGCAACATAATGTGGCGTTTTGAGTGTCATAACCGAATGCAGTCCTGGTTGTGGAATAGAGCCGAGGCAAGTTGTGGCCCTCTCTCACTCCCACTGAAGAGTGGCAGGCGAGGCAGCACACTCTGCCTCCACTCGCTGTTACGTAACAGGTGGAAACACACACGCCCACGCACCCACGCTCTGTCTCTCTCCCTCAAACAGACCCGCAAACGTGCAAACACACAAATACCACAAAGATGACAG
Organism: Naso annulatus; assembly: GCA_029783625.1. NCBI lineage: Eukaryota > Metazoa > Chordata > Actinopteri > Acanthuriformes > Acanthuridae > Naso > Naso annulatus. Next base: position 15,951,578 of record JAPZDX010000023.1, on the reverse strand, counting down.
GGACACATTTAAATACGAGCAGGCAAACTTCTGTAATACATCCTGTGCAACGATATGTGCTCCAAGATTATTTTTACAGATGAACATATTTTCAGCTGTATGCACTTCACTAGCTACAAACAGTGCAGATTTAAAGTGCAGCCTATGGTATATGGTGAGTGATACAGAAACTTGACATCCTTTAGGAAATGTATCTGTCTGAACAGCATGTTTTCTGCACCTCAGTACTTTTTTTCCTCTTAAAATGACAAAATGGTCATACAGCTGCACCCAACACCTTGACACTCAAACCAAGCTTCGCCCTGTACGGCTACCGCGTCAAGTCTTTGTCGGGACTTCAAAAGGCAGCGGGGCAAGCTGGTTAAGGGGCTGATGTGAGTCGGCCTGACAGCGCCAAGCAGGTTGTACTGTATGTCAGCCAGTGATCATCATGGGGGCTGACAGCCTGAGCTGGGCCAGCCAGGCCGGAGAAAAGGCAAGCGGCTCCCAGACAGCTCGAGCGACTGTCACTGAGGACAGGACCCAGGACAGGCTGCCACCACACCACTCAAAAAAAAAAAAAAAGAAAAAAACAGCACCATGTGACTCATCTCTATCACTCTCCCCATCGCTCTGCTCTGTCGTTGCCTGGAGATCAGGAAGGAGATAGGAGAGGAGGGGAGCAAGAGGAAGAGAGTTTGTTGACTGAGGAAGAAAAACGGGCGAGCAGGGCAGCTGAGAAAGAGAAAGCAGAGGGAGGGAGGAAGGGAGAGGGGCAGACAGAGAGAGTGATGAGGCGGATAAGTTAATGTGGATGTTAATGTTAATGCTCAGACAATCAAAGCTCCCCTCAGGCACTGACTACATGCTAGGATCATATTAGCGCTAATGTATCCAGTATTAATGCACCGCCCCCAGCCCAATGAAACCTCAGCAAGGTCAGAATTAGGAGAGGAAGAGGGCACATGGTGCTACTGCTTAGCTTTGTGCAAGGTCACGGGGATCCAAATGAGATCGGGGAGAGAGCTGCAAGAATAAGGATTATGGTGGCGGATTGTGATTGGAGGAGCTGGAGGCAAATCACGATGATGGGTCAAATGGAGGAGTTTTGTCCTTTAAAAACACATCATGGCAGTTCTATGTACGAAAAACTGCAGTTTGTGCTAAGTGTCGGTGCTGAACACTGCCAAAACCAAGCAATGTGCTGCAGAACTCCTCTTCCTCAGCGGGGGCCACCAAGCTAGCTCTGCACGCCGCTGTGTATGAACAAGACTGGGCATTAGGCTAATATGACTCACACATCTCCGTGCTGCAGTACATTAACAGGAAGGCGGCGACCACTGGAGTGTGTTTGCCTTTGACCAAGCTTACGTGATTGTTGTGGCAGATGTGTTGGAGTGTATCAGCACATCAGAGGATGTGTGCGTGTGTGAGCATGTGTCTACATGGCGGCAAAGCGCAGGACATATATTACTGGCTGCTCTCCCACCCTACAGTCGGATGTGCGTGCGCACGTTATTTGGAGAGTTGCGTGTTGGCTCAAGTGTGTACGTGCTTGCGTATGTGTGGGGTTTTTTTACACAAGAGTACGTGCGCGTGCACGTGAGACATCAAGGGGTGTTAATTTATTCCAATACGGGGAGGTGAAAAACCCTGGAGGAATGGATCAAGGTTTGGGGGAGAGTGTGACCCACGGCTTCTCAGA
>JAPZDX010000023.1:15820328-15834275 GCA_029783625.1 Naso annulatus | reverse complement strand
AAAGCTACCATTAACGGTCGACTGCACCTTTTGGACAGTCATTTGACAATGACGAAAAGAAACACATGACTGCTTACATGTACAATTAAACTGCTGATGGTGAAATATAACATAGCTAAAAGCTCATTTCGATTGTGGTCTTTCCAAGGAAGCGGAAGCTACAAAACTGAAACCCACATACAGAGAATCCAGCCACTACTGCAGGTTAAGCTAGACAATGCTGTCTTTGTCAGTCACTGAGTAAGCAAAAATACAAAAGGTTAAATCCTCCCTTTAGAAGCAACACTATAATGTCTTGACCCGTGCATGCAGTGCCTTCGTGCCCTACAATAGCATGCCACAAGCCACATTTTACAACAGCGCGTAAAACACAATGTCCCCTCATAAAAGATAATGCTTGTTTAGTAAAATTTAAATGTCATGTCTCTTTACTTAATCCTGCTGCTGAGTTTTGTTTACAATTGAATGCTCTTGTGAGGGTCTTTTAAATGAAACCTAAACGGCATAAAAATACAAAAAGTTGAGGCAATTAAAATTAAGTTTTTGGATGTTTTGGTATTTTTTCAATGCTGCTTTTCTCATTTTGTGGTAGTGTGCAGTAGTTTTGGAGGGAGGGGAGCCTGAAAAGCTTCCGATATAGTGCATAAGGTGTTGCACTCTCACTCGTGTGGAAGCTTTAAACCCCACCTGCACCACGCCCGTGCACGAGTCAAGGAAGATGCACCCTTTGGGCTCCTTGGAGATCTTCTCGTCTTTGTAGAAGTTCATGATGTAGGAGTTATCCGTCAACTGGGTGAGCTGGAAATATCTCCTCTTGAATGACTGCACAGACAGAATAAGGTGTAAAAACATTTGCCTGTCATGGCAACTAATTATTTGAGCTATAGCTGAGGATTGGCAAGTGTGCATGCGTGTGTGTGTGTGTGCATGAAAAGGTCGCGCATTAGACATTTCCTCACTCTAACAGTGATGCTATTGTTGACGGTGCTGTTAAAGTTCCCTTTGTAAAGCCAGCCTGAGCGAAACACACCGATCCCTCCCCCTCCACCTCCTCCTCCGCCTCCCCCTCCTCCTTTGGATGAGGACAGGGAGGTGGTATCCTGTAAAACACAAACGTGTCAGTTATAGATACAACAGTTTCCCCTTCATCCCTTTGACACAGAGGAGCAGATGATCAATAGCGAAATAAAGACTTATTCTATCTTAGGATGGCTGTTTGTCTGTCTGTCAAATTATGCTCATAAACAAAGTCTCACTGATCTGTAATGAGCTAACTGCTCTAGCAAAGTATATTCTAACAGCTTTAAGGCTGCGAAAAACTAATTTAAACATGAGGATCAGGATGTATCCAGGCATGTAATGCTTTCATTTTGAAACAATTTGTCAAAAGACGGTCATTACTGACCTCATCCTTGTCCATGTCCTCATAGTCAATCTCAAAAGAATGGGACGGCAGCTTCTCTGCCTTGTACAGTTTCCTATAAAGGGATGAAGAAAGAAGAGGAGACACATGCAGAACTCTGATAACGAAATATATTGATGGAAAGGGGAATTTTAATCAATCCACTCTATCTGAGTGGTGCAAATGACCGTGGGCGGCTGACTCTGTGCCCATCGTTCTCTGTCAGGAGTCAACAAAAGCCAGTCCTCACTCGATACCGCACCGCTGATTTCACTGCCTGGCCGTCTTTGTGTGTGAGCAATGGGATAAAATGCCTTTGTGTGTGTGCTGCGAGCTGCAGACAGCGAGGCTGCAGTGTGCGGAGTACAACACTGGAAACACCCTCTGCTTAAAGTCAAGCAGTTGTAAAAAAGACGTCTGAAAAAAGAAATCTTTTACACAGACTGTGTTTAGAGGTTTCCTGGTGATGGGGTCTGGCCGCTGATTGAGGAATGCTGATACTGGCAAACACAGATGAAGATCACTGTAGCTGTAGAATAGCTGTGGAATCCCACTTAATAATAGTTTCCCTGCTGTTTTTTCACTGCAGATACATTAACCTACAGTTTACGGTTGGTTAGCTTGTTAGCCACATAAACAAACAATGTAACAGCAGCGTTTTTGAGGGGAACACAAGTTGGTATGATTGTGCTCTGGTGTTAACACTGTATCCTTCTTTCTTGTTCATCCTGGTTGTCAGTTCAGAGGTTATGTGAACTGACTGAAAGATTACAGTGGCAGTCCGTGGGACAGAAGAGGGACATTCCTGTGGCTGGGAGCAGTGACTGCAGAGCTGCTGCGGGTCAGTCTCACAGGGGTGGACAAAACTGCATCTGACTGACAGCCTGAATTAAATAAACACTGTCTGACTGACTGAATGAATGGGTTTCTGAAATTCAAAAAAGGAATCGAGGAAGAACTGGAAGTCAACACTTTTTAGAGTGGAGTGTCCGCAGTCTTCCACTTTCAAGTCTCTCTCAGTCAACACCGGACTCCATCTTGTTCTTGTTAAAGATCTTTGGCCGCAGCAGAACTAACTGTGGCTATTTTTTGATATTAGCGGCTTCCTCTTGGTCAAGGTGTTTATTAAGAAAAAATCCAGCATGTCAACAATCAAGTTAGGAAGTCAAACAAATGTGAATCCAGATGTTGTAGATTTCATATCATTATAAAATGGATGCTTTACAGGAGTTCATTTTATTCATTTATCTATTGTTTCTTGTTAAATCTTTTTATCGTTTTCATACTAGTATGATGTACACTGAACAACAGTGTAGCACATCTTCTGACTAACTCAGGCATATCTGGGCGCTATGGCTGAAATGTTCATTGATGTGCACTGTCCCTTTCTAAATAAATAAATCAATAAATCTGAGTGAACTGGTTTACAGGTTGACAAGTCATATGTAAAGTTATCAGGAGAAAACACTACGGGAGTTTATTAACATGATTAATACAAAAGTGCTCTAACAGAAAAAGAAAAATCGATAAGAACCTTTTGGGAGTTGACAATCAAAAAAGCTTCTTTCTATGACATAACAGACAGAAAATATCTTGTGGTTTAATGGCCAGCTCAAAATGAGTCAAACTGGAAAACTAGGGTTAAAGATTCCAACAACAGAGGGAATGCCCTCATTTGTTTTCATACCAAGAGTTGGAGAAAATATTGGAGGTCATATTGATAAATGTGGGCTAAGAGTGAAGCTACAGCCTAAGGACGGTTGACTTAGCTTAGCTTAGCTTAGCTTAGCTTGGTTTAGCACAAATTCTGCAAAACAAGGCTGCTAACTATAAAACACTACATATAAGACTCAGCAAATGAAACAGATCTCGGGGCACTCACTGCACACATCTCTTTTCTCACAGCAACTTTTCGTATCTGCTTCCTCTGATGTATTTTATTTATTTATTTTTTAAAGTTCATACAGGCTGAGGTACAGAGCACAACAAGGTTAGCGCGGCACTTTTTACCAATTGCCCATGAAAGCACCAATCATACCTGTTTGAACCAAAAGTGTGTGACTACTAATCACTGTTACTTATATTTCTGATAGACCAGCCAATCACAATGACTGTGTGGTCGAGCAACTTCCCCTCTGAGCATGAAGAGGAGACTTTTGTGTTAGCATTGTTTGCTTCTGACGTCAGATGCGCTGCACTATTTCTTGACCAGGCCGAGTTATTCCCTGGTGTCTTCACTGGTCGAAGCCACACACTGGCTGTAGCTCTTAGTTAATGATGCCACTTTCATTGCTAAGCTAAGCTAGCCATCTTCAGGCTATATATGTACATTCTTTTCATCCACCTCTCCGCAAGAAAGTGAAATGCATTTCCCAAAATGTAATTCCTTAAAATCCCATACAGCACACACACTCAGTAGACAGGATAATAGAGTAAAGCCAAAGTCTATTACCTCGGCAGCAGGCGGTAGTCTCCAGCATAGTCGTCATACTTGAACTGGACCACATTTAGCTCAGAGTTGTAATACTTGCAGGCCTGCAGGGGAGGATGGAGATTAAGTTGAATATGATTAAATATTAACTTTCCAAAATGATGGCCTCTTTGGAAAAAATGAACCTAAGGGCAGCTGGAAAGTGTGCAGACAATGAAGACAGCCACACTAGAGTGAAAGTAGAGTCAGACCTCAGCTCTCCTGAGACACAGTTACTGATGTGCAGGCTGCGATTCATCATTAGATTAATTAAACTTATAAAATGGAACTGAAGAAAGTCTCTGTCTCTGAGGAGCCTAAGAAAAAAGATATCTTAACATCTTTATAGGTAACATGTCTGTCTCAGGGGTTGAAATAGCATGAACTGATACCATGCGTACACAGTTCACAAAGACTGGAAGGCAGTCTTACATCTTATGTCTGCTAGCGTAATGACATGTCCTTACTCTCTTTAATCCATTTGTTTGGAAAGATTGTGATCATTTGCTAACAACGTCACAAATAATAAACAGGCCCAAATATATTATCAGCCAAAATATCAACCTCAGACCAGACAGCACACACACACAGCTAGTCAGACACACACATCCTCTCCAGTGAACTGTGACAGCGCTGTCTGGGGAGTTTCCGTCTACTCAGGTGTTATTTCTCCATGGAGCTCTTGAGATTATTGCTGGTTTGCCCTAAATAAGACCCATCATTCCCAAAAGCACACACACAGGCAAATACACACCAAGATACACACAAACATCTGGTTTATTTTAAGAGGCATGGTGAAACGGTTTCACCGGTATCAGGATGTCCTATATTAAGAACAGCCTAACACACACACACACACACACACACATTTACACACAAAGACACAATCACACCTCACCTGCCTGACCAGCAGACATTCAGCCTGTAGTTCTGCCCCCTCTGGAACAGTTGACTTGAGAGTCCGACTCTCCTGAGGCACAGTGGATACCTGAAGGAGAAAAGGTTTGATTGCAGACTTAACATGGACAGGAAATACTCTGAGGTCTGTTTTTTTTTTTTATTTATACTCCACTTTCATTGCAGAATGAGCCACCTTGCCCGAAATATATAAAATAGGTGTTATTTCACAAAGCAAATGTCATATTTAATAAGTGTGGGTGTTATTCAGTCTGTTAAATACAAATAAAGTTGACCACAAGACAAGATGTGTGAAGATCTTCAGGGATCACCACTCTTGTAAAAATCCCTTCAGGGTAACTGATAATTATTAATCATCCATCAGTCTGCTTAAAGGGATAGTTCACCCAAACATTAAAATTCAGTCAATCACTACTTACCCTCACGAGGATGGAAGGCCAGGTGAAGTTTTTTTGTCCACAAACCACTGCCGAAATTTCGAAGGAAAAAGGCGTTACAGTACTCTTCAGATAATTCTAGTGAATGGTGACCAGGATTCAAACATAAAAAAATACATAATAAATCCATAAAATTCCTCCATGCTGCTCCTCTGAAGTAATCCAAGTGTCCTGAAGCCTCAGCATGTTGTTTCGAAAAACGTCACTTAAGTCACTGTTCACTGTAGCCTGTAGCTCCTAACATGGTAAGCACAGACCTTTTTCACGTGCTACCTGGAAATCTGACACTAGCAGCAGACACCAGACTTCCAGACTTACCCTCCAATTGATCCTGCAGATAGATTAACTCTCCTTGGTCCCCTCTCATGCCGCCCTGCAAGCTTTAGACGGTGTGCGCACGTGCACATGAACACAGCTCCTTTCTTAGGAGCTACAGGCTACAGTGAACAGTAAGGCCACAAACATGATGATTTTCAAAACAACTTGGCATGTCAAGGCTTCAGGACACTTGGATTACTTTGGACAAGCGGTACAGAAGCATTTATGTTTTTAATATGGATTTTTTCATGTTTGAAATGAGGTCACCATTTGCTTTAGTTGTTTGGAAGATTACTGCAACGCCTTTTTCCTGTGACACTCAAGCAGTGTTATGTGGACCAAAAAATTTCACTTGACCTTCCATCAGCATGAGGGCAGGTAGATAATGACTGAATTTTTATTTTTGCTTGAACTATCCCTTTAAAACAATTACTCTGTTCAGTGGCACTGGGGGATACAAATTCAGATCCCTGAAAATATTTCTCCCCCTGTATGCATCATTTAAACCATTCTAAATCAAAACACACTGAACACACTGATGACGGAAGAAAAAATCTGAATAAATAAGTGGAAAAACACTAGTGACAAAGTCAATTCTATCGTGCATTACAAGCTACAAAGACCAACAGATTTTTTTAAACTGCACAAAACAAACATGAGGGAATATCTTTTGAAAGAATGACATTACTCCCAAAAATCAACCCTGTGCCAATGAGCAACAAAGCTGGTCCATGGGCTCATGGTGGCCCAACATGTCACAAATAAGCTTTAAGTTGGTTTTTTTTTTTGCTCTAATGTGTCACCCATCTGTTTACATAACTCCAGAATAACAACAAATCCTATGCTTTCTAACCACAACGTCAGTTAAACCATTACTTAGCCATTCAATACTCAAATATCTAAAAAAAATTAAATAGTAGTGGATGAATTACACTAAAAATGTTGTACAGATTCCAGAGGGTGTATCTAAATCATTTGGTGACCTCATATTAGTACATCCCGTGCTGCCAGCAAGTCAATAACTTCATTTTGTCCAATACTTTGGTTTATAACTAAGCACAAGCAAAATTAATGACATTCCCATCAGCCTCAGCTGCCCTTTGTGCGCATGCCAATGTTAGGATTTAACTCAGCACAGCCCCACGGATCTACTGGCGTTGCTGGAGACTCTTTGTCTGACTTTCTAGATACACATTAAGGCCTTGTGATGAATTGAGAGGACAAGCAAAAAGTCATCCAGTTGATCCATTCCTTTTTCTTCTTAACAGTCTTTCTGGCCAGCTTTTTGCAGTTAAGATGAATAATTCAAGTCACTTCTTTTTCACCAGTGATTGGACCTACAGCCGCTAATCAAACCAATGAATCACGCAGATTTAATTATATAAGGAATATTTTATTATTCATGAGAAAGAAAATCAACAGTCAATCCTTTAGGTGCACATTTACATTCAGAAAATACTACAGAAATGTTTTCGTGCAGTTTGCAGAATGAGAATGAAAACATTTCTGCGCTGAAGATCTTTAATCATTGCGTGAACAGAGAGACAGACTTTGATTTACACGGTGCAATCACTGGCTAGAGTGCTGAGCTCACTACCCAGCTGGCAACGAAGCAGATCTAGTAAATGCCTTTTTGTGCATTAGCCACTCTCTGCCAAGCCACTTTCACTTACAATTATGGAAATTGACTGTAGGCTGCAAGAACAAAGACAATCAGAGGAGGTTTTGTTGTAGCCAGACAAAAGCTGGACACTAGTGGAAAAGGTGCATTAAAGCTACAACTCCAGAGATCCACAAGCAAATGTTTTTTTTTTAACCACAACAAGCCAGTAAGATCACCTTTAATGTGCAGTGAGTGAATATGCGTCTGCGGAAAAGCTTCAGCAGAGTAATGCAAGTACTAATGAGCCAGGAGCTAAAGGGAGCCAGAGAGAACAAATGTTGACTGTAATGAAAGACCACAATGCTTAACATGCATGATTAGCATCAATAATTGCTTTGTGCTGGAGCGGAGTAGAGACTTCACTTGTTGCATTTTAAACAACAAATTGTCATCAAATTAAGAACTTACAACTTAGCCGCTCCAAAATCATTCCAGATTTACTATATAGTGAAATAGTTACTATCCGCAATTTGTGTCCAAAATGTAGGCACAATAAACTGCCTTAAAAAGTTTCCACAATGAAAGAGAACAAGTTTTGTCTACGGTATTTGCACAACTTTCTGCTGGCAATCCCACAATGCAATGTGTTGCATTGTATAGATGTGAAAACACCAGTCAGTGATGATGCAAAATGAAGATCATCATAAGCGTCTGTTAAATAGTGAATGATGGAGTGAGGGACTGACTTTGGCACGATGGCACAGATCTGCATGTTTCCATTTCATTAATTTTCTTCGTAAACTGGTTTTACGTAGATTTTGAATGACGCTGCCTTCCTCTTGCCAAAGCTCCAGTTCATAACTAAACTTAGCCTCTGTGATATACTGAATTTGACCTAATGCTATGACAAACAGGTAGGGATTTAGTTTGTGTGGGTTTAATCCATTCGCTATCAGATCTGCAGTTCAGCTGAGTCAAATCCAGCATCTGCATCTGATAAAAAGGAATCATGTTTTTGGCTGTTGCACATCAGATGGGTCAGTCCTACAAACGTTCATCCATGAGTGAGTGAGTGAGTGAGTTGGCAAGTGAGCAACAGAATTTCATAATTGGTCAGACAGTTGTTAGTGTTTCCTCATTGGTCCCTGCCTTTTCGAAATTAATCCACGCTACCTTTATATCGCCAAGGGGCATTTTGCCTACTGTGGAGTGAGTATGGAGAGGTATCTGGCTAACTGAGACGCCCAAAATCCAAAAATGTCACCACATGCTTCTAAACAATCACTTAGATGTTGTTACATCATGTTGTGATGGAAATTCTGACCCATTATGCATCATGAAAAGAGACGGATGTTCCTCCCTTAAAATAATTCACATTAATATAATAATAAATAAAAACAAGGTAGTGAGGAATTATGAGCATTTTCCCGGGTAAGCTAGAAGCCAGAATTCAGACATACACCTCTAGTTCTGACAGCATTAAACACTGAACCATCAGGCCACCTAACACACACATGCACACACACACGCGCACACTTACCGAGAAATCATTGTCAGGGAAAAGGAGCAGGTCTCTGAGAGGATCTTCCTTCAACTCATCTCCCAGTTCAGAGATGACAGTCTCATAGTCAAGTGGGTCGATCAGCTTCGGTTTCTCTTGCTGCAGATGGACACAAAAGCGTTTGATCAGTGTTCACTCTTTGAGTATCAAACCTCAATTCAATACAAAACCATAAGACTCAGTAGGATATGATACAATAAGCAGTTGAGAGTGTCAAGACACTGAATTCAAATTAAGACCTTCATTTCAACTATGTTCTATTTAGAAAATGTCTTAATTTCTTCCTTTTCTTTCTATTAAAACATTCTGACTTTCCCTAAACTTAAGGTAATAAAGCGTCAAGAGAGTATGTAAAGTGTAAGCTGTTTTTGTAATATCTCTTATCTATTGCCACTCATTGTGAAACTAAAGAAGCAATATTAGTGCAATGAACATGAACTATATTATTCTTTCAGCATAAACTCTGTAGAGTTTATATTAAAACCAGTTTCAGTCACAGAAACAGTCATGATCATTTCCTGTGTTTTGCCATGACATCATCAAGACCGAAAAGAATCAAAGAGGAAGTCACACCAAAGCTGAAGTGCATCTCTGATGCACCACTCGGACAAACATGCTTTTACTTAACTGATGTTAAATATACAAATATTAATTTACTTTGTATGAGACAGCTTCATTTAACCAGACACACAACATTTAATATATTAAAACTCAGACTTAACAAGTTAAGTGAACAAACCAGCAACCTAAAACTAAATGATGATAGTTGGATCAAACAATCCATTTGCTTCTTCAAGACATTTAAAACTACACCGAAGGCTTCTACAGCTGGTCAGTGGGTCACACAAAAAAGCAGCATTTAATATGTTGTGCAGATGGACGACAGCGATAAATTACTTCTGTCACTCAGAGAATAGCAACAGCAGCAAAGCGAGAGCTGGAGCAGGCTGCGGTGACGGAGGCGGAGGAAGTAATGATCTCTGGTTTGGTTCACACGCACACAGCGCAGACCGGCGCTCGCTTTTAGCCACCACAGCTAACAGTTCTCCTGGAACCCAACCAAGAGAGAGAGCACGGGCGGGAAAGGCAAGAATGTAACTCAGCTGAAGGTGATCTATGCTGTAGGGCAGCCATTACCACCCATACTGTAGGCTATACTGATAATATTTACCCCATGTAGTATTATGAATGAGACTGCTGATTTACACTGTCAGCATGATTTATAGTCCGCCCAGACCTGCAATGTAGTCACATGCAGTTCATCTACAGTGCTATTCCAGCTTTTGTTCCAAATTCCTATTCAGTCTATTCGAGCCCGGACAGCAGAGTTACATACTGTTTTAATTAAAAACGAATGCTGCAATTGATTAGGCGTATAAACCATGTGCAATCATCACCTCTTGAGTCATTACATTAATTTGGTAAATGTGCGTCAGCATGCAGCTTCTCATGTTGAAGATTTGCTGCTTCAGAAGAACCTTTTTGTCACATACAATTACAATGAAGTGGCATTTGCTCCCTGCAGTTAGACCACCCATGAGGAGCAGTTGGCAGCCATCGTACAGCGCCACTTACGGGAGAATTTTATCAATGTGTACATGTTTTTGCAGTGAAGGGGGGGGGGGGCACCGGAGCACCCGCAGAAAACCCCACAAGCACAAGAAGAACGTGCAAACTCCAGACACAAAGGAACCAGCAGGGAAACGAACCCAGAACCTTCTCGCCGTGAGGGGAAAGTGCTACACGACGAGCCCCTGCGCTCCTTTACCACCATTTAAATGGTTAATGAACTGCATTTATATGGTGCTTTTCTAGTCTTTTGACTACTTAAATCACTTCACCACACAAGTCAGCATTCACCCATTCACACACACATTCACACACTGACAGCTGGTGGCTTCGCTACAAAGTGCCAGCCTGCTCATCAGAAACTCACACACACCAATGAAACAACCATCAGAAGCAATTTGGGGTACTGTATCTATCCGAAGGACACTTCATCAAGGACAGTAGAGGAATCAGGAATCGAAACACTGACTTTTTGATCAGCAGACAACTGCTCTGACCCCTTGAGCCACAGCAGCCCACTCTACATTACGTGTTGGACCGCTGGTTTCGCACATTTTTTTCCTATTCTCTCACATCTTACAGTCACACATTTACTCAGTAAATCAGATCACATACTTGACAGATCAATACGGTTTGAATCAATAATGTAAATAAGGTTTTTAAAAACATTCATTAACAACGAATGACATTAGCTCAAAGACGTAAGAGCCACGAGAGCAGCAGTAGGCAGGCAGGTCTATCAAACTTGAGGTGTTCAAACATGCTTTGTGACTCTTCCTCTGACCCTTATGACGTCAGGTGTGATGCTTCAGGGGAAAGTTTGGCTTTCTCCACGCGAGCTGACACCTGACAGACACAGTAATGAGGCATTAACTCTGCCAGGGGTGTATCATCACCGCACCCCTCATTTCACATGGCAACTTCAAAGTCTTCCTGTCACAGAGCCTTACTCAATGTAGTGTAACAAACAAATCTTCAAAAGAGGAGAAATGAGGCACACAGATCTCATACAACACTGATTACAGTATCATGGGCGATTACTGTGGTCTATCCTAGCTGTATAAATCACATTTATGACTAAACCATACCAATGTGACAGTTGATAAATATTCGCTGAGAGTAAGATGCAGCACGGATGAGACTTGACGCGGTAAAAACCATCAAAAGCAGAAAGTGAATACCTACAATACTCAGTCGGGTGAAATCCGATCGCACTCGTTTGCTTTTTAGTTTCCTCCTGAAGGTGATTTTGCTCCTGAAGCTCATTGTGAGCAGAATCAAGTGTGTACCGACAGCAATGCACACAAAAAAGCAGCAGAACTTCCACTCTCTGGAGAGAATAAAAAGGTTAAAAATAAATTAAGAGTGAACTAAACAAACACGCACATCGCATTGCATTGCATGTGCTCTATCAGAAGCAGAACTGACACTGAGGGTGGGTTTATGAGTTTGTGTCAGCACACGTGGATGTAGAGGAAGTTGATGTCTGATGCCCAACACACACACACACACACACACACACAACCACAAGCACAGAAAACCCCCAGCAGAGTAACCGACCAAACAGGCCCTTTCAGTGTCTTTCGCTTTTGACAATTCAGCACGGTAACACGACAAACTGAGCTAATTAAGTGTTTTTTTGACAAACTGAACTAATGAAGTTTTTTGACAAACTGAGCTAATTAAGTTTATTTTACTGTCTATTTCACTTATCCTATACACAGTGAGAATAAGGAACAACCACTCGCCACAGTTGTGCACTATCACATACTCACACACTCAAAGTCAAATGCTCAGCATCTTATCTTCTTCTGTCCAAGCAGCACGCCGTCAGCCCACAAATGCACACAGACATATGAACTAGCACACAAACCATCAACTTCCTGTTCTGAAGATAGACTGTCCCACCACTCCACCTGTATGACACTGCCTGCAACCTCATGTACATACACAAGAGCATGCAAAATAAAAATAAACAGATGTATTCACTGACGCTTGTTTGCCTTAAGTCATTAATAGCTTTGATGCAAAATGACAATAATATCTGTGTTTGTCTGCACACACACATACATTCACTTCCCCCTGATTTAACCTCATAGCAGAACTGAGATCTGTACAAGAGGAAACAACCGCATAAAAACTGATCTACCTGCTGTCAACATATCACACATGGTGCTGCCATCTGAAGCACTGACAGACTGAATAATTCAAATAAATCAGCCAACTGAAACATTCATAAGCTACAGGTTGCATCACATACTTGTACCTCTAGTGGTCACGTAGACAAGCAGATAGTTTTTTGTTTTATTTGTCCGCATATTTAAATGAGGTGACTATGTTTTATGCCTCGCTCCCATTTCAATTAATGGTATATCAGGCGTGCAGCTCACATGATTGAAAAATAACAGGTGAAAAATGTACTCCTTTCTAGAAACAGTGTCGTAATTCTACTCTGGATAAGCTACACAACAGACTGTCAACAGTTTTCATAGGAACTACTTCTTCTTTAGAAAGTAGTTTCGATAAAACTGTTCTAATCAATCCAGAGCACCAGGGACAATTTCTGGTAAGATTCATGGACTGGTTGATTTTGTTTATATGTAATAGTTCAATACTGTGAGTACTATTATCTCTATAAACAAATATCTGCATAGAATCCATAGGCAGGGGACAATATGTTGGTATCAGAGGCAATCTGGTTTCTGTTTTTGTTTCTCTAGTCTTAGAAGTATGGGCCAATCACATTTGACCAGGATTCGGTTACGTGCAAGTAGGCAGTCTGTGTGGAGAGCAGAAGAGGTGGACACATTGGCCAAAATGCAATTTTTGAATCCATCAGCTGTTTGTAAACAACTTAGGTTTTTATCAGCTTTTTAAATCTTTTTCTGCTTATCTGTTTATAGAGATGAGCCGCAATGTCGTCCCCTCATCTCTAGTTGCTTTTTTGGCAGTAAATAATGACGGTGCAAGGATTAGACAGAAATCTTTACCCAAAAAATCCATTATCCGTCTACTGGGTGGATGTCCACTGGCTACACTGGGAGTCCAGAAACACTGGCTGCCGCCCTCAGAGGCTAAACCACCATCAGACGATAGCCAAAGGGTTTCTGAAATTGTGAAAAACCTTTAAGCATATAGGTTCATATCTCAAAGTCTAAGCAAGAAAATGCAGAACTATCTGAAAAGCTAAATTAGGGCACGACTAATATATCGGTTTGCAGATAGTATTAGCTGATACTGGCCTAGCTGAGATATGTCAGTATCAGTGTAAATGTTTCCTGCTAAGTGCTAAAATTAAAACAGTTTTTTAAAGCTGAAAAAAAATTTCTTGGACTAGTGATTTAAAATGGTGTAATTATATAATTGGTCCATCAGAGGGTGGTTCGTTATTGAATAAACTTATAAGTGAAGTGTTCACTGTTTAATGCACTGATGTTTGGAATAAACTTTGTTAAAATGTGCGATATCCTGCCTCCATTACATATCTGCGTCACAAGTATTCCGTAAACCACATTCAGCTGATATTATACATATATCATATCTGCCAATATATTAGATATGGGAATTTTCTTACTTCCTAATATTGCTATTGGCATAAGCCCCAAGAATCCCATAGCACTCAGGCCCTACGCTAAACATCACTGAAACTAAAGGAGAAAATATTTCTGT
>JAPZDX010000023.1:15797446-15813232 GCA_029783625.1 Naso annulatus | reverse complement strand
ATATAAACAGTATGACACGCACAAACACACACAAAAAGTCACAAATGAGGGTGTTCACACACAGAAACTGTTATTCACTTTCCCCACACAGAGTACAGACATTAATGTGCCCCACTCTGCAAGAGATGACAGCGCATATGTCCAGTGTAATATACAAAGTGAAACATCAACCGCGCCCACCACATCCCGCCTCGACGCCTCTGATACCACCAGCCTCTCATTGCAGGCTCTTCAGCGCAACATGCCTGATGGCCGCGGCTAAAACACACAGAAGTCACAGAGACGGGCTTTGTTTGGATGCCAGGCCTCCACAATGATCCTGTCATGCTAGCGTGCCCACACACACATGCCCTGCAGATGCCAGCAAAGTCCCCATGTCACACAGCTGACTCGGTGCTGCGCTCTCATCCACTCTGCCTGCATTTACACTGTTTTCCCACACACAGATTATTATGCCACCCATGCTCACTGCTAATACAGTAACATGATGAAGCTGTGTCAACACTGCCATTGATTAAACAAGAGAGGAAACCGTGAAAAGCTTCTGTTATGGCATTTCATAGAACATCTGTTTCAACCTTACATTTTTATGTCTTCTTTCGATAAATATGTATTAAGGGTCGTTTTCGCAATTTATGGCAATATTTGCACCTCAGCTAAGTGTAAAACTCTTAAGTAACATTTTGTAAAAAAATTGTCTTGATACATTGGTTTCCCAATATTATCGGTAGATATTTGCCTGTCGCAGATATCTCGGTAGGCTATTGGTGTACACGTTCTCTGATATGTGCCAGTATTGAAACTGTTTAAGGTTGTAAAAATGCTTGGACTAGTGATTACAAGAAAAAGAAGTAACTTAATTAATCCCCCAGGAGAAAATGATCCTCTGCATTTGACCCCTCCTATTCATACACACATTAGGAGCAGTGGGCTGCTGCAGTACAGCGCCAACTCTAGATCTTTGCCAGTGCCTTGGTCAGGGGCGCATTAACTCTAACATACATGTCTTTGATGATGGGAGGAAACCCAGTCAGGCACAGGGTTACATGCAAAGTCCACACAGAAAGGACCTGGATTTGAACTTAGGACCTTCTTGCTACAAGGCAAAGCTGCTAACCACTGAGCCACCGTAATGCCGTGCTATTGCTACAAACATTTCATACCCACATTCAGTCGATATTATGTGATATTAGTCATACTGGATGTCAGAATTTTCTTGAACCCTATTATCGGTATTGGCATTGGCCCCAAAAGTCCCATACTGGTCAGGACTTAGTTTGTTTCAAATGACTTTATGCACAAATACAAAACATGCGTAAGTGTCTGCGGCCAGATCGCAGCACACTCAGCTTTCACCACATAATGTCATGTTGCTGTCAACTGAATCAAAATTCTTCACACGTTTCCAACACGAAAAGCTGCAGTCTTAATGCAGAGCCAACACAGCAGGTTTCTTAAGGGAAAAGCTGCAACAGCTGCATTTGGTTTGTTTTGGTGGAGCCCTTTTTTGTAATTGCTTCACTTCGCCTCCTTTAAAAATGGAGGGAGAGGGAGAGATGAATTTAAAGCTAGCTCCTGAGGCGACACTGAGCGAATGAGGTGGAGAGTGTTGAATAAGTGATGAGGACTTTGCACTTCCGTGGAAGGGAATGAGCAAACTGACACACCCTCTGTGGTCGCAGACACAGACATGGAGATGGTGCAGTTTAAAACAGCTCAGCTCTCAGGACTCTCGTTCTCAAGTTAGAGCGGGTTAGGGGAATAAATAAAGAACACAATGAAACGGGAGAACAAATCTCTACATAAGTAGTTCCACATCCCCGGACGAAAAAAGGCAAGTTAAATTTATTTTTATAACACATTTCAGCAACAAGGCAACTCAAACAGCTTCACATCAAGCATACAAGTGCAACAGAAACACAGTAAAAGGGCATTTAAACACACAACCTTAAAACAAGTCATTAAAAACTAAGAGAAAAGAAAATAAAAAAACAGATTGAACAGAATAAAAAAGATATAAAATACAAGAATAAAATTTAATAACTTAATGCTAAACACTTGCGACAGTTTGACAACATAGCAGTTACTTAGCAACTGTAACAGTTAGATGCTTTCTCTGTTTTCCCAAATTATATAATTGGAAACGTCTCAGGAAAAAAAACAGTTGCAAATCAGGTCATAGAATCAAACTGACCCCTGAAATGAAGAATAAGCATTCAATTCGTGTGCGTGTGTGTGTGTGCGTGTGTCTGTGTGTGTGTGTGTTTGTATTGTGCACACTGCTGTAACTGTTTGGATCATGGTAACCTTGTCCTCTTCGTGTTTGTCTGTGTGTCTGAGGCTAAGCTGACGTTAAAGGTTGACATCATTGGGGTGTATAGTGCAGTGTGCCGCCATCATTTGTTGAGTTAATGTTTTCCAGCTGTGCAGCCTCACTTTGTATAATCCTTCTGTTTCTGAGCTGCCCCTCTGCCGAACAACACCGAGGTGACAGAGCAGCGGTTCTGCACACTGGATTTGCAGGAGTTTGATGAGTGCGTATGCATACACATGCATGTTAACTATTTAGACAAAAGACAAACATGAGTTGTTTTACTGACTTCAAACGCCTCAGCCAACTAGGCCAAGTCAGAGACCACAGTCCATTAAATCTTCTGCACACTGCCTTGTAAGCAGTTAGCTCGGTTATAGTTAGGTTCCCTGTAGAGCCGGGGGCTGACTCATGGCAGCGCTGTTTGATGTGGTGCAGAGCTCCACGGAGTTTACTTGGGAAAACACTCTCCTGTTCCCATGGCGACCACAAGAGGAAGGATGCCGTCAGTCAAGGGTGCAGTGTTCTCAGCAACTTACAGCTCGGCCCCTGGCACAGGGGACTCAGGGTCAACCTCAATCTGACCGCACTACCCCCACCCCCACCCCCCACCCCCCCGCCTTACATGTGTGATTCCTCTTTTGTGCTGCGGAAACGGACAAACCTCACTGACTGCACTGAAAAATCATTCAAAGAACTGAGCAGCTGAGGAAAAATAGAGTCTGAAGATATCTGAAGGCGACGAACTTTCAGATAAAGTTCATTTCTGTAAAAACCCAACTGCAGGAAATGCAAGCACGACCTTTACAACTTCTGATTTGCTGAATTAGACCAAGAATGATTTCATCATCAAATGACAGGGTGTTTCTAAAAACTGCTGTTTAGAAATCTGGTGGTTACAGTAGAGAGCAGCCCCTGCAGTGCGTACAGTTATTGTTTCTAATGTTACTAGTGATGCTGATATAGTCTTAAACTAATTCTGCTGGACGGTTCTCAGAAAAACCTCAGGCTGCGGATGCAACACCTCAGCACACCCTCTGCCACACAAACAGGAAGACAAACAAGATCTTTAGCGAACCTGATGAACTGAGGTACTCCAGAAATCTATATCTGCATGATCAATGAGATGAAATATTTCAGCAAAAATAGCCTGGTGGTTCACCTGTCAGAGCGCGTCTGGAAGTTTGTATGACTATGATGGATTCGTTATATTTTGTGATGGTTCAGGTTGTACACATCTGTGACGCTTGTCGCAGCTGTGTGATAAAGTAACAGCAATAAAAAAATAATGATAAAACATGATTTCAACAGTCATTTTGAATCCGAGAGAGTTCAACAGAATTGATGCGGGACTTTTTCCTATTCAAGCACAAAGTTTTCTTGGAACTGGAGGGGTTTTCTTGATTCTCAGTCCTTTTTATCTCGATATGGTTGCTTATCCAGAACTTTTTCTTTCACTTTCTTTCCCAAACCTCTGTCTCTCTCTTCAACAAGTGACAGATTTAGTTTTGTTTCTGTCTCCCTTGCTGTTGCCTGCCTGTAATGCCTTGTTATCTGTTGAAAGGGAAAGTCAGACGCATTTTGCATCAGCTTGATTCAATTGATTGCCTTCCTTCAGCTAACACTGCAGAAATGTTTGATATGTGAGAAAACAACAGAGAACTTTGAACAAAGTCATTGAGTAAATGGGTAAAATGCTTAATTGTTTAAGATTCCCGCACAAAATCATGTTGTCAACCTAAAGGCGGACTATGTGAAATGCCTGACATGGTTTTGTTTCCCTCTGAGTAAGATTCTTCTCTGTAAGTTGAGAGCCACTGCACACTGCCAATGCCATCTAGTGCTGAGACCTGGACACAGCAGTGCAACGTGTGGATGA
Organism: Naso annulatus; assembly: GCA_029783625.1. Classification (NCBI taxonomy): domain Eukaryota; kingdom Metazoa; phylum Chordata; class Actinopteri; order Acanthuriformes; family Acanthuridae; genus Naso; species Naso annulatus. The sequence continues at coordinate 15,809,042 of JAPZDX010000023.1, read as the reverse complement.
AGACAGGGCCTCTGTGCCCGTCCCCTCACCTCTGCGCAGCAGTTGCTCTCACCGCCTTGTCTTCAATGACTGCCCTCCAGGGGGCGCTCTGTGCCAGAGATATTATCTGGTCCTCTGGCAGCTGGTTTGTTTAGAGAAGGAAGCTATTAAAATGTCTAAAACTGAGAGCTGAGGTCCCGAGGCAGGAGGGGTGCTGGGGGAGGGACCAAGAGAGAGGAGATGAGGTTGAGAATACAGGAAAGCGGAAGCTGGGGTGAAACAACTGCCGGGAAGACAGGGGGGGTAACAGTGTTGAAAATTTCCATTTATTCAAAAGACTCACCTTCTTGAAATTCAACTCCACCCCCACCCCCTGACCTCGACAACAATCAACTTCACCTTTTCCTCCATTCTTCCATCTAAGGTGCCCTCCAAAGAGGAACTGCTGAGCGCTTTTCTTTTTTGTATTTCTGCGTTTTTCCAACAATTCAGGGCAGATAACCACAAAATGCAGGTACACAGCTTTGTTTACAAGACATTCATACTCCATACGTTGGACTGAATTACTCACTTTATTTTAACGGACAAACAAGCAGCATATAAGGTCAATTGGAGCCTGACAGCTTTAAATGGTAATAAATCAAGTGTAGAGTAACTGGAAGCAGACACCACTTTATCTTTATCTTAACTGTAAGCCTGCAGTATTTTTTTTTTGAAGGGGGGGGGCATGCCAGAGATAGATTTACATTCAACATCAAGAGATCCCCCAGGAAACAATCTGCAGTGGTAAGCCACCCACATCTTCGAGCATCTGGTTGTCAATCTGATTAGCAGACTAGTAGTCACACTTACTTAATGTAAAGCATTTGCCTAGTAAAATGAAGCCATTTCTTAATCTTATCAAGTAAAATGTAGGTTGTCTTTTTATGATACTGCTAGTGGTGGTCTTTCTTTCAGGTGCGATGACCCACATCCACTATAAAACACTGTGAGAGACCCTTAGATAAGCTACACTTTCTGATGTTCTAAGGACATTTTTGTCCCTTGATCTGCTCTGTCAAAAAACACTCCTTTCAGCTTGATCTTAATGGAATAGAACAAGCGCTTAAACCCTTCTACCTGCCTGCTTCGATATTCACTCACAGACTCACACGCTCATAAAAATGCTTCATAAGAGAAAAATCTGGCCTGTGAGGCATGAAAAGCAGAACACTGGTATCATTTAGCAGCCGTGCAGCAGCAGAAACACACACAGTTACTGTACTGTGTCACAGAGCTGCTGTCTCATTAATTCAATCTCCCACGTGGCATCTCTCCACATCTCCCTGCTGTTCACCCCCCAGCCCCCCCCTCCTCCTGTCCTGTGTCGGGCCTCGGCAGCCTCTTCTGCAGTCTGCAATTAATATTTGCAATCGTGCACATCCATCTGCAAATGCATAAGGTGGCTCAGCTTCCTCTGGTCTGTGCGATACTTTTAAAACGCTGGTATGTTGTTATTGACAGTTTAAAAGAGCACAAAAGATACACTATCAGCTCGCACTTTCATTTTGCAGGGAAAGCAAAAAACTTCTCTTAATACGAATACTGCACCAGAATAATAAATATCAGTCCAGTACGGTCGTCATGATGCCTCTCTGAGCGCTGCCATGTCTCTGTGATCTTATCTGGGTCATTTACACAGCTGTTCGGCTTCTCCTGTTTCCTGGCCAGGTAAGAGAGTCTCCAACCAATAAGACAGTTCACAGCCTCCTATGTTCTGGCCAAGTCAAACTCTCAAATACCTGAAACTCTCCAACATGTCCACTGAGCATCTGACACTCGGAAACCGTAACTAGTCCCTATGCAATTATCCCTAATGATTTCTGCTTCCTGCAACTCGGCTGGCTTGAAAAAAATGTGTCCTCACTCTGAACTTACCATATTCATCCTAAGTCAAGCCCAAGCTAATATTTACTCCTAAGCTGATATGCCAGAAACACGTACCGTCACGATGAATACTACGGTTTTATGCTCCTATGGATATACAAGGCTGGATGAATGATATATCAGACGACTTTGTGCCGGTCCCTAATCTCCACCCGCACAGCAAAGAAAAAACCCACCAGAATGCCAAGTTTGCAATAAATCATTTAGTCATAACGCCTCCATGTGACACCTACACAAAACCTACATGTAACCTCTGCGTAACCTCTACACCAACGCTAACTATCTACCAGACGCCCACTCAGCACCGCTCCCTCTCCCCGAGGTCCCACTTTAGACTGAGGACGCAGCTGGTCTGAAGATTTTTCCTCATGCGCTTTCATATGAATGATCCTCCCTTACCTTTCCCCCCTTCCCCCCCCAATTTCTCTCCCCCAAATCCCTCCTCTATCTCCCTTTCTGTGCTTTTCCCCCCTCCCTTATTTCTTTTGCAGATCCCTTTTTCTGCTCTTCGGCCAGCATTTAAGGCGCACAAAATTGATGTACACACACTGAAAGATACAGAGGCGGACACACAGTGAGCCAGCGCAGACCCATATGCAGGCTTTAAATCTGACGCAGAAAAAACAAAACAAAGCAGAAATTCTGCCGACTCCCACCTTTTAACATCAGCAGCCAGAAGACATGACAGACATTCATGGATCTGAGTATTGTTTCTTCACCTTAAACACCTTCACTTATTGAGCGTTTTGGCTCGGGGCTACGTTTCCTGTGGGATGCTTGCCGGTGAGACACCTCTTTGTGTCTGTCAGCATGAATAGCAATGAGTGGAACTGGTATCTTTGAGTCAAATGTATCTCCACTGTATGAATAGAAACTCTGTCTCGGGACGTACACCCATAAAAGTTCAACTAAATAAAATAAATAAAATTAAATGATCAGCTTTACCTACGATAAATACAACAGTTGTAGTTCTTACATGTTTCTAACGTTCACATGTTGACTCACTTCAGTTCACTTTCAGCTGCAGTGTGACGGAGTCAGGCTGTGGTATCCAGTTTGAAAGATACTTTGACATTTAAAAAAAAACAAAACTTTTTTTATTGGCAAAAATTACATGAAAAGATTAATATCAACTCTAAGTCAGTATGCTACAGCTAGCTGCCACTTAGCTTAGTTTCAGCCAGCAGCTAGTTAGCTTAACCTTGCCTAACCACCACCACCATCACCACCACCCCGACATATACACACACACACACACACACACACACACACACACCGACAATCCTGACATTGTGTTTAAGCCAGCAGCTATTCAGCTTAGCCTAGCTTAGCTTGGCCTAGCGTAACATTCAGAATGTAAACAGTGAAACAGTTAGCCTTGATCTGTCAAAAGGTGATAGGGTTCACCTACCAGCACCTTTTAAGTTTACTAAATACTCATAAAACAACATATGTTTTTGCGTAGGGTCGGGTGCATGTAGGAAAATTCTACTACATTTGGGCAGAATAAGGCTGGCTATTTTATAATGCTTTCATTCTTTATGTTTAAGCTAACTAGTGGCTGGAGCCTCATGTTCAGCATTGGTGATATGTTATTCACATTCTCATGTAATGTTCAGCAAGAAAGCAAATATTCCAAAGGTGTTTCTTCAAAACATTCAACTACTCCATGAAAGATGCTTTTGGATAATGAGTTGATTGAACTTCTGATTTAATGTCATTGTTTTAAGATCACACACATTTATTCTTTTAAAAAAGGATCCTTTTGGACGCCATTTCAGCCTTTATTGGACAGATTAATGGCTGATAGACAGACAGGAAATGTGAAGAGATAGAGGAGGGTTTGACACACAACAAAGATCCCCAGCTGATATCGAAAAGTTGTTGTGGTTACACAGGAAGTGCAGCAATCATTCGGCTACCAAGGCAACCAATTAACTGAACATTTTTAAGGTACTTTAGCCTATGAGGCACTTTAGATTCAACCGATGTACAATAAAAGTCTAACTAGTGCTGTTTACTGTATGTACAGGGTTGATGCCTACTTTAAATCATGCACATTGTAAACACTAGGCGATATTGTGGCCCATCAATTAAAATTGGGCCAAAAGACTAAAAGGAGATGAGACCACATTTTCAGCCACACTCAAAGTACTGAAAGTTTTGAAGGATTTTATGTTAATTGGTGCTACAATGTAAAAAAAATAGTGCCTTTTAGTAAAGTTTAGTAAATTTTACTTGAGTGTAAAAAAAGAAAGAAAGAAAACATACTGATTGGCATTTCACCAACTGAGCTTGTTGACAGCTGCCATATCTTGAAACTTAAGGCTTTTTCCAGGCAGTTATCTTGTGTTATGACCTGCTATGCCAGCTATGTCCACTTGTGTGCTTCTACACTAGACGACACATTATCTGTATGTGAAAGCTATCTGTTTTATTTCTAATAGGGAGCCCCGGCCTTGCAGACACAATATTGCTGTGCCTTTATCCGTGTCTATGTGCGTTGGAGTTGTCTGGGTAACTGGTGGTGATTTTTTTTTTTTTTTTTTTCCATGGCTGCTTGTTTCTGTCTCTTTCTGTTTCACTTTCTGACACAGAGGTCTAGAGGACAGACTCTGTCAGAGGGGATCATCGGTAGGTCCGCTGGGTTGATCAAAGCCAGCCGCGGCATGATCAAACGGGCAGAGGAGAAAGGCACAAAAGAAGATCTCAGACAGTTCAACCATGTAACAAAAACATGGTTATGTTTCAAGATTTATAGGCCTTGAGGACGGCTCGTGCAAATGGTAGATATATTTCCTTTACATCCGGCAACTTTGCTGCCAAATTATATCACTCCTCTCTGTCTCACCCTGTCCAGCTAGGGTTAATGTGGGAAAGTCCACATCACGTATGACTGCCACATAGTGTGTATAAGTGTGTGTGTAGATACAACAGGGCGAGGGCAGCAGGGCATGGGGGTCGGACGGTAATGGCTGTAGCATATTCAAGCCTCCTACTCTGGAATGCAGAGTGAGGGAGAGACACAACACGGCAATTCAGTCGCAGAGAACTATTCTTAGTCCAGTATGTGAAGTGGACTCCCCCCTTTCTCCTTCCCTCACCCCGTCCCCGGGGGCCGTGGAAAGAGTCTGGATGGACGAGTGGACATGGTGTCTATTAAGGTGCGGGGCAGGGTGGCGAAGCTGGATGGAGTGCTTTTAAAAAAAAAAGAGAGAGGGGGGATAAAAGTGAAGCTCCAGTGAGGCAAAGCCTGGTCAGCTAAGTCTGAATGGAGCAGTTCACTGGCTGTGAAGCCTCTGCAAAGAGCCTTTTGTAAATGTACACTGGCACAATGCATGGAGCCCCCGGGACCTCTCTCTCCCTCTCTCCTCCTCTCATGTGACTTCTCACAAACTGTGACACACGGACAGACAGACACACATTTTCTTTTAATTCCATTTTCCTACCTTGACGTAACGGACTTTTTTGTCTTCTAATACAATTCAACAACTTGCAATCTGTCGTTACAAAGCCACATGTATTTCAGGGAGGCCGAACATGAATTTCCCCCGCTCGCACACAAACACCACTGAGATCACTGCGCCGCATCACGCTGAGTTCAAACAGTGGAGGGATTCAGATGGAGACAGTGTCACTAGTGACAGTGAAAGGCTCAGATTTATTTTTCTTTTCTGCCTCTGCTCCTCTTTGCTTTTATTTCTCTGTCCTTTCTGAATGAGTCATTGAGAGGATGAGGACAGACTCACAGCGAGGCCTGGCAGTGCACGGTCCTACTGTTATCGGTTGACTCGTCTGCAGCTCAGTCATAACAAATGTCAAAGAGCTATTCATCTCCTTTAATCCTTGTCGCCATTCTCTTGTCTGCTGGTACGTAAACACACAGAAGCATTCCCTCAAATATAAAGGAGTAGGAACTGAAGAGCTGAGTGAATGTGAAAGTAAATCTGGATGGTTTTAAAACAGAAAGGAGCAGACAGGAAGTGTAGGCAATTAGGGAACTCATGTAGAGATGGAAGGGCCCAACCAAGGAGACAGGGAGCAGACAGCAAAGTGGAGGGAAAAAGAAAAGTGAAGAAGATGAGGTGAAGGGAGGTTTGACAGGAGGAAACAATAAGCATGTGTCACTCTGCTGATGAAATCTCTCAAGTGATATGAGCACACATTTAGGTTGCACCTCACGATGAGGACGCAGTGACGTTCTGCGTGGCGTGGCTTCTCAGAAAAGCTGCACGCTGAGTTGAATGCGTGGGGTGTGAAGAAGACAGAGAATGACACTACATCCTGTCCCACAATGTCAGATCATGCACAGACACAACCTGAGGTGGCTCTTGCAGGATCTGGTTTGACACATACACAGCATAAGGTGCGACACACATGCGACCACAGGTGGAGAGGGGAGGCGCAATGTGAAGTGCTTCTGCGACTGGGAGCATGTGACTCAGCACATGCACTGGCTTTATTTGGTCACAAATCAGAGGTGAAGCACGCAAGATGAGTTATGTACAAATGTGAGATGAAGAAATGTGGAGCGCTCCGGCAGCACTGTTATTACTTCAGCATTTTGCATTTCATATTGCGAATCAGCTAAGCATGACCAGTGTCATATATTGCCATGTACCTGGGCTAATTCAGCAACAGAACAATGAGGGTTTCCCCGAGGAAACATTTAGTGAAGACGATCATTCACCTGGATCATAATGAACTTGTTTTGTGATCCATTTCTCTAGTAGGTAATGGCCTAAACATTAGCAACACTCCATAAAATATGACGTGTGTTATGTGAAAAGTTATTTATATCCAATCTAATGTTTTATAATGTTGGGAGAAGTGGTCTTTATTCTCCACAAGGAGGCCCAACCCCACCATAAACCCTGATAATAATCCTGTAAAGTGCGACTTTAATGGTTCCATAGCAATGTTAAAAGCCAAAAGCTCCATCCTCCATTGTTCTTCCTGAGAGTCTCTTTTCTATCACAGTCTTATTTATACAGTTATATAATTCCACTGTTGTGTGATTTCCAAAACCCCAGCTTATGTAAGAGAATAACCATTGGCAGGCAAGGAAACGTTGCCTCAGTTGATTTGTGAAGCTGCTTCATGTCCGACTCCGTGGATATAAAGACGACAGCGAAGTATCTGTCCTGAAGTGTTGAGAAACAAACTTTCTTTAACACTTTGACGAATATCCACAGGGACCTAAAAAGTTGTCTGCGTGCAAAAGGATAAATGTACAGTAGCACAAAGTAGGACACCCTCACTTGTGCAAATACTGCAAAACAAAAACATGCACATTGCATTAAAATCAGCAAATGTCGTGCAAGTGCAGGACAGAATGTTAAAAGGACAGTTTATCTGCAGCAGAGCCTCAGTATCAACTCCTCTGGGAGGTGAGACAGATCTACTGAATCTCTCTCTTCCTCTTCTCACCCTCTTTATGGTCGAGCTCTTTAAAATGATAAGACTGGTGGCGTCACTATGCAGTTATGAGCTCCATTCTGATCCCAGCTTTACTTCGGTCCCTGTCCTACCTCGCTGTATCTAGATGTAATAGGAGGCATGTGACAGAAATGTCATGATCAGTCCAGATGTCTTTGAAAGACTACAGGCGGTCTACTGTTCACACTCGTCATCTTGCGAGCAGTAACCACACAAGAGAGACTAATAAACAAAATACAACACAGGAAACGGTTGACAGACGCAGTTTAAGTTTAAAGCCAAGCAAATTCATTTATGAAATGTTTGAGATTGAAGAACAGAAGAGCAATGGATGAGTTTATGGGGGAAGAATACAGATGTGCACAGAGTGATAGGAGTATTTCCTGTTAGAATTCCATCCCAATTGACCTTTCTCTGTTGCCGTGGTAACGGAGGCATTGCTATGGGAGAGTCGGCTAATTACTGATAATCTTACCAGTTTCTCTCCTGTGGGACAATTGATTTTCAGCGTTATCAGTCACAGTAACTTGCATGAGATGGGCGTTAGACTCTGCCAGCGACTAAATAAAGTGACTCTGACAACTCTTTTCTTAAAACAGAGCAGCTCGCTGCGATCACGTCCAGATAAAAAAACACACTGACACAAATGTAAAGCAGTTACTAACCCATATGTGTGCCACAAGATTGGTTACACGACCTAAATGGTTGGTTTTGCCACACCACAAGCACCACACAGACATATTATAGGCTGCTGTGCATGCATGCTGGGCAGATACGCAGGTCGGCAGTCATGCACGATGCATCACAGGCGGTTGACGTGATGCATCATGAGGGGAGAGCAGAGTTGGGCTGAAAGCATGTCCCCCAATGACCGCACACACCCGCAACACATCACTGGGGCACGCTGGGTAGACGTGAAACCCCCCACCCAACTAACAAATGACTGCTCCACGACTGTCTGACACACATTTTAGCTCCAGACAGACATGCCCAGTAGTGGTATTTTACTAGAAGAAAAACAGACACACAGATGCAGAGCATGACGACTAAAAGCCCAGAAGACAGAAACACATACAGACTAATAGAAAGCAGAGAAAATTAAACTAATTTAATGTGACAAGCAGAGAGGATAAGAAAGGAGACGAAACACAATCTAAAATTTCTTCCTTTCTTCCAGAAAATGCAAAGTGAAATGAGCTGTGTAAAAAATTGGATAAATCCTGAGAGTGTGCAAAAAAAAAATAAAAACGACAAGCTAAAGGGAGATAAATGAAATGTGAACACATATTTCAATATTTGAGAACATCCAGTGCAAGCTTCGGGTCATAAATAAATAAAGCAGGGGAAGGAAAAGCACTTGAACTTTCACCAAAGTGTGACCTTCTTTTTATATGCTGCAGTGTGAGTGCGTCTTCCTGTTTTAGTGTTGAGGCCAAAGAACACACACTGCTCTCCTGCAATTTGTTTACAGTAGAAGAGCAAGAGCAGGTCCATGAGCATGAAGGAGAACTGAACTACAAACATGTCTTAATTGTCAACTAAATTGTCTTTCTTGTCAGACACTGGTTAATTAAACACGATCATCCGTTAGTTTTGGTAACAAAACTGCTCAACTGCTGTGTCTAAGATGCTACGCACGATATGTTTTGTGGGAGAATGAACAATGTTTATAATGCATGACGCAAAATGTCTCATGTTACAGCAGTTAACAATGGCTCCTATAATATACGGAATATGTTTTGGAAATTGTAAAGCATATGAATTGAATTGTGCTCAATTTTGACAGTTTTCTGAGTATTTTCTGAATTTTAGACCAGTTTAGACTTCAATCACGATACATTGCGATAAAATGCATATTGCGATATAATGCAATATTCCACATAGTTCACTGAAAACATAAAACCGAGCTGAAATATAAGTATAGTCGCCTAGCACATTTGACAAATGTAGCTCTGCAGGAATGAAAGGGTAGCGCGACGTTTTCAACTTACGCTTCAGCGAAAGGTTTCAGTCATCTCTATGGTAACCATATTTGACACGAATGCTGGAAACTACCCAATCATATCATATACTCTCCAAGTACGCGACATGAAATGAAATTGTTGAGAAACACTTTTCTCTGTTGAAATGATGCCATTTTTATTGAGTGATGACAGAATTAATTGGCCTGAAGTCACACAAATTTTACGTCACTGTCAGCCAGTTTCCAGAGCACTACTTTTTTGCGTGTGTGTGTGATTTGACACCTTCCAGGAAGTTTTTAATACAAATGGGACCTTCCTCACAGAACAAATTAAACACATATCCAACAGCAAAATATAAAATATGAAAATAAAAATAGAACTTTTTCTTCAATCTTTGGCCAGTCGTGCTGAAAAAATTATATAAGTGATGAAGTTTTCTGTAATTTTGAATTTAATATTTTGGGGTTTTGGTGTTACCTTGGGAACTGAGTATTGTGATAGGCATTTTAACAACATATTTGAAACAGTGAAATATGTAACCTTAATAGTAATCAATACACAGCGATTTTATTACCAGTTATTTATTACCAGTTTTATTACCAGTTTAACCCAGTTAACCTTAACCCTAAGTAATTGACTGATGATGAACTGATAACAGAAATAAATGTTGGTTACAACTATAATCAGTGTGATAATGAAAAATAACTACAGAGACTTGAAACCTGCAACGGTCAGCTATATCCATGTTTGCTTTGGAAAATTGTCGGCAGCACCAATGTAAGAAATTATACAGCTATTTGCAGTTAAAAAGCCAAATTAGGGGAAAAACACAAGCGTAAGGATTATACACACTAGATACCTTAACATTATAAGATTACAGGACCGTCTCTGTAATTGTAAAACAGACACTGGTTTATAACGAAATGGAAAATTCCCAGTGAATGTCTGGGGAGTGGGAGTGGACACCAGAAATAGTCAACATGCGATCAGGCATGAAGCTGGTACCATAAGGACGCCGAGAATGCCAAACACAAGGAGAGGCGTTATCTGGAGCCAAAGGAGAGACGACACCACAGTGATATAACACCAAACATGAAGATACCATGTGGAAAAATGCCTGAGTGTGCATATGGCCTGAAGCAAAAAGCGCTGGTGACTGCATACAGGCGACCCCGCGCTACTGGGCAAATAAACTCTGAGCTGCAGTGGGATGCCAGGGTGGGCATGTTGGCCTGGACGTCTGGCTGTTTGGTTAGTGTGGCTGGCATCCTCCAGGCATCGTACGACATGTGGTTCATCCCAGCAGGCAGCCAGAGTCACAACAAGAATGACACTTGTGTCTTCACGGCTACGCTGCTCACTTCTGCTGAGAGTCGTGATAAACACTCTCTCCCTGATGCCAATAATGGACCTAAAATGCTGTGAATTTTATTGTTGATGTGGTTTAAATGCTGCAAAACAATCATGTTTTATACAAAACCTTTTTTATTATCTTATACATCAAACACAACTCACGTATGTTAGCATACTTGTACGTTTAACTTTATTGTTTTTGGTGTAGAGAAGCTCACAGCCAGAAAAGATGTAATGGAAAAGATCCGAAGGTCACTGAAGCAACAAACCCACTTTCTCATTTTGTTTTTGTTTTTTTGAAAAACCAAAAGTCAACCACCATCACATCCTTCATTCTTGTATCTGTCTCTCCTGCCATGCTCCCCGCATATTTGAGGACGGGTGGGCTGACCACTATGAGAAACAGAAAAGTAGTGATTGCTTTCACAGAGCAGCTCATCAGAGGAAAATGCAGCATGGAACAGGGAGATTTACCAGGTATCATGTATGCTACACACACACACACACAAGAAAACACACATAGACACATCAGATTGATTACACTTTGGAAACTGAACTAACTTGACTGAGGACCCATGCGCAGCAGCAGGGCAGAAATGTAGAAGAAAACAGTGTCCAACGAGGGCCCGACTGATATACCAGGTTGGGTTGCAGATATTATCGACCGATATTTGCCTATTGCAGATATATCAGTATCAATATGCTGATATTAAAAGTGTTTTTTAAAGCCAGAAAAAAATGTTTGGACAATAGATTTAAATGATGGAGTTACATAGTTTGTCCAGTGGAGGGCAGCCTGTTCTTTAAAAACTAATACGTGATTTTTAAAAATTGTCCACTGAATGGATATTTGGAATAAAGTTTGTTAAAATGTATGATATCCTGCCTCCATGATATATCATTGTCACAAGTATTTGAGAAGTTTTACTATATAT
>JAPZDX010000023.1:15719848-15743586 GCA_029783625.1 Naso annulatus | reverse complement strand
CAATGTAATTTCATTACAAATCCTAAAGATAAGTATTCTATTCATTATTTCTGTGATCATATCTCATCACAGGGCTCTTTATTGCTGCTTTTGAGGCCCAGTTTGTACAGAGCGTGAGGGTTGAGAACGGGATAATGGGCCTTTAATTGCAATGTGGATCAGGTTAGGAGGGGTGGCATTCTCCCAGTATTTATCCCCCTCCATGAAATATTTAATGGTTTGCCGGGAGAAACAAACTCTACACACATTCTCTAATTCATAACCTGGAGATAGCCTTACACATAAGAAGACGATGCATCCATATCTCGATCCCTCCTCTTTGTCTCTCGCCGGCTCTGGCTCCCATTATTCCTGACTACACAGAAAGCGAGAGGAAAAAAACAGAGAGAGATTTAAAAGTAGCCGCTCCTAAGTGTAATGTTAATTAATTCATAATTAATTCTCGTATTAGGACTAAAATAGGGAGCAGATATTCTTAAGCTCAGTGGGGTCTGCTGTTGCTTTGAGGCAGAGGGGAGAGTGTGGATTTTAAAGAGCTGTGACCCCTCCATGTAACAAATAACAAAAGTCATCAGCTGCAGCTGCTTTTGAACTCTTTTCCCGCTCCTTTCAAAGCATCGTGAGGCTTTTGTGTATGCTTGTGTGCACGTCTTTTGTGTACGAATATTTCCACTGTGTATAAATGTGCACATGTTTGTGTGCACATGCGATATATCAACATTGTTTAAGAGTCATTCATGTGGTCTGGCACTCCCCGACAGACCTCTGCCAGAATGCAAATAAGTCCCATTGTTGCTTGTTGCACCGTCTACAGCTGTTGGCCATAATTATCTTGCGGATAACTTAAAGGGTGTCAATTAAAACGCTGCTCTTTTTCACTGCCCTCATCTATCGCCCGTGTCCCCTTCTTGCACCACCCCCATGCCTCTCAGGGAGTTAAGGTGAAGGTTCAGGGTGAGAATGGAGGTGGGCGAGCAGAGGGTGAGGGCAGCTCCAGGATGTTTTAGTGAGGCTGCATTGTTTGGAGTCATCTGTGGTAGATATAAAGATCCAATCAGAATGTCTTGCTTTAAACAGGTGCCCCTGTTTGTTGCATCTGTGTGTGTTTATTACGCCTACACAAAGGTTGGGCACAGGAGCTACATCCATTCATGAATCTCTAATAAAACGGGGGTGAGTCCGTCCCTGCAGACTTGCCTCCTAAGAGCAAGGTTTGGATCTCTCCCTTGAAGAGACTAAGCGTACCATAGATGCTCGCCCCACCCCATTCACACCACATGCACCCACCCATCGCCCGCCATAACCCCTTTCCACTCCCCTCAGGGACAGTTCAACCTTTGAGTGCTGGGGTTTGTCTTCACAACCTCTGCGCAGCTGCAGTGGTTTTAGTGTGGATGATCACTGGAATAATTGTCTTTGTTGACAAATATTCCAGAATGCAACCTGGAATAGTTGTTAACAACATGTAACAATATTTGCTGTCTATCTGAATCAAACACCTGAGGCACCAGGAGACTGGATTGGACTTTTATGGTTCATCATAATGTAATCTGATTAAAACGGATGTGATTAAGCGACAGTGGTGTGATGCTCAAATACAAGTGAGATAAACAAAGTGGAATTAAATCAAGACTAATTTCTTATTGTAAGATGCAAAATTATGGGATTCAGCAGCACCATGAGGAGCAGGCATGCGTCTAAGGTGTGGTTGTGGGCATTGTAATGGAAACACAGATTACATTTTAATTTATATGTGTATTTTAAGGGTCTTTGGGGAGTTGAGGACAGGAACCTCTTTTCCTCTCCCTTGAGATTCCCTCCGCTTAATTGATTTACTTTGTGCGCAATGACACGCCTCCTCATATGTACATGTGATCACCAAGTGTCAGTGCCACACGCTGGGCTGATCCCCTCCTCTCTAGCCAACCCCCCTCCACACCCCGCACACACAGAGGCATGGGTCACCAGCTGTGACATGACAGGATCTGCATGGAGATCCAAAAGCCATAACATTTTTGACAATTGAAGAAATTCTGAAAAAAAATAAATGAAACAAAACTAAGAATCTGAAGCCGTGACGGTTAACATCAGCATGCTAACCTGTTCACGGTGACAAAGCTAACATGCTGATCTTTAGCAGGTGTAATGCTCATTTGTGTCATCATATTTTAATAATGTGCTAGCATGCTAATGTTTGCTAATTAGCACTAAACACAGTGAACAGCTGAGGCTAAGGGGGGATGTCATTAGTTCTGCCGATATTTGGTCACAAACCAAAGTGTTTGTCTGCTGCTGTGACTAGAGGAAAAGTCAGGATATCGCAGAAATCTCATGAAATTACGTACAGTGGTTGCTGATTTCTGTCATTCTGGACTAATGTTCAACCAATCGCCCATTATAGTAAATATCGCTAAAAAACGGAGGCAAATGAAAGGCATTTTGCGAGCAGGGACAAGCATGACAAAGGTGTGACACATGGGGACCAGGACTAGTCTTTAGGTATTGATGAATGAATGAATTAGGAGTTATTGAGGAGCCCATTGATTGTAAGCCAATTCAGGATTAATGGATGCCAATAGGTTGTCTTGGTTCTTCAATAGTGGATTAGGGTCAGAGGATGTGGTTCCACTGATGCAGTCCTCCGCCTCTTTCACCGCCTCATTCATTCTCTTCCTCTTACCAAATGCTTTTGTCTATTTGTAGCGACTGCTTGGCTAAAACAGTCCAAATGTTGACAAGCTCCATTGTGCATCACCACGAGAAACAAAAACTTTCTGTACCCGTCATTTGTTTGGGTAAACACATGTTGTTTGTTGGTTTGTTCTACCAGCAAATGTCCATGTTTAGCTACACACTTAGACTCAGAAGAAATTTTTCAATTTGTCAGGTGCCACAGTGGTGAGAGAGGGATGAATGGATGGATTGGCTACGACGTTTTAAAAAAACGCGGATCCGAACCCAAGCAGCCGGGCGTGCATGACGAAAGTTTCAGAACATCTCATAGTTTTTAAACTTTCTCTTCCTCCTTGATTTGATAATCTAACTCTTACTTCCTGGTTTTCTAATCTGACATTTCCTGTTTAGCCAAGCGTTTCCTTCTTTTGGAGTTTACAGAATGCAGAGGAGGAAACTGGAGACTGTTGTACTGGATTTGATTAGAAGGAAGCGTGTCTCTATACACTCTCTCTTTGACCTCAGGAAAACAATTCATCCACATGTCACCCTCCTCAGTGTAGTCAATGTTCTAATTGTTTTTACATAGCTGTTATTACATCAGTGCATTTTTTAAGCTAGCAGCACGGCTCTACGGAGGGTAATGTTGATCCAGCAATCTGTCAGTCTCTCAGTTTATCAATTTGTTCAAGATTAAGGTATCGATTGGATGGATTTGCCAAAATCTTTGTGCAGATGATTATGGTTCTTGGAGGATGAATCCTCCTTTTTGTCTAGCACCAACAGCAGGACAAAATTTATGCTTTTCCTCTAGAGCAACACCACGTAACTTTGACCGCGATCCATGGCTTCGAAAAAGGCAACTTAATGATGCATGTTAATGTATCGCACAAAACAGCAATTTTAGTAAAACCGGGTCATATTTTACAGAGAAAATGTTCTCTGATTTTCCCTCTGATGTCCCACGACTGCTCAGTCTGTCTGCAGCCTTTAATTTAATGTATCTGTCCCCAACAACAACCCGCTGCTGCAGCTGCAGACTGCCAACATGTTACTTTCAGGAACCTCCATGAATCACAGAGTTGAGGCAGAGCAGTTGTAGCACATCAGGGGGAAACCAGAGGATATTTTCTCCATAAAACATGACCTGATTTTACCAAAATTGCTGTTTTGTGCGACATGTTAACATGCATCGTTAAATTTCGATTTTCAAAGCCACAGGTTGCAGTCAAAGTTGCATAGTGTTGCTTTAAAATATCTCAGCATCTTGAGAAGATAGATTGACACTAAATTTGGTAGAGATAATAATGTTTCCTAGACAACAAACTTTCATTTGTCCTGTAGCGCCTTCATAAGGTTTACATTAAATTTTGCGTTTTGACTGAAATATCCCAACAACTACGTGTTGGATGGATTACTACGAAATTTGTTACAGACATTATTCTTTCCCCCTCTGAAGGAATTGTAGTGAATTTGGTGATTCCTTAACTTTCCATCTAACATCATCGGTTTGGTCTAACATCATAGGTCCAAATTTTAGTTTGTCTAATAGCCTACACTGCCTGCTCAACTAAAAACCTATTTACACACGAGCCTCAGCTGTTTTGTGTTAAGTGCTAATTATCAACAGAGAGAGGAAAGCTGCAGCACTCCACCTGATGATGTTCTTTATTTTTTAACATAATAAAACATCAATTAGCTACGTTGGGTTTCTGGTTTGACCATCATTTATCCTAAAATAAAAGTCAGAACTAGTTAGAGTATGGTCTGCTGTTTACACAACAAGATCCTTTCAAATGTTTCACAATTAAATCTTGAAATGAAGGCATTCTTTGCACATATACACTTGAAGAGGTTTTATCTTGAAAGACACTGGAAATCTTGACACCACAGTGAATGTTGCTGGTATGATGTCAGCATGACTGTCATCAGATCATTCCGCCATGTGTTTTGGCAGAGAACCAGGTGCGTCTTGCAGACAAAATAGGCGAGCCTCCCGAGCTGAAGTGTTGCGTTGCTGCAGGCGCGCGTGAGACGTGTGTAACTGCTCTGAGCCGTTATAATGGGTGCTGAAAAAATAAGCAGACGCCCTGCGGATGCGACACAGACGCAGGATGTGTGTCCCGGGCGTTCGTTGGGGTGCAATTGATCACGAAACTTACTGTTCAGATCGTATCTTAGTTTAGAGTCACAATGGATCACATAATGGTTACACTTCTTTCAACACTGTAGGCTACTGTGCGGCAGAAAGGCAAAAGAGACAGGAGCTGCTGCGGTGAGCGAGCAGAGCTGTGTGTCAAAGGGAGGGCAGCCGATTTCGCCAAATTTGCAATAACATTATAATCTTATGATCTATTCCCGTGATGACAAACATGCCCAGCTTCCCAGTTACACCACTGAAAGTCACAGTCTGTGGGATTTCACTCAATGGAGGCGAAAGCGACAGCTTTTGAATCTGTCATTCTTCCCCAACCCAAATATTTTGCTTTGGAGTAACACGCAGCTTGCACCTGTCTAATGTGTCTTTTCGCTGCAGCTCTGCATCGAGATTTCTGAAAAAATAAAGTAAAACTGTACTTCACACTATGATGAGTGGGGTAGGCAGGTCCAAATAGATCACAGAGTACGCATTTTTCATTGCACCACTGGTCATCTTGCAAATTTGCATATAAGGTCACACAATAATTCTACTAATCTGCACCGCCTCTTTGTCCCTAACGGACTTTGTCTTGTCTAGTCCTGTGAGTCTGAATCGATATTATTGAATTATGTGATTTTTACTGATCATAGCCCTAATGTATCACGGTCCATTGCAGTTTATCTGAGATTTTTACATGCAGCAGTTGAGTTTTTAATCCACTCCAAATACACTTTGACTTTGCTTTAACCACAAATAGGATTTGAAAAAATAACATTGTGATTAATGCATGCTAGCTACATAATAGAACGTAGAAATGTAATTAACAGTAACTTCCTGCACCTAATTGGTATAGCTCTGTTATTCATTAGCTTCCACAGAGGACAAAATATGGGATATTAGATGCATATTAGAGGCATTACTTTTTGATGTTAGGAACACAGCTTAAAGAGCACCATTTATTATTTATTGTCTCTTTTGTTTTCTCCCGGGATCGCAGCAGTGAGTACAGCAGTTAGCACCGACTCTGAAGTGAGGATGTGAGACTCGTTTAAAAAGACAAACTCACTGAGATGCACACATTTAGTTTGCCAGATATAAAAATGGATGAAAATGGATGCTAAGAAAAACTTCATCTTTTTTTTTTCATTCTTTCCCTTTCTTTCCATTTCTCAAGTACGCAACACATGCAGAACAGAGATAACAGCTGTGAATAAACCTGGAGAAATATGTTTGGTTGATGATGCTCTGCTGCGTTTTTGTCAAACTTGCTAAGGTTTTCTCTCAAATAAAACAAGACAGGGTGTGCTCTCATTGTGAAGTTAATATCAAGTCCTCTTAGAACAAATAGTTCCAGGAACTACGGAACTAAACTCAGGCACTGCAGGCCACTAAAGACTAAAAATGTCTTTTTAGGCATTGCTGTCTCTCTGTTTGCATTTTCACTGCATATGGAGAACCCTGAAGGTTTGGCAAAGACACCAGTAACAGATTAAAAACGCGGCAGTGTGGAAACAATGACACAGAGTCTTCCTGTTGTTCTATGTATTTACTTTTGCCTGACTCTAATGTTTGCAATGTATGCAGACCTATTGAATGACAAGCACAGGCAAAAAAGGCAAAAACAAATATGCTTCAATGGTGGTAAACTATCGCCTACCATAGTCTTTGTATCCACTGATACAAAGTTTCTGAGCTCCTTGTTTGATGCCTCCAAGTACGAATCACAGTGAACATTGTGAGCCTAGAGCTATGGAAATGCACACGGACTCTTTAAATATTTAAATAACTCTGAAGTCTCTTTGACCTCCTACATTTCGATTTTGTGTTTTTTTTTATTTTTCCTTTCATTCACTGAATTATGAGCACAGAGACTGTACTCATTTGATTTAGTGCATAAATGTTCTCCTCTCAGAAGTTTTCATTTGTTTTCCACTTGTTTTGGATCGTTGCTCTGACTTTGTAAACCATCTGACATCGGAGTGGCTCAGTTACTGCAGGGGCTCAGGCAGAGGAGGTGGTAGGTCTTGGAATATTATACAGCAAAGAGAGTGTGTGTGTTTGTGTGTGTGTTTGTGTGTGTGTGTGTGTGTTAGGGTCATGAAGACAGATTGACTAAACTGTGGGAAGAGACAAGTAAAACAACATGAAAAACCTAAACACAGGTGACAGAAGAACTACAGCTTTAAAGTCACTATTGTCAGCATGAAACCCATTTCTTAAGCTTACGATATACAAGTTTTTCTATGTTAAAATGTATAAACACAACAACAACAACCATTGTGATGTATATGTTACATTATCCGAGATGCAGATGTGTAGTGCTAATTAAAAAGGTGCCGGAGCACACCCATGACGCATGCATGCACGTATCATGACATTAGTCATAACAGTCAAATAAACTAAGACCTTGTACATCTTGTCAAAGGCAGTGAATCAGCCAAAAGGAAAATGAGTTTTTGCTGAAGTTTTTCTTTTCTTTTTTAAAAACTTTAGTGGGGTAAGAAGAGATATGCCTAGATCATGCTAGCATTAGTAACTTTAGAGTAATTTTTTTATTTTTTTTTTGTTGTTCTTTTTTATTTATTTATTTGTTTATTTTATGTTAGAGTAAAGTTAGAGGCCAGCCCGTCAGGACAGCCTCATGGCGTGAGGTGGGTGTTTTTTTTCCTTTATCAATGTACGTTTTCTACCTGTTCCAAAAATGAAAAGCAGCCCATCTGTTAAAGTAAAGATAAAGGTAAAGATACTTTATTGGTCACATATACAGCGTACAGTGAGATTTGGTCTCTGCTTTTAACCCATCCCTGAGGAGGAGTGCCGTTTGCCTTTTTAGCTGTTCCAAAAACTGAATGAGATGTTGTGCTGCCTTTATATGTTAGTTCTTTACCATAAGTTTAACTTTACAGGCGAAAAAAATAAGAATGTTACTCATTATGCCACTCAAATGCCATTTTTTAAGGTGGAATGTTTTCTTACATGTTCCTCAATGCATAAGTTAACACTGTGAATTAATCCGTACACTTGAAATGCCAATACAACAGCTTGAAGAGGAATTACGACAATTTGGGCCTATTTTTCATATATTATTATATATATTCCTACTTATTGTACATGTACCGCAGTGAAATTTCTAAACATCAACCATAATTCATTTGCTTTTGGCTTTCTTGCAGGATTACATACACTTAAGTAATGATTGGATATTCATACACTTAATAAAATGTGCACAAATTTCTACTAATTTATGAAGTTGAATATAATTTTACCTGAAAATAAAGGTGGCGGAGCACCTGTTTCGGTGTTTCCCACAATGTTCAGACTCTCTAAACTCCGTGGTAACACCTGTCAGAGAGAGAGGAACAAAGTCAACAAATGTAATAAAACTTAATGTAAATAAAACTTTAATACATTACGTTGTCTGTGAACAATTCTGCCAGAGTCAGTCAGACAGATTTTCATCTGCACTGGTTGCTGCAATGAAATAAACAAATCCCATAATCCCACACTACATCACAATGTCATCAAACTATTTCTTTTGTTTTTATTGTTTGACAGTGAGAAATTACTTTGATAGATTTGATTTCAAATTACATTTGATAAATCTGATAGTCATAAATTACATATTGCGCATTCAAAGCCCTCTTTCTACAGTGTTTTTAATTTAATAAGTCAAGTTAGTTTAATTAAGTCACCACCTACAAATATTACAGCACGTATTCATTAAAAAATTGCCTTACACTGTGAGGAAATATCTGACCACCTGTTCCCTAGATCGTTTGTCGCGGGATGCTATCCAGGAATGAAACGTGCAAACTGAGAGGTACATTAGAATATTTTCTTCTTGAGAAAATTGCACTCAATGCTGAGTTTGTTGGCTTTGTGCCTTTACTATTACACAAAAAACAGGGATTAAAAATACAAAGATGTAGAATTTTAGGTGAGGAACAAAATTGACAAATGTTGCTCCACTATATTTTTGTAATGAGCAGGCTTCTGCTTAACGGCTCAAGTTCATAATACACACACGGCACACACACTGTCTCACTTCCTACAATCTTTCATCAGTTGCTGCTACAAATGTCCTATGCAGGACGAAGGCAGGACCGTGGCCTGCTGGGAAAATGGGAAAAGGGCTATCATCAGGCTAACAGGGCACCACAGTCCACTAATCAGATCAGGAAGCTGGGTGTGTGTGTCTCAGAGAGGGAAAGCATGTGTGTGTGTGTGTATGTGTGTGTGTGTAGTAAACTCAGCGCAGTGCTAATGGCTGTCATGTTTTAGGAGTGCAGTGTTTTAGGCATCAGTAGGACCCGGCCATGGGGGCCTTTCCGGGTCCGTGTGCGCTGTCGTCTGAGCGTGAGTCAGCTGGCCGTAGAGAAGAGTAAATATTTAGGTCCAGGAAAGGAAACATGTTTTTCCCCTCCCTAGTTGCAGAACAATAATTCCCTCCCTCCTCTGTGTCTGCTTCTCAGAATAGCAGTAATTATCACACTTCCCTGCATTCATTTGAGAACCTCATTGTCCCGGGCAGCTACCCAGCGACAGAAAAAAACCTGTTGGTGACATATTCTTGTCAGTTTAGTTATCTGATCATGTATACCTAGCTTTTATTGTCTGCATATGTAGTGTGAGTATTCAGCATTATTGTGTAAATGAATTGTTTCTGTAGGTCCCATAACACTTACTAAGACCACACTCTCCACGCTCTCAGCCTGCACAGGGAATAGGTTAAAAAAGACCATAGACTTATTTAATGAGTGATACTTGGACGTAAAACCTGCACTGCCACTATCAAATCCATGACCTTATACAAGTGAAATGTTAAATGTTTTAACAGAAAACTGAATCTGATAATTCCTTGCATCATTCATGACCAAAAAGTAATTACATTATTTTAAACTAACAAACAGCATCCGCCATTGGCAGAAATGTATGCTGGTTACAGATTTCGATTTTGAAAAGTTTTTAGCAAATAATTATGTATTTATTTACTAATTAATTGTAAAAAAAAAAAAAAAAAAAAAAATCACTTAACTGCAAAAGATTTTTGAGAAAGTAAATCACTAAAGCAGCTAGAGAAACTCTGCAGTTAGACAACAACACATTCCTCAGATGTTACAGGATGTTTAACCATTCAATTAGTAGAAAAAAAAGATGTATTACCAGTTTGATCATTTTGGACAAAAAAGTGAAATTATAATCTATTACACTACTAACTGAAAATCATTGAAAAGCCCGGTGTTCGTATTCCCCCAACTGAACATTTTTTGGTTCGGGGGTTTAGGAAGAAACCTCTTTTCCTGTTAACTTTGCAGCAACCTAAAGTTTGTGTGCACACACATTAACACACACACACACACACACCTTATCTAACATCTCTGTAAATCTCCTGCTCTTTTTTTTCCCACAGTTGGGTCACATAATTTGCATCATGTAGTTACAGAAAACTACACAGCAGCATACAAAGTATTCGAGATAATACAATGCAAGAATAAGGGCGTCACTTCCAGTGTTGTTATCATTTTTACTGCCTTTAGATAGATGATTGTTTGTGAAAAAATAAACTTAACAGCTGTTTTTGAGAAGTAAAAAAATCAGTTAAGTGCTGTCAAGGTACGTACGTACCTCCTCATAACAATCAGCACATTGACTGAAAGGTTAATAGCACTCAGCCAGCCGAATAACAGAAGAGTTGAGAGAACAGCCAGTTAGGGATCAGAATTAAGAGGCTGGTTAAATGTGATGATAATGTGGTTTAAAGCTGATGGGAAACCAGGACAGACTGCTGGACTGTGACGGGATCAGAGCAAGTGCACGAGACGTGCATATGAGGTGCTGTCACTCAAACACACACACACATGCGCACACACATTAGTGTCGAAAAGATACTTGATTCTGACAAGCTGATAAATCAACATTATAAAGCTTTACTGTCTCCTTTTGCAGCACACACACACACGCGCTGCCCAGGAAAATATCATCTTATTTACAATAACCTGACACTCCACTGTGGTGAAAATGGTATTAGATTCTTGATGACAAATAAAGAGAGTGAGGAAGAGAGGTGGAGAATGACGGGAATGTCAGGATGGGGGTTTTCTTGGGAAGCTGCATTTTTTAGTATGCATGTTGATCCTGTTAGGCTGAAATGCAATAACAGATTCGTAGGTCCGCTCCACAGGAGGAAAGACCATCGCAACTCTATCTGACTACCTTCTATTTATAATGTGCACATAGACTGTCGCTGGAAAGAATATATTGCTTTAAAAAGTCGCTGCTGTAATAGCATTGATCTAATTTCCATAAATTTTCATCTGGAATTTGATATTTTCTTCATCGGGGAACAACATAAACTATTTAAAGAGGATGCTGGTGTGGCAAACTTTTCCTCCCGTCCTTAAATATGCTTTTGGATATTCGCTCATGATGGATACCACAGCGGGAGTCAGCATTGGGGGGATTGGGCATGTTGGGGGGCTAGAGTAGCATGCACTGGGACACACACACACACACACACACACACAGATAGAATAAGTTTAGTCACGCTGAAAGTCATCAGTTTGACCTACTATACTTCTTGTTTCATGTACATAATATAACACAGAGGCATACATATAGTAGTAATAACCAAAACACAAGCATCTGATTGACCAGAGTGATGTAAACTATGTATTCATGCCTTTTCAGGCTGAACTATAGTTGTACGAAGGCTCTGGATCAAGCTTCCGTAAGTGACCTACACTGTTGTGACAGTTTGTACTTGCACACTGGTGTGCCTGTGTCGCATGCCTATAGACATAAATCAGAGACGGGCCATTGCTCTCTGAGTTTTAGCTTTAGGTGGAAACCAACAGGCCGTAGCAGCTAGCTACAAGTCCTCCATAACATCGGCGGTCTGTAAAGCTTTATGAAAGCACTGTCACCAGAGTTCTTGCCCTTCAGTTGCCCAGCGGGAAGCTATTGAAGCAGATTTTGGGGACTGTGGACCAAGCAGAATAATCACAGCTGTTGCAGTGTGCATCACTGCCACGTGTAGTTGCATTTCTGCGGAGATGCACGTCAGGCTATTGCATAGGGCACGGTGTACTGTACATGGCAAAGCTGGAGTAGGTAAGAAGTATACAGCATTGGTTCAACACAGAAGCATAAAATCCGGCTGTGAGCATACAGCTGGTGTCTTTGACAAATTTTACAACCAAAATTTCAAAATAGTCATTTTGCCGATATCCCCGTCAGCTGCATGTCAACAAAGTTTTTTTTTTTTTAAATTGTTTTTCTTGTCTTGCGGGATAAATGGGCCAATTTTGGGTTCAGTGTGAGGGATTTAAAGAGCTGACCAGGGCCAACTCAGATACATCAGCCGTGTTTGATATTTAGAATCTAAAATCTTGAGTATGTCACTAGATTGGGGCTGGGATGGCGTGTGACCACAATTGCCCAGAAAGAACCCTAACCCTAACCCAAGGAAGGAAGAGAAGGACGTGAATGAGAGGACTTTTGACATGGCGGCCGTAAAGAAACAGTCTGTGGTACGGTTGCGTTTGTTCTTTCTTTTGCTTGCTTCTTTTCTCGTTGCACAACATCAACACAGCAAGTGAGACAAGATCACGTGAGGTGTTTAGCTCCACCGAGCACAACAATCTCAACAATATTCTGTAGTATGCGATGCATCGTTATTTTCAAATCTTGTCGCATACGCATGTTTAAGACCAGAGAGAAGAGAATCCGTGAAGATTCTGTTTTTGTGCGTGATGCAACCTAACGTTAAAATGAGTCAGGATTTTAAAACTTCTGCAGTGTGAGACGTGAGTTGAAGTACGACAAAGATTGTCGTCATTTACAGTTCAAAGAAATCTAGGCTTGCTGTTGGTGGGAGACAAGATGCAGAATTCTGTGTCCAAGTCACATACCTTTTTGATTAATTCATCCACCCAAAACGTCCTCATTTTTTGGTTTTGCAACTGAGTAGCAGCTCTACTTATTTGGCTCTGAGTGAGGAGAGTCATTCTTGGGGCCAGTGCTGGTCACTTCTCAGCGTTGTTTGCATTTTTATTTTTCTGGTAAGGACAGTTTCTTTTATGTCGATCGGTTTGCAATGTCTGCGTGTGATACACACATTTCTCTATCTTTCATCTGATGAAGGGTGATTGTATTAATAAGCATACATGGTGTGATGAGAATAAGATCTATGCAGAAGCACCATAGATTGATGTTCTTAAATGATAGCTACATTAAGCGCGACTGGTTATGATGGTGTAGAAAGCCAGCAGGCCAGTAAGAAGAAGGCAGAAAACATTACAGCAGGACTGTATTGTATCAGCATCAAAGACATCAGTCCCGGAGAATGTCATTATCTCTCCACAAGCATCAGTGTCCAGATGGCCCCCAACCTGCTGCCACCATCACTAAAAACAGGCTCTGTTTGTGTGTGGAGATTCTCACACACTACGGGCTTGCATATGCATTAAAATTACCCAATTCCACTATAAAGATATTGTCTGTCAATGATGATAAATATGCCAACAAGCCATGGCATATTTTCACACTGTGTGAGATGCTGCACAAGACTTTGACCAGCATCAAGAGAAGGTGACTGGATCACATTGCATCTGGTTTGGCATCTTTAAACTCGGGTGTCAGGCTTGAAATTGATTTTAGGATTTTAATACAAACTCTTAAGGGTCATCAAGGCCCTGCTCCTTGCTACCTCACAGACTTTCTAACCCCCATAAGAGCCAGAGCTCAGCTTTAGATCCTCAGGCAGGGCTCTCTTGGCTGCTCCCAATTCTAGACTAAGAGCAAAAGGTGAGAGGGGTTTCACTGTCCAACTTTTTCAACTCCAAAAAGCATGGAAAGTTAAGGCTCGGATCATTCAGCATTCAGCATTACATCACCTCTGAAAAGTTTGTTTTAAAAATTGACCATTTGTAATTTGTTCTGCATGTCTTAATCTGTTTCTTGAAATTGCCTCTCTGTTAAAAATGGTTGCGAACAAATATTTGAGACATTTTACTGGCTTCAGTTGCACTGGAAGGAGTGTTTGACCGCTTTCAGGAACAGATTACTCCTGTTTTATTTAACAGTTCCTAAATGAGAACGCTGAGGTTGTTGGGGAACGTCAAAACATCATGTTTAACACAGAAACTAATCCTCTGACTAGTCCACCTTTCCAGCCTCTTTGTGTTTATACTCGGGCTCTTTAAAACTATATAACTTTCTGGCTTTGTAGACGTGTGTAGGCTAACATTAAAACAATATGAGAAAAAATCTGGGGGAGTTAGTGGTGCAGTGTGTGCAGAAGTTCCAGAGGTGAGATTTGGGCTTAAGTCAGACTCTAGGTACAAAATTTGGCATTAAGACTTGATTTGGATGTAACTGATTACTTCATTGACACGTGACTTTATATAACTTGTTTGATAAGTGACAGCAAAATAAAAAATGAAGTCCTGAATAAGCTTTTATCTTTTAGTTTTAATGACTTGCAGTTTTGACATGTGACTTAACACTTGCTTGGAGAGAATTTAAGGCCCGATCTGGACTTTCCCTGAAACAGCTCCGACAGGACAATGAGTCAGTATACACGAGGGGCAAAGACTGTAGATGATGCCTCACTCAGTGCATACCTCATACAGGCTGCTGGTGGTGAGGTGAGGGTGAGACATTGGGAGAAATGAAGGTGAGGAAGCGGGCATGGAGAAGACTGAAGGGTTAGACTAAGATGAGGCGGGGAGGGGGTGACTCAGGCAGCAGGTGAGTGTATGCCACCAGGAGGATTCATCTGTCCTGGGTTCAGACAGGGCCTCATTAGTGAGCAGTGAATTACACTCCAGACACGTCTTTATGTAGACTAATCATATTACAGCTAGCACGCTCAGCTTCACCCCAGGGGGAGACGAGGGGGGGGGGTTGCAGGGAGAGGCAGCGGCGGTGGAGGTTGGAGAACTTTACAGTGTGATTTGTCCGGGAGAACTCAATGTAATCTAGCACCTCCGACTGACACCGTTTTATCTCTCTGTCCATCTATCTGGCTGCGTGCGTCACATGACTCCACCGCTGCTCGCCAACTGGCTCTGTCTCCCTCTTCACTTCTCCACCCTGCAAACTCTTCCTCATCCCTTCCTCTTCCCACCCTCCACCTCTATCTTTACCCTCGTCTCTCACTCACCCACACTCTTCCTCCAAGTCAGTGCATCCCTGCCCCCACGTTGTCAGTTCTGACAAGCTGCTTTAATGGGCGATGTGGCGCGTGCCTCTGACCACTGAGCACAGTCATTAACCTTCACTGGCATAATTGAATTCAAGGTTGATTGCTCGTGACCCTCCCCCCTGCCGGGGTCCCTCTCAATGTACATATTCATTACAGGGCCCTGGCTCTAAATGGATTGCACAGGGAAAGCTGTAGCAATCATCCAGGCCGCTCGGCGGGGGCAGCGGCACGCTGCTCGGGAGCCGCGAGGGGACCGTGGACGGAGCGACGGGAGGAGGGAAAAAGGGGAGGGGCACTAATTGGATGCTAGAGGAAGAGGATCAGATTATGAAAAGAGTGAGAGAATGAAGATGGATCCCCGTGACACTGTCAAATTAAGGGCACGCCTTGTAACACGGCGAGCCACTGAAATGTACAGTGGCACCCGCTACACCAGAGGAAGAAGGGAGATGGGGGGGAGGAAAGAGAGGAAGCAAGAAATGGAAGGGGGGGGGATGAGAGAGAGGCCATTGAGGCTAAGAGAGAATTGACTGTAGAAGACTGAAGTAATATACACACACACACACACACACACACACACACAGACTCAGGCTGGGTTCTGTGTGAAGGGGAGCATATATCACATCAGCCCAACACCACCACCACCACCACCCACCACCACAAGCCAGCAGGTCTGTGACTCGCCCCTCTCTAATAGCTGTCAGATTACTATCAGCCAAACAAGACACCCAGCCTTGCCTCCTCCCCCTTTTTCTCCCTCCCTCCTCTCGTCCCCACCCACTGTGCTGCCATCTTCCACATTACCCTCTGGTCCTCCTCTTTCTCGACTCTTGCCTCTCTTTCTCTCTTCCCATCCGCCGGCGTAACCTCCACCTCCAGTGTTCCTTCACCCCGTGGTACCCAACCACCTCCCACAGCTTAGCTACACCTCCGCTAGCTTCCCCTAAAGATGATCTACCTCAGCTGTGAGAGGCTTTAAAGACCTTAAAATGGGAGGAGAGGGTGAGAGGGGAATGTTGCTTGATCTTTTATATGCTGCACATGATTGTGAAAAGATTTTTTAAATATTTGAAAAAAACTGTTTAGGATTTCTTATTGTATCACTTTTAATGATTAGACACCCTTTATAAAGGCTTCATAAGTTCCAAATAATGGCTCATATTGGTTAATCATTTAGTAATTGTTTTAAGATCAATTATAAGCATTTAATCAGGACAAATTTTTGGGTCACTGGTTTGTGAAAAATGTCTCTGGCTGGTGATGTTGTTCATTCAGCGTAACACTTGGTTTCTCTTGCCGGCTGGCTTGAGATAATCAAACCCAAGTATTTATAACCATAGCCTTGGCTTGTTATACATTAAGAACCTAAAGTATTTTTATTGATAAATTTTAGGGCCTGACTGATATATCGGTTTGCCGATATTATCATCCGATATCGGCCTATTGCAGATACATCGGAATCGGCATACATGTTCTCCAATAAGTGCCGATATTAAAACTGTTTAAGGCTGGGAAAAAAAATTGTCCGGACTAGTAATTTAAAATGGTGTAATCACATAGTTTGTCCAGCAGAGGGCAGTCCATTATTTAATTGAAAATAAGTGAAGCGTTTACTGTTCAGTGCACTGATGTTTGGAATAAAGTTTGTCAGATATTCTGCCTTCATTACACACTTTGTCTCACATATTTGATTACCATGAAACTTGGTGCAAATGTTTATCATTGCCAGTGGATGAATCCTATCGACTTTTGTGATCCCCTGACTTTTCCATTAGCACCACCAATAGGTCAGTTATATCCAGTTATTTAGCTAAATGGTTTAATGTCTACTGGCTGGATTGGCAAAAGAAATTACAGATATGGCAAGCATTCATGGTTAACAGATGATAAATTTTAATGACTTTGGTGAGCCTTTCACCTTTTTTCTGGTGCCACCATGAGGTTGTTGGGTTTTGACTACTATTGGTGTGCAATTTGTTACAGATATTTGACGTCCCCATGGGGAATGAATTATAATAACTTTGTTAATGTGCTTCCGTAAAAACGATGACATTCCTGACAGCTTTAGGTGAACTTTGTGCGTACTTTTAATTAGCAAATTTAGATGAGAGCATGTTAGCATAATCACTGTAAGCATGCTATTGTTAGCATTTATCTCAAAGCAGTGCTGAGCCGATTAAAAGCCTCACAGAGTCGCTAGTGCTCCTGTCTCGTTTTATCCTCTAGCCCTTTTTGAGATGGTAAGTGGTCCAACAGTCAATTGAGATGGCTTCCTAATGAACTAAAGAGCTGAAGACTGGAGAAGAATAATCAAAGTCAAAGGGATTTTCCACGACACGGTCACCCAAAGGTCGATCATACTATTGGCCAATAACTTATCTAGAAAGCATCAGTGAATGATTCAGTAACCATTGATAAAGCGATACTGTCCTTTATGTAAACAGCGAGTTCTGAGTTTGCCCTTCTGTTGGCCTTATGCTCTGCTACTGTTGTCTGGCCGGAAACCTCTCCGCCCTTACAGACAGCCAGCGGTCCACAGAGAGTCATCCAACTGTCAGTGCTCCGTGCTGTTCCAGCCTGGCGTATGTTGGCTGTGTGTGCGAGCTGCGCGAGTGTCTGTGTGTGCACTCATGCACGTGTGATCGTCTTTTATCCCCCCTCATCATCACTAACAGGGTTTCCCAGGCTCTGGCCAGGAGAGTGTGGGTCACAGGGCAGGAATCAAGCAGCAGAACAATGGAGAGCTTCCTCCACTTAACCTCCTAATGGGCTCTCAATGGCTCCCCTGGCTCCTTCCAAACTATCAGCCACTGGATTCACTTACCTCACTACACCAACCAGGGTGTGTGTGTGGGGGGTCTGAGTGGTGTGGACGTGGCACACTGCGACGAAAGCATGCAGATGTGTGTGCGAATGAGTGTAGGTGTGAGACAGAAAGTCAGACCACAGACGGACAGAAACGACGAGGAGGTCCAACTGTTTCTGATGAGCTATGTGTTTTCTGTGTAATGGCATGCAGGCGGCGGATGGGAGAGCTGGAAGTCTCACATTCTCACAGTCACCTACTCGTCAAGCTCATGTGAGGCGACGACCCTTGTTAGCCAGCAAAAACACGTGTTTTCAGGTGTGTGTTTCTACCGACGCCTGCTTCCGCTGACCAATATAGATGTCAGATGTGAGTGGATGAGACTTTGCGTCGAGGCACTCGGCTGTGCTAGTTACACTTCAATAATTACTTTCAGCGTAAGCTCCATCCCTGAGCACTTCACAGCCCCCAAATCTGCACAGACAAGTGGCCTCATTTATTTCCATGGAGGAAAATAATTTAGCGTTGTCGGGCGCTAACGAGCTAGAGCGGAGGGATTCCTAATTAGATTCACTTTGTTTGTGTCATTTTAATTACGTTGTGGTCCCCAGCAGTGGAGCCACCAGTGATCCTCAAGTCTCTTAGCTCTGCTGCCATGCATGCTACCACAGCGGGTCCCTGAAGAGCTTTACAAAAACTAACAAACTGAACTCTCCTTCCTGTCAACCAAAGCTATGACAGGCTGGGGTTTATGTTAATTTGTTGATTCTGAGCATGTTTGGCTGCTGTGTCACTTTAATCTCAGAAAAGCACCACAAAGGTCACCGTCTTCTGATACAAACAAATACTCCCTCTCTAAACTTTTTTGGTGATGAATCATTATTTATTGCTGTAAATGAAAGGCATGGGGGACAGCTTTTCCTGCCTGTGTAGTCTTAAGCGGTGTGTTTATGTTCTGCTTTTGAAGGGAAAGCTTCGCTAAACCGAACCACTTTGAGGTTCCTTTTGAAGTATTCCCCTAAGACACGGTTGCTAATTATTTGGTGTTTCATGATGAATTCAGCTCAGTTCATTAGACTGTTTTAACTGATGTTGCTGTCTTAGATCCTGTCTGCATCAACGCACACACTGAACCATTTAGATAATTGAGTGATTAATTGATACCTAATGATCAGCACAGACCTTATGTTCTACTTTCATTTCAAACTTGACAATTTATTATCAAGTTACTACGTGCAACTTGCCTGTGTTTGCAGCAGAGCGATGTGAAGTATGTTCAACTGGGTTTTCTGCATCCATTAGATACGTATTGTGAAGTGTTTGGCCGTATATATATTAGTATGTAAATGCATCAGATGTGTGATGTTAAGAGATGTTTCATTAAACTTAATTTAAAAGAAAGGAGCCATTGGCTGGGGAAATTTCAGAAAATCAAAGTGGGAAAGAAAGAAAGTGAAAGAGAGTTGAAGAGGAACTCTTGAGGCGCTGCGGCGTCCAATCATCGGTGTTGTTAGTGAGGGTTTCATCCCATCTGTCCCATGTTGTGTGATAGTGATCAGTCCACAGGGACCCACCTCCACTGATGAGGTCAGCCTTACCTGTCAATCACGCTGCTCCAGGCCAAGGCCTGGTCTGCTGGGGTCACCTTAAACAGGGAATCCCAAACCCCCAGGTCTCCAAATTGGAAAGACTTTGGATGAGAAGGACTCTAAATAAGATTTTTTTGGCTGAGCACTGCTTTGGGTTAAATAACAAAGTTAAGATTTATTAAATGAAACTATTAATTTATCTCAGCTCAGGGATATTCCCCAGAGCCATGTGATGGAATGACACACCGGTTTGTTGGCAGACTATATCTGAAGTCTGATCATCTAATCAAAACAATATTAACACAGTCTTACATCTCAGAAAAGGAAAGGTTATTAATTCAAAGTGTGAACAACCATTTTATAAAATGCTTCACTGAATGCACCTGAATCTGTCCTTTAAAATAAGGCATGGTTTTGATTGCAAATGCGTCCTTTCCTGTTGTCGATATTTTTTCAGATAGATTGATCGATTGGTTTTGTACAGGACCATTTCTTGGATGGGACCATTAACAAGTTAAAAAGGGTCAGTACTTTACCTTTAGACAGAGCTATGCTAATGGTGTCCTCCATTTTCAGTCCATGTGATAACCTGAGGCCACATTTAGATGAGAGCAGCCCTACTAAAAATGGAAAAATCTTTCCTTTGTGTCTTCAAAATATGTTCGCGTTCATACAAACAACTGAAAGTGCTGTAGTATGCATGCCAGGCCAGGAGTCAGTGGTGCAAGTTTGAAATGACATACCGTCGGAGCAGGCAAAGTTGTTAATTTCCTGTTGATAAAAAGCCCCAAGCAACCACAAATTAAAGGAAGTCAGTTGAGTTTGACTCCTAAAATTATTCTACAAACACTTAAATTTGCCTCAATAGACTGTTGACATATTGACCCGCTTTCGGTGCACGGTGGAGTGTTTAATCAGAGTTTCGTAGTGGCTAGAGCAGAATGCATTGACTTGCACTAGCATTAGCATTAGCATTAGCGTTGTCACCATGTTCACAGACAACCTGCTTGCAAGTTTACACAGGCGGAAAGAAGATTGTGGTTTCAAAAGATTCCACTCTAGAACCCGGTTTCAAACGTTTGCAGTTTCAGGAGCGCCAGCACGCCATTGTCATGTAAAAGGAAGGCTGAACCGCAACAAAGTGTTTTGTTTGATGCAAAAATTTGCTCCTTGTAAACTGCCCCTAAGCTAACCAGCTGCTGACAGTAGCTTCAGATTTACTATACAGACACAAGAAATACTAATCTTCTCATCTACATGGCTGCAACAAAGCAATAAGCGTCTTTCCCAAAATGTCAAACTATTCCTTTAAAAAGTAAAATCATCTGGCTGTCAGTCTTTCGGACGTGACCCTCTGCTGCATGTGCGTGTGTGTGCCTGGATGTGTGCATCTGTCTGCTAAAACTAACACAGCTGACGAGCTGTATAAACATCTGAGCTGATCCTGGATATCTTTTTGTCCAGGAACAACATTTGACTCTTTAGGACAATGCCTGCACAGAGGCTACACAGCTGTGTGTACACACACGCTGAGGTCCATCGCCACAGGGTCATCATACTCAAAACACAGCATGCAGTCACCAGGAACGCTTTACAAAAGGAAGACAGTAGCTCCACAGCACGGAAATGTTAATGCCCCCACTGTTTTTGGGTGGACTTCTTTTCTCATTTTGCCAGCAATCTGTGCCGACTTGTTAGTGATGTTCTCTCTGTAATGTGCGAATGTCAGCACTGATTGCCACGCTGCATAATGCAA
The DNA here is from genome assembly GCA_029783625.1 of Naso annulatus. Classification (NCBI taxonomy): domain Eukaryota; kingdom Metazoa; phylum Chordata; class Actinopteri; order Acanthuriformes; family Acanthuridae; genus Naso; species Naso annulatus. The sequence goes on along the minus strand of JAPZDX010000023.1, from coordinate 15,722,415 downwards.
AATTTTGAATGTAAAGCAGCCCATCTGTTATTGTGAATTCTGAGTAAAGAATGAAGATGCAAACTGTGGGTTAGATGTACAAAGGCTGTGTGTTTCTAAGCTTGTATGCTGTGCAGAAAGGACCCAACCAAACATGCATACACACACTGCTGTGATACTGTGAGACCTAAACCTAATGGAGATAACTTCGAGCATGTGTTTATTCTCCGTACAGGCAATACTTTACACACACTGGCACTGTGAGATGGAAAATCTTGCACAGTGTCTCAAAAACGATCCAAGAGGTGCCTTCTGATAATGCATTTTTGATGTGGTCCAAATGGTCAAACCTTTAGCCCTAACCCTGCAGCCCTTTGTACTTTCATTAACTTCAGATGTGCACAGATGTGGTAGCATATCAAAGCTATGGATCCGAATCCAGAGATACCATCTCTCACCTCCGTTACAGGTGCAGCACCAGTGTAAAGAAGAGCTGTGTCACTGCTCATCTGCAGACTTATTTGTAGGTCAGCTTGTGCAGGTCTGGATAGTTAATATTGGCTGCAATAACTGTATTTAGAGAGCATGCTGCACTAAATCTGTCTGTGGGTTGCTGCTTCAAAAAGGCCTCAGTGTGTGTTAGAAGTAATCATTTTGTTTGCATAATTTGAAGGAACATTCCTGTACTTCTGTCTTCAAAGATCCGACCAATTCAGCAACATATAAACCTCATCATGAGCAACTTTCATCCCCAGAACCCAGAACTTTTAGGTAAATTAATGCAGAACAGACTCATGTTGGAGGACACTGTTAACTTATAAGAGCTGGTGTGAGTGAGGACTGGCTGAGGGCTTAATAATGCTTGTGAAAAAATCACCTCGGAAACATAATGCTGGCTAAGATCAGCTTAGAACCACTTTCTCTCTGAATTTATGTTGGATATTTTGAATATAATACACTTGCAAATACATAACAGTGTATGAAAAGGATTCTGTGAACAAACAACACAACTGTGCGAGCGCTGGTTCTCCATTTTAATCAAACCTTCACTGAGGAGAATAGGCATCAAAGAATCCAAACGTCTAAAAATCTGTCATTTTGACGACTGTGATAGTTGCATAATTAAAAAGGAGAGGGTATCGTCGAGCCCATATATGATATGACTCCTGCACTGATGAAATTATCTATCTCGAAATAAATTAATATGTTTATCAGGTACAGAGGACAATTTAATAACTCACCTGTCAAAAGTACCAGATTATGTCTGGGGAAACTGGCAGCTGATAATTACCCATAATTCATGCCAGAAGTTTGAGCCTTTGCAGAAGAAAATTGATGAAACACAATCTAAATTGGGTACAGTAATCCATTCCAGGTTATGATGGGAAAAGGCCTATGTAAGGTGGATAAACAAAAAAGACTCTCGGGTTTGATTTACATAACCATAAGAGCTCTTACAAGCTCAGTTTCATTCATTTAGCCGTCACTCTTAAATTACACAGTTACTGTCTTTATGTGATCCATTAGGAACTGTTCTCTCCACACACACACACATGCTCCAGTAGGACTGATAGGACTCTGTCTCATGTTCGAACCACCTGGATGTGGAAGTGCTGTCCGCTGTCCTCTCAGACCGCATGCTAAGTGCAGCCTCAGGTCTGTACATCTTACTGTCATCTCACTATCAGGTTAACGTTGGCTTGTCCTAATAGATCTCACTTAATGCATCCTGTGGTCGTTTCAGGGAGAAATAAATAGCAGCACAAACCCACTCCCACTGTCTCACATATTCAGACACGAGCGTGCACACACAGGGCTGCGGTGACTCAGTATGACATCACTCTTCCTGTCACGGAGTGCTGTGTGTTGATGGGCACAGCAAATGTGAACTGGCCACACAAACACTGCCTAAACCATTGTCATATGGTCATATTGATATTTGAAATACTTCTCAGTAAACTATTATAGAAACAGGTTTTATCATAGGACTTTTTCAGTGTTGTCACTGTCACATATTCAGCATAAAATTCTGTGATGCGTAATGTAATTTTGTGTGTGTTTGGTACATAAAATATGAGAAGCGATTGCTGCAAGTGGTTGTTTGTAACTGAATGAAGAGACACACGTCTGCAGTGTCTGACAAGGCTGCACACCAACAATTAGGATTTCACTAGTTCACCTCGAACCATCAAACTGCAAGTCTGTTTCTCTCTGTCATTGGTTTTCAGATAGAATCTAACATTAACTGTGATAACTGACATTTGCGTAAGTTTGCGCTTGTTCCAGCAAACAAAGTTCTGTCCAAAAGTAACCAAATAAGCTAAAGGCAACCTCACAAAAAAAAAAACATGTTATGTCTCATTTAGTTAACACAAAAAAGTGTGAAACAACAATTTGCTGTTTTACAGGAGGTCATTTGCAGGACAGTTTTTTGGCTGGGAGCAGTTGAGAGTTGGCCAACTGAGACTCCAGGAAATTATTTCTTAAGATACAAAACAGGTATAAACAAACACTTTTTAATAAGCTAACCTGACTGTATTAGTGTGAACATCTGATTTCTTTTAAGATCACCTGCCAGGATCATTTGT
>JAPZDX010000023.1:15709747-15719748 GCA_029783625.1 Naso annulatus | reverse complement strand
GTTACTACATGTCATTGTCCATTGTCAATATCGACCACATAGGTTACATAAACCTCACGCATTTTTCCCAAAATAGCTTCATCGTTTAGATGTCATGTTTGTTTACATTTTGTCTGTGTTCAATACACATTCCAGAAAGTATCTGAAAATGTGTGACAACGCGAGTTTAAAAAAATATCTGTGTCAAAATCTTTCTTCACACTAATATTCGAGCTAGGAAGGCAACCCTTAAAAGGAACTATTTTTCCACGCATAATCATTTTTGTCTCATCTGCTCTCGGCTTCCTTCCTCTCTTGCTCGTTGATTTTTTGACCAGATAAACACAGGTGTTCTCTTTAGAAGCATGAATTACCTATACCTAGCAACTTTCACATGTCCTGTGTTTCTATACCCTGTATCAATATGACTGGCAGTGAATAGGGTTTAAAAATGCAGTCTGAGATCTACTAAAATACACACATGGTTGAATTTTAACCACAACATTTGTAGAAAATAGCGGCGATCTCTGCTAATTATGAGTCAAAAAAATAGACTGGTGTGGGTCTTGAATTACAACTGGGAGAACATTAAGATTTTTCACCATTCAGCCACATGTTCTTAAAGTATGCCTGACATAAATGTTGCTAGAAGTTGCACTAGTGTAGTTTCAAACAGGTGGCTCAGATCAATTCACATGTACATACGTATACATGAATTAATAACCAAATTTAAAGTTTCATTTCACCTTTTTTCTCCTGTTTACTGTCATACACAACCTCTATCTTTCTTGATAACCCACCAACACTTTCTCCCTCTTTCTTCCCTTTTTTTTGGGGGAGTTTTTTCAATCACATTTAAATGTCAATAATGCCACCTTTGATAAAACACTATGTCACCAAAGCTGGGTAGCATCCAATCTGTGTTCATCTCTGTTTGGGATGCAGGTCATGGAGGAGTTTTGGGCTAAAAAAAAAAAAAAGCAGCTCTGTCTTTCAAACAGTTATGTTACAAGAGTGCTACCGTGATCTCATCATATAGCAGCCACTTTGCAGCAAAGTTTTCCAATGAGTGCTGGGATGGATGTGTTCAGAGCTCTGCATATGGTGGACAGCTGGACCTCTGGCTAGAGACAAGCCAGCAGAGGAGAGGCATGGCAGGCGGCAGAGTTTTTAATCTGTCTGTCTGTGTCTCCTCTCTGTTATTAACCTCACGCCCTGACAGCCTGCACCCCGTGACACTGACCTGCTTCACCTAATGAGCTACCAATTACTACAAATTAGGCGAGAGAGAGGCCGCTGCTATCATCCACTCCACACACTCTTCTTAACAGTTCTGTGGGATTTGGATGTAGCGGGACGCTCAGGTAGAATAAATAATGAAGCACCGGAGGACGAAAAAAAAAAAGAATCGTGACAGTGACGTGCATCTTGGATTTCTGGAGGTGTGACGTTCAGAGAGGATGCTGTTAACATTGTGTATGTGTTGCTGTGCTGGGTGCTGTAGCCCGTCACCATAGCGAGTTTCAGAGATCATTTGTATTTGCACCTGCTCCTGCTGCGCTGCATGTGTGTGTGTGCGCGTGTGTGTATTCATACGCCCACATAGTTGGTCTTTAACCTTGCACACCTGGCTACTCTGTGAGACCAGCTTTCTCTGGCCCGTCTCAATGTTTATTCATTTATTTATGGGAAGCCAGGAAATCATCGCCCTTGTCTCAGTCTCCTGTGGCAGCGAGAGAAGGCAGCCCAAATTTATGCATGGCAGCAGAAATTAATTAGGCATCAATTAACTCATGCTAATGTGTATGCATTGAATTTTTTTTAAGAGCCCGCCTGTCAACTAATTTGTAAAAACTGTTTCACAGAAACGTCAGCAGTCGGGAACAGACAGTGTCTTGTAGGCTATTTTCTCATAGAAAAATGTGAAATCAGAGTGGAATAGAGAAAAGCCTTGAGATGTTAATAAACAAAGCTGGAGGAGGAGGAGAATGTGGCCTGCAGAGGTCACAGCGCTGGAGCCTGCATCTCCTCTTCATTTAAGTGTGTCCCTGGCCTGGAATGGCCTGCAAGCAACACACACACACACACACACACACGCATTCGCAGAATGGCAGAGAGAGTGAGATGGAGGGAGAGGAAAGGGAAGTGAGGCGTTTATTTGTTGCTTCGCTCTTAACAGGCTGCTGGTTCGGCAGGGAACCCCCAAAGGTAGAGTTCAGAGAAAGTGTTTGTGTGTGTGTGTGTGTGTGTGTGTGTGTGTGTGTGTGTGTGCGTGTGTGTGAGTGAGTGAGTTGAGCCTGCTGTCTCTGTGCTCTCTTTTGCCAGGAGGTTTCCAACAGCTCTCGTGTTAATAGTGAGCTAGCCGCTTCAGCAGCAACAGCAAAGAACACTAGTTGTCTGGTTTTTAGAGAAAAGTCAGGGGATCATCAAACCTGCGCATTTGCATTCCTATGCAGCATGCGTACAGTACAGAGAGCTATTTTTCACTTACCCCATGTGAAACAGTATTTAAAATTTTTTTACATCGGTTGTGTTGTCATCGACTTACAGTAAATACAAAATTCTATCTCTGTTCAGCTCATTTTCTGTAGATGGCAGATGCTTTCTGGCGCCGACAGAATAGGACTGAAAATTCAAGCTCAGCACAGGCTGGAGAAAAATATCACTTGAAATAAAATCCCAACATCCAGCATCGAGTAACATGCCCTGTGTCATCTGACTGCTGATATATACGATGGTTATCTCACTATCTTGCTGTGTTCTGTTAACCTTAGCCTGCTCACATTGAGGACTCTTAGCAGCGCACCGACAGCTTGATCAATAGGTCAGCGTGCTGCAAGCAGTCCTCAGGGTCCTGGCAGAGGGAGAGACTGGGTGGGTTGAGGAAGGGGGTAGTTAAGGGTGATCATCTCTCCCGCAGACACTAAACACACCCTAAGCACGGTGAACAAAACCAGCAAAACACTCACTTAACAGCTGACCCTGACCCCAATCACCCAAATACGCATAGTCACTGCTTGATGCCAGATACAGGTCATTGAAAAACAGTATGAGATTTTTTCTTCTCTTCTTTTCCTGCCTTGTACTTAAGTTATTATCATCATCATGCTATAAAGTATGTAAGCTTGTTATGTGTATGTTTTAAAGTAAGACTTTCTAATGTAGACCTGTATCATTGAATCCCTAGCAAGTGACAGTTCGCCTCTCACCCTCTGTGATTCCTCTGCGTGACGACTGGCTACCTTGAATTATTCCTACTCGTGTCTTATTATCACACGGCCTGAGCATCCACCCTGTCCTCCCGTCTGCATGACAGACAAATAAAGTCTGCGTTAGGCACATGGGAGATGCCTGGCCAGATAACCCCACATTTACATTCAAACAGAGCTTTTGACAAAGCCTTAGCAACAGGCTCCTTAATCAGCGGGCCGGCTCCGCAGCCCCGGTCTGCCTTCTCCTCTCCTCTCCTTACAGCCCTGATCTTGAGAAGGAGCTTTAAATTGGAAATTATTACACATTAAACCCTCGGCGCGCAGGCCACGATCGAACTGGATCAATATCTTGCCCGGCACAATAAATCAGACGCTTTCTCTCCCCGTCTCTCTTTTCCCCTTTGCTTTTTCAAGTGGCTATAGGCCACTGCTCGACTGGAACATATTTAAATTTTCTTGTAACAAATTAATTCCAACATTTTCTCTTGATTGAATTAGGGCAAGTGCTGGTGCTGTCACAAGTGTTTGGGCTGCTCCTGGGGAGAGACAAATTGCCAGGCCTGGACACGGGTAACAAGCGGTGGTGTTGAGTCGCTGATAATCTCCCCACTAATTCTCCATTACAGCAAAATGAGGCCATAAATCTTCCTGACAGCTGATCGATGTAAACATTGTTTCCCCCATGATTGCCAGCTCTCCCAGCGGAGCTACTGTCCGCTCACAATCCGCTGAAATTACTCCGGCACAAGCCCTCCCTCCCTTCTCCCTCCTCCCCTGGAAGTGGTGTGTGTGCGTGTTGGACTGGCCTGGCGGGGAAACCAAAGTCAGTGCTGTCCTGTCGAAGTGGCCATCTAATTTTAGCTCAAAGCTCACTAAACAAATGGAAAATATTAATCAAAATGTCTCCCGTTTAACCACTGGCACAACCAATTCTTTATGGAAGAATGATTGTTCTGCTCTCACGCGGCCACGCGGTGTTGCAGGTTGAATGAGACGAGGACGACTGTTGAAAAATGAAGGAAATAAGAAATAGAGGGTATAACACGCAGTCAAACAATGATTTCTTCTCTAAATGCAGCTATCACTCCTCCTCCTCCTTCTGTGTGTGTAATGGCATTAAGCGGGTAAACGGCAGTGAAAGATTGAGTTGTCAAACAGTCAAAGCACAAGGCTCGTTATCAGCGTGTTCACTGTCTGATAATATTCTACACCATTATTAAAATCCAATATGCATACAATTACAGAGACAGGGATGCTGTTAAAACGTGTCGGCTGGCTGTAATCACAGACAAAGGAGGCCGTTTTGAGACATGCCACTTTAAGAAATCTGTTAAAATGGCATGTATATAGAATTTTGGAAGCTTATTTTATTCTCATATTGCAATAAACAGTTTAAGACTATAAAAAGTGAAATTGGTTTCAAGTGAAAACCAGAGGGTGCAGTCATGTGGGCAGATTCTGACTGCTTCATTTTTTTTAATGTTCTTTATCTCATTATCCTCTTGATCTTTGTCATTTTTCAGAGTTATTCCTGCACGTCGGTATCTCTGCCGCTGTCTGGCATCTTGCTTCTGGCAGGATTCTCTTTCTGTGCGTTTGCTCTTAATTGGCTATGTTAATTGGTTATTTACCACAAGTGCTGATCAAGAGTGTTTCTTATTTTTTAACATCTCTGCATTTCATAGTGGTAGCATTCATTGCAGGGTTGTCGTATTACATTTTATGTTTAAGCTACACACCAAAAAGTTGTCTTGGGTTTGGTTGATGACCTGGGTTTGATACCCGGCTGGTGGTCTCTGGCTTCCTCCCACAGTCCAAAGACATGCAGGTTAATTGGTGACACTAAATTGCCTGTAGGTGTGAATTGATGTTTGTCTTTATATGTCAGCCTTGTGATGAACTGGCAACTTGCACAGGGTGTACCCTGCCCTCGGCCAGTGTCAGCTGGGACTGGCTCCAGCCCCCCCCACAACCCTGCAAAGGATAAGCAGTTACGGATAATGAATGAATGATACATGATGACAAAGTCTGGTGAGCGACCACATGACAACTGAGTAAAGTTTCTCCCAGCTGGTTTGTAGGTACAATCATTGCCCTAAGAATTGCATCCATGTGTACCTCACACTCTGTTACCATCGCCAGATCAGATTTTTGTGCAGTAAATTGGAGTTTATGTCCTTTTTCAGGCCGGTAGTTTTCTGCTTTTTCTATTAATGACAATGTTTTCCTAACTTTACGCCTGCATGACAAATTTTTTTTATTGCCACCATTTAAGATAATTTGGGAGACTTGTTACAAGCCAGTGTCCAGAATTAATGTGGGCAGTGTTTGTTTCTGCAAACCATACGTACAACGCCAACATTTTATTCCTGCAACTGTGCAGTTTTATTTTGTGACATTGCTGTGGGTAAGGTCTGGTTAGGTTTAGGCACAAAAACCACTTTCGTGGGGTTATAAAAATATGTGTTTTGGTTTAAAATACCCCGTTTTGTGACCATAAAAATGGCTGGAACATTTTCTGACAGCCGCTAAAATTACCCAGTTTTGGACCTTAAACTGGTGTCGAAAAAGTGGTCTGCTGCTTGGCAGCCGTCTCACCTGGGTTAGCGTTGAATCATCTAACATAAACGCTCTTTTCGAAACAAATGATACTTGACCTGTTTTATGTGGATGCTGGAACCCCTCCTTAATTCTGCTTTGCTGCTAATGTACAGCCTCTCTTCTCTCTATCCATTCAGTCCACACCGGCAGCCTGTGTGGGAGCATTTATGAGTCCTGTGACCACAGAGCACCCATGGGGCATGTGCGACAGTCTGGGAGACATCCCGCCTTGCCTCTAAAGGTTACTCAGGCCAGCACTCCATTGCCGTTGGTCCCTGTCTGGCTCTGTCACTAGCATTATGACTTCATCACCCTTGAGAGGAAAGAGAGGGAGAAAGAAAAACAGTTTGCACTCATCCGTCAATGTCCATCTCAAATTACAGTTCAACCAATCACCAGTGAAGATCAATAGGGAGCGGATGGGCAGGTTTAGCGGGGTAGGGAGAGGAAGGGAGGGTCTGAAGATGCCCTCTGAAAGATAGAAGAATAACTGATCAATACAATGGGATGGATTTTGTCATTTTGAAAAGGGCTGTCAGGGGGTCGTTCACTCCCACCTGCTCAGAGCTATTTCCTACAGCTCAGGCTGTGGATGACACATGAGTCCATCACAAAGCTCCGGCCCAATCTTTCTTCACGTCTGCCTCGTTCACTACGATCACGCTGTTAGCATAGATCATAAATTTGGACGAAATGACACAGGTATTTTTATTGGGTATCGGTTTGCATAGATCAATGGTACACCTTCAAAGGGCAATGATCATTTCATCCTACGCCTCCTCCATGTTCCAAGTCACAATGTGTGTCAAGCCCAACCCCTGCACTCCTCCACACACCAGGAGAATAATATGCACTGCCGGAGCTGGTCTGAGAACGGCAGCGTGTGTACACTGGCTGATTAACTCAATAAGAAACAAAGATCTCCTTTATCGGGATGCTTTCTGCTGTAATGGTTGTTTGATTGGAAGCAAGTGGCTGTATTGACAGGTGAAGTGGACTGATTAATGGGGGCTTAAGCCCGTAAGGATAACAGTCCTTCACATGGCTTATTTAACTCTAAAAGAGTGACTGATGGTCCGTTGCAGGGGTGTCGTCTAAATCACTCCCCACTGAAGCCTCTAAGCACAGTAATGGAGCCATTTATGCACATCCCTTCAGGAAGCATCGATTCGGAGGATTTTAATACCACCCTCCGCTCACTTTTGCTCTCAACATGTGAATGCTACTACTAGCACTTGAAGCTAATTATAACTAAATAATGAGAGCTACAGAAATGTTCAATTTTCAATCTTAAGGTCAGAGAAGTTTTTAATTCTAATAGCTTATGTAAGAGGGGATAGATTTTCCCAAAGGCACCAAGAAGCTCGATGCTAAAAGAAAAACGATCTCAAAAAGAAGTAATTATTACTTCCTGGGCGGTAATTAATAACCCTAATGGAAAATCACGGGTCAAGCATGCACAGATGCTTTTAATTATTGAGTTAAAAGTTATGCAAAGTGTAACAAAGTAAGCACTTCCACTATAGATCCAATGCACCTTAAAGCCAGCAGCAGGCAAGCTGTCTGTTACAGTGCATTGTATAGCATATACAGTGTTATGCTAATCATTTGACCTAAGGTGCAGAGTTTTAAAGTAAGAACAGCGCAGTAAAAGGAAAAGTGGTTTTGGTCAAAACAAAGCGTGCAGAGGAACTGAATGAATATAGAGTTTCAGTATTATGTCTGTCATGGGGTCAAAGGTGACTTGTTTGGGGCTCGGTTGAAGCTCTGGTTTCAATTCAGCGGATCAGAATAGCTCAAATTGACACCAAGACCCATCTGCCCACTGAATTAATCCTCCACTCTCTTCCATTTGGTGGTTTTTTTTGTTTTCTTTATCAGCTCCATCCATTTCTTTATTCATTCAGTTGACTTTTGAAAAGGGGAGAGGTGACATGTCCCGGGGCATTTATGTGTGTGTGTTTGTGTGTTTATATATTTTTTTTAAATCCTGCGATTTCAAGTGTAACATTTGCAGACTGCAGGGTCACTGGCAGTTATATTTTCCCTCTCACACACCCCCCCCTCCCCTCTCTATCTCTCTCTCTCTCTCTCTCCCTCCCTGTGAAATCGATTGTTTGTGTGTAAGGAGCTCAAACGAAGCGGGAGACAGAATCAGAGCTCTGCTGGCAACGAGAGCAGAGCAGAAGTGCTGCTGGGGAAAGAGGTAGGCAAAAGTCAGAAAACCTCCCCACTCTCACCGTCAGTGCTCATGACCTTGGGGCCAGAGCAAGCAAGCTAGCAAGCGAGCGGGCGGAGCAACCGCCCAGCATGCGTTGGTGCATACACAGAGGAATTTAGAAGGCGGAGTGGAGCGCGGGTCTGCGAGCCCTCGCCCTCTGCTTAAGTGAGTGCAAATTAACTGAAATAAAACTTTTAAAGGTCAATATAAATTTGATTTGTAGTCTGCATACTAAGCCTTAATCACATTAGAACAAAGTTCCCCCTGCTCTTTGAAAAGGCTGCTCTGTTATGTTAATCTGTTTGGCTGTTAAACATGAAGGGCAAGCAACAGGTGAGGAGCCACTATGTGTGTCTGTGGCCCTGCAAATAGAGAGAGACTGGCAAAACACAGACATTACTCGACAATAGCTGACACTGGCTATCAAACAAACGGCTCAGAGAAGATGTCTGCCAAGGAAACGGCCTCTGGTGAGAAACACAGAATGAAGGAAAAAGGGGAAGAATAGAGCGATAGCGAGAGAAGCTGACAGAATGACACACAAGGGACAGAAATGTTTGTTTTTGTGGGCGCCTGTCTGTGTGTGCCGCGTACACGCATGCCCCACTGAGTGCATGCGCTCCGTCTCTTCCTCTTGCTCTGTCATAGCCGTCTCAGTGGCGACTGAGGCAGTGGAGCCCCACGGGGGTCAGCCATGTAAGGAACATAAAAGGCCAATTTAATTTAGCACGTCCGCGGCTACAAAGTATTTTAATTCCGACAGCTGTGACTGAGGAGTTAATATTTGACTTGTCAGAAGTGGGGCCGGGGCCAGTGAATCATTGTAATTCTCATTAAGAGGCTCTCCCCCAGCAGCACCCTAATGCAGAATAATGAAAGTCAAGACGGAGTGAGCTTCTAATGCAAGTTGAGGCCTATCTTTTAATATTCCCCTCTTGATGGATTAGGGAAGCGGGAAATTCATCTTGGATCATAGGGCCTAATTTAATAAGGGATCATTCCAGGAGTATTGCATTTTATAATAATGTCATTTAAAGTGTCGTCTTCCATTTTTACTGTCCCATATGTATGCTTATATAATGGTGCCAGAGGGATGTGTTTTTACAGTGTTCGGATCTCTTCTCTGTCCGCACACCCCCTCCAGACCACACTACACTGTCTCTCTGTGGTCTGCAGGCTCTCAGCTCAGGTTTTCATTTCATATTTTGGTCATGGAGCCAATTGAGGGAGCGGATATGAGAAGTTCAGTTACTCCAGCATGTTGCTGTTTCCTCAAATTATTCCTAATAGTATTTTAGGGAGAATCAGTGTGATATGAGTGTTGGGATTGTAAATATCACCCAGAGGAAATATAAAGATACCTTGTATTCGCTCAATCACGAGCTTCTAAAACCACTCTGAGAAGAGGCAGTGCTATATTTATCCAGCCCACTCACAAAAGAAAAATGGCTTTTAGGGAATAAAGTAAACAAATGTGACTAATATGAAGAAGTGTTGACGTTAGCAGCGGCACGGAGCCTACAATTATGCCTTGTAAAGCTGGATCTGCTGAGAAAGCTTCTCTGATTGCAGTCGTGTTTTTAATGCACATGCAAGGTTCAAAAGAGAAACAATCACAGAACGATCTTTGTCATTTAGAATTTAAACTTCTACACACATAATGGGTTAATCGAGTCTCAAACAAAGTTACCACAAAAACAATTACGGTGACGCTTTTATTAACAGGTCTGTAGAATATCACATAACTAATGTTTTCCCATAAAACCTCCTACAACATGTGGGGTAAAATGTAATATTTTGTAGTGCTAGTATTGGTCTTACAGAGTGAGAAGACAGCTGTGCATCATTTTATAGCAGCACTGCTAACTGAGTCATGCTCTCGTAAATTAATGCTGGCTTTAAAAGAAAACATAGTAATTTGAGTGAGTGAGACAGAGGCCGTGGCTGCAGACCTGTGTTTATGCAATACTCTGTATTACTGAAATGCA
>JAPZDX010000023.1:15673118-15687222 GCA_029783625.1 Naso annulatus | reverse complement strand
GGCCCTTTTTCTGTCTAGTCTTAGAAACTAAACAGAATCGGAGAACTTGTCTTATAGAGTGAATAACATTAAAGATCAAAAGCACGTACCAGTTTTCTAAGCTTCTCTTTATGTTAACATAACACCCCACTTTGTTACTGAACAGTTTCAGACAAACAGGGATGTTCGTCAGACATCATTACAAGTGGTTAGTGGCTGGTCCACCCTCCCTCCATTCATCTACAGCTGCCACTGGCTGTGTGTGGTTGTTCAGACAAGGCCAGTTGATAGTAATTATTTATGAGGCTTGGTCAAGGTCCATTACTGTTGATTGGAAGTCATTGGCTGTCTGTGCGGAGTGGAGTTTGGTGGGCAGCGTGAACCCTGAGCCCACAGTCCCTCATCAATTAGGCATATGTTTTGATCAATTAACTAAGACCTTGTCTGCGTGAAAAGTAGTCCCTTAAATACGTTCCTATGAAAGAGGAGACACATTTTATTAACAAGAGGCATGAAATCCAACTTGTTCGGTGTTGTATTCATGTTGAAGGCTTCCGTGTTAGTCGGCACTTCCCGCTCGCACGTGTGTGAGCCATTATGTTTTTACGTTTCGTGCAGGCTTCTGAGAAAATGTGTGATTGAACGCCGCCTTCCAAAAAAAACCTCAGTTCACTACTGTATGTTTCTTCTGTGTAATGTGTGAAGTGGTTTTACGAGGGCTGTGGAACCTATTTCATAAGACCCTGCTCATGGGATCCAGCCTTTGGAATACTAATGGATCTTTCCTGCGCTACTCTAAGTGGTACAAATCTAGTTTGATAGTTCAGCCTCTGTGTTATTTGTATTGCTTTCCTTTTTCTTTTCTCCTCTGTCTTTCGGAGCTCCCACAGGACCGCGTATGTGTTTTTTGTGTGCTAAAAAAATTTGGGTATTTTCGGCTTTGGTGAAACAAAAGAAGAGATTTTAAATAATGAATATTGCTCAGACTGTTTGCGCAGTAGAAGAGGGGGGCTCTGCATTTACATTCAACCCCATAAATGCCTCCTGCTACATGATATCAATAGGAGCGCTGTGTGAGTGGTGTTTGGAAAATAGACGCTACACACACTGCTGTAGCCACATTAAAGAGCAGCAGAGCACCAAAGGGCCCCTGTGGAGGAACTGTAGGGCAGCCTGCATGACTCTGCTGCTCTTGGCTGTAGATGAGCGTGTTCACTAATGCAAAGTAGCCGTCAGCACTGCTGATAAAAGGTGAGATTGTCTGGGACACGAGGACATATTTGCTCTTGAAATGCACAAAACAAATTAGGAATACAGCACTCACTTGTGCAAGTTATTCAAATAATGGCGTGAATGAACACAGATAATAATAGCAGGTTGTGCTTGTCATGGCAATGTGGAGCATAATGCTAAAGCTGAGGAGGTGTTTGATTTTGTTGGTTTGTTTTATGGGTAGTAAATAAAGGGAAACAATACAAGGATGCAAATTTACTATGGGAAAATTGTCATTACTACTAATAAATTTATATTCTCAACAATTTCTGGGACCTTAGTTTGTCGTGAACCACCCCGGGCATTCACAACGTATTTACATGTTTCACTGATGCTGGTTTGCCACAAACATAACGACTACTTGTAGGACCATGCTCTCTGATTGATGTTTCGTGTTTTTCTTATCCAGCCAATAATAGAATTAAATTAGTATGTTTTTGGTGTGTGCGCTCCAGGAGAAGAAGACGTTCCAGCAGCAGCTCGTCCCGCAGTTCATCTCGCAGGAGGAGGAGTCGCAGTGCGGAAAGAGACAAAGGGAGGAGCCGCCGCTCACACAGGTCACGCAGTCGAGACAGAAGGTAACACCATCACACACATTTTTGCTTGATTTTGCTCAGTTTTGTTTGTGAGTATTTCATACTTCAAATGGTTGCCTAGTTCAACAATAATTAAAACACTTTCAATCCCTTTCAACATTTTTAACAATATGTCTTTATTCAGACTAATTTCCAAGAATATAATGCACGAAGAGAATGAGTGATGGTGATTGCTACATCATTTAGGAGAAAGAAAAAATTTGAAACAATTTTTCAGTGTTTGTATTATAAATCAGTATGGTATTGCTATTTTGGAAGTTTACTTCAGTGTAAACAAACGTATCATTTCATATTTATGTCTCGTGTCATCAGACGGAGCCACATGGAAACTTGCACCTCAGGACTCGATTAGTGTGTCGTAGGATGTTGCATGTACTTGTATCTCAGTTTGCCCCGACGATCCGTCTTACTGTGCCATAATTAATGAAGCAGAGACCCGCAGAGACAGCAGGTCACATTCAACACCAGTCCAGTCCTTCCCAAATATCTTCTGGCAGCAGTTCTCCTTTCACTCATTAATGCAATTAAAACATCATTACCCATAAATACTCAAGATTATTGTTGGTGTAATGTTTTCTTATTTTTTTTTGTCTTGCAAGGGGCTGACTTATTAATGCAAGGCTAATGTGTGCACACCTGCACCGCTTCTCACACACACACACGTGCACACGCACAAATAGCCATAGTGAGTCGTGTATCCTTTTCAGAAACACAATAGCAAAGTCTCTGTGTGTGGTGGTCCATGTCATTAGCATAGCTAATCTGGTGCTAATGAACCAGTAAACTGCTGTTTTTAAATCCCTCACACACACACACACACACACGGACCCGCACACATAAAAACATGCACAGACGCACAATTGAAGAAAAGGTTGTCATAATATATGCGCGAGCAAGGCCCTTTGTTTACTTGTGTATGGCTGCGGGGGAGAGCAGAGATCATTTTAATCACAAAGGAAAAAGTGTTTTAATATCTTCATTACAGAGTTGTCAGGCGGAGCGGATGATGCAACAGAGACGTTCTGACATAAGAGTGCTTGACTGCGCCGTAAAAAGACATCAGCTCTCCGACATCATGGTCACAGAGCGTTTCGTGGCTTCAGAACGAGCGACATGTTTTCGCCTTGCACTGTAAACTCAACCGTTTATGGAGAGAATTTGTCCAAACTGTTTTCACACATTCGCCCATTTACTCTCTGCGGCACACTGTCAGAATCAAAAGCCGCGCTGGTGATTAAAACATCAGTCGAAAAATGGCATAACTGGTGTGGTGTGAGATGAGGGTGGAGGGGATTTGGGAGATTTAGAACTACAGTCGATGACATCGGTGTTTACAAACGCTGTACTGTGATTAGGAGGGTTGCATTGTGTAATCGGCTTAGCGGTGAGCGAGGAGCAGGTGGGATGGGCTGGTGTCGGTGGGAGTGCGTGGTGGGGTGTTACGAGGTGGAGGCGGTGTTGGAGGTGGGGATGTGCAAAACATTGGCGTCAGTGATGAATTCATGCAGTTATGCGACGGCAGCTGCGATCTGCAGAACTTGGTTGTTGACGGACATACAGGCTCCTGTCTTAGCATTCCAACAATGTCGTGGAAACTTTGATGTGTTATCTAATGATTTGCACAAAAGCTGAACTGATCTGTTACTTTTGATTTGTCGATCGACAGAAAAATAACTAGTAGCAGTCTAATAATCATTTGTTTTCAGTAATTCCTTTTTAAGTTTCATCTTCCCAAACGTCATGATTTTCTGCTTTTCTTTGTGTTATTTGACATTAAACTGAATCTCTTTGGGTTTTTAAGTATTGCACAGAACAACAAGCAATTTTTTAAAAGATTTTTGGGGCCCCTTTTTGTGCCTTTATTGATAGGACAGCTAAAGGATTGGACAGGAAATGGTGGGGAGAGAGAGTAAATTACATGCAGCAGAGGGCCACAGCCATAGGCAATTTTGAAAATTATTTTGTTTCATTTTATAGTTCAAACTGTTCAACTATCAGTAAAGAAATATCGAGTAGATTAGCTGATACTGAAGATAATTGTTAGTTGACGACCTAAATTGAACTTATTAAAACAAATCTTGTGAATATTACAAATTCAATGTTTTGAGTGTTTTCTGCACTGTGGTTTAATAATCCTGTACTTTACTGCTCTGTTGTGGGATTCTCCACATTCTTGCGTCCTCAGTGCATCTGGGATGAAAGCAGGTTGGTGTGTAAGGTGCACAGGTGCCTTGACTGCCATTAGTCAGTGCTGTGTGTGTGTTTGTGTGTGTTTGTGTGTCTGGATGAGGCTGCCTGAGTTGGCTGAGAGGTTGGCTGATGGATCAGAGGAGGATTGAGTGGACAGGATCTCATGATTGATACGCAGATAGGATATGAGGTGCTGCCCGGCACCCCCACCCCAGCCACACCAACCCGGCACCACCTTCAGAATAAGAAATAGAGAAGCAAGAGGGAGGCCGACTGGGGAGGAGAGAGAGAGAGGGGACGAGAAGTTAGAAGAGAATGGAAAAGTGTGGAGAGAATAGGCCGAGAAAGTGCAGGGGAGGGAGGGAGCGGAGAAGATCCTAAAGGAGGAAAATGAAGAGGAAAGACAAAAGCGTGGAGAGAACAGATAGGCTTTAGAGAGGGATATTATTCAGGAGAAATGAGAATAATAACGTCTGCATCAGAATATTGCTGGGGAGAAGATTAGGACCATAGTGGGGCCGTCGTGGGTTGAAGGGAGGGAATATTATTACCTTCTTTTCAGTCTCTCATGTATAAATAAAAAATAAAGAGATTCCTGAAATAAGAATATTGCTCTATCTTGTTTACCATCTATCGTTGCTTACTCTTTCTCTCCACTCGTTCTCCTTTTTTCCCCTGCCCTCAATCAGAGGAGGGCCTGGTCCCCCAGAGGCAGTCAATCTTGCCCCGAAATGTAAAACAGACAAGGGGAGCAGATTACCTATTTGCCATTAATGTTTATTCTCTTTGATGTGAGCAGGCATATCAGGCTGGTGTATATGTGTGTGTGTGTGTGTGTTTGCGCGCGCACCAGAGAGTGAGCATGTGTGAGGTCGATTGAGTGTGTGTGTATGCGCAGATTTTGCGTGAATGCACGTTCATAGGCCATGTGTGAGAGTGTGTCGCGGCTTAGTCCACTGGGGGAGAGCGGAGTGCAGCATGGCAGCCGCAGTGTACAGTCATCTGATGTGCACCCAGTCCAACAAAGACGACGCAGCCTCTCATCACAGTCGGATCACAGGCACTTCTTTAGGTGAGCTCAGCGAACAGTGTAGTGCCGGGCTTTCATTGGCGGCCACAGCAGGGGTTAAATGTGTGTGGCTCAGTCAGTCACTCTGTCAGTCCTTCATTCGTTTAACTATTAGCTGTAGAGGCGCTGTGAGAGGACATGGAAGAATGGCAGGTGCGACAAATCCGCCACTTGACCCATCAAAGAGAAGCTGAGGACTTCATTCATTGGTGGATGTTCACATACGTATGTGTGCGCTCCCATAGGTGAGGCGCATTCTGCAGGGCAAACACAAATGCTTACATTTACCTCATTAATATTTCAGGAGTGTGTTGAGTTAGCAGGGCAGAGTGCTAGCGTCAGGGTTTAGCCTTGCTAACACTGGAGCGGTTTCAACACTGGGCTGCTGTTGTGAGCTAAAGAGAATAAGACCTCTAATTATCCCTCTTCCCCCTAGAGGAGATAGATAGCAAGCTAAACACACCAGCCACCATGTTAGGACGGCTGATCAAAGTCAAGATTATCTCAGTCACCCTGGAGCCACAGAGGCCGGGATGGATTGGGATCGGGGATTCAGTAGAGTACAAAGGATGTAAAAAGAGGGCTTTGTTTGGCTACTGTAGGTCAAAGTGTGTGACATCTCTAAAGGTTGCTGAGGTGTAAAAATCAGTAGTTAATGGCCAGCGGTTGCCTAATGGTTAGAGAAGCAAGCTTGTGATCGGAAGGTTGCTGGTTCAAACCCCTGACCCAGGTGGTAAAATGTAAGGAACTGCTTGCCCCACCAGTATTCCACCACCGATAACCCTTGAGTAAGGCCCCTAACCCAAATTGCTCCAGTGAAGCTGCTCAGTGGCCACAGGTACGACTGTCAGGTGTGAATATGAAACTGTGTAAGTGTTGTTAGTGACCTTCAACTTTCTGACAACATGCATTCTGAGCAATATATTATAAGATTTTATTACTGTATTTGAGTTTCTGTACAATACTGAAGTTTAAAGGATGTGTTTGAAAAACTCTCCTGGTTTACCTGCTAGACCTTCAGGTTAGGACCCAGATCTGGTCCCTGCATAAAGCTGGACATGAAACATAGGATGTTATAATAATAACTTAGAAACATTCAAGGGTTCTTCTCTGCAACATTCTGCTGATCTCTGTCAGAGAGGTCAGAGGTCAGAGGTGACGAGAGTGCAGCGTCCAGAGCTAGCTAGCTTCATTTTCTTAGATTTTCAGTTATGAGACAGTCGCCCACTAAGCCGCTCTGTAAGGATTAGATAATCTAGATGTTATAGTTCCATGACATGAGCTCTGCTCTCTGCACCAGAGATCACAGAAGGACTCCTGGCATGTGTGTGTGCGTGCGTGCGTGCGTGTGTGTGCGCACAGGTTGAGTAATGGCCTGGAATTTCATACAGCAATTTTCCCCTTGTATGAGATGAGGTGTCCTACATCTGCTCAATAGCTTTTCCTGCCGAGCACTGACACGGAGCACGCAAGGTCATCAGGCAGCTTAAGGAAAGGTGGAGGGGCTGAGGTGAGGAACTGAGGGGGGGGGGAGTGGGAAGGGTCTAAAAGGGGGAGGATTAAAAGGCAGGGCGACTGAGTGCTAGAAGACAGAAGTGGGGTGAAAAAAAGCTTTATCGTGGGTTAGCGTTGCGGCCTCCCAGCTTTCGTTGCACCTGGATCAGCAATTCCCCCGTCAGGTGGAAGGGTATGA
Source organism: Naso annulatus (assembly GCA_029783625.1). NCBI lineage: Eukaryota > Metazoa > Chordata > Actinopteri > Acanthuriformes > Acanthuridae > Naso > Naso annulatus. The sequence continues at coordinate 15,680,423 of JAPZDX010000023.1, read as the reverse complement.
ATTTTTCTGCACATTTGTGTCCGACATATATTTATTCACACAGTTATGAGTGTGTGTGATGTGGCAGGTGGTTTCGGGTGTCGCTGGCTTCATAAGGGAAACAGCACTGAGTGTGTTTTGAGGACATGACAACTGAAATCTGGTTTCCTCAACAAACCGCTGAGATCTTGCCGTTATGGGAGAACCACAAGGCATGAATGGTGTAGCTGATGGATAGGAAATAAGATGAGGAAGAATGCAAACAACCCCTAAATCCTTTTGTGTCTTGAAAGTTTCAGCATCTTTCGGAGGGTTCTAACCGTCTTATAGTGGTCTTGGGTTACTCTACCGTGAACAATGCTAGAATTTAAGAGCAAACCTTTGGCTTTTTTTTTCATCTGTCTGTCTGTTATCCCACAAACTCTCAACATCTTTTCTTCTCCCCTTTCCACAGGATGACATTTAGCCCTTTCTTCCTTCTTCTCCTATTACCTGACTTGCAAAGTGTTGATTTAAACTGAAAGATGACCTGGTTTAGTTCGGCTGCGTCTTCTCTACCCCATAAAAATCAACATGCTTCCAGTCGTGAGATCTGAACACGTTTGTTGTTGTGTTTCTCTCTTTTCCCCTCTCTCTCTCTCTCTGTCTTGCTCTCTTTCTCTGTGTTGTCTTTTTTATTTATCTGCTGTAAAGGCCAGTCAAGCGCTGCTCGGCTTTGTTGTCAGAAACCTTTATTTACCAAAGGGAGGAATAAGTGACTGACACAGACAGCCTCTTTCATCCCCGCCTCGCCGCGAGCAGTGTTCCCCTCTACCGCCAGAGGAAACCCCCCCACCACCCTTCACTTCTGCCAAGCTGCCAACCCCCACCCCACCCCACCCCTCCATCCTGCAGGCTCACAACTCACTAGCCCACTCCCCTGGGTAGCAACCTAGCAGTAGAGTCTACACTGTGTAGCACATACACACACGGGCGCACACAAAATTCAGCTCACAAAAAAGCATCACACCAGCCCTCTCACACAGACGATCAAATGAGGGAGTTAGTCCAACGGTCCCAAACAAAGACTAGTTTAGCATCAAAGAGTTGTCCCTTTTCTCTTTTTATCCATCTGGTAAACAAACTGGGAGTAATGACACATGAAGCTGCTGCGTTAAAGCCTCGGCTGGAAAGTTAGCGGTTGTGTGAAGGAGAAGAAAGGAGAAATCTCTCAGGCATCAGCTTCCTAATCAGCGCGTCAGAAATGACTCAAACATGCTGATTTATGTTTAAATCAGAACAGGATTTCAAAGAGTTCATCATTCTAATTAATGCGGTTATAAAGAGGCAGTTCTGTCGAATTTTGTAATTAAGCCAAATATGAATATATAGGGAAAACATCATTACCATGCTTGCATCTTGAATAATACCTACGACTATCTTTTCTTGCCGACTTCCGAGAGACATGAGTGCGTATTTTCAAAAGTTTGCCTACCTGTTCATCCAGATAAACTGTGGTTTAAACATGTTAAAGGCCCATCTGCAGCCCTAAATCATTATCAAGGTTTAGAGAAACCGATTAGCTAACAACTCCTCTTTTCTTGATATTCGCATCTTTATTTTTTCTTCATTATTTTTGATTTTTGGTTTTCTGCGAATTCTTTGTGTCAGATTTTATCAGTTGGCCGCACATAGTTGTACACAGACGACGAAAGGTAGACACTTAATGAAAAAAAATGTATTATACTGACTCATTAAAAGGGGACACAGAACAAAGGTTGTAAAGAAGATAAAAATGACGGTGAAATGACAATTAAATCATCACCATTCGCTCATTTAATGACTTTTTTTTTCTAAGATTGCAATGAACATAATTCTTATCCAGAGCTTAAGCATATTTGAAGATGCATGAATCACTTTTCCCAAAATAACTTCAACAAAATATTAGCTCTTTAAGTTTATATTGATTTTTTAATTTAACAAAAAGCATAACTTTTTTTTTTTTTAGTTTGCAGCTTTAATCATTGAGAGCACTGAGTAATTTTCCTTTTTGAAAGCTGTGTAAATGAACGCAAATCTTTGTGATCAATTTAAGTATCATAGAGCCAAGACTAGATACTTTATATCTGTATACCAAAGACAAAATGTTGCCGTTTGATTAATGAAACCCAGCAAGTATGACACTCCTGCAGTTATTTCTTTGGTAGAGCCACATTTGCACTGTTTCGCAAATAAAACCTCCACAATGCCAATGACTAATTCCGTGAAATGAGCCCTCATTGTGTTCACTTTATGACAGAATCATCCGTCTGGCCAGACCAAGAGAAAGACGGACAGAGAAACGCTTTTAGCTCTGGCATAGACAAATGAACACCAAATGTATCTCTCTCTCTCTTTCCTCCTGCCTTCTCTCTGTCTCTCTCTCCTATTTAAGCTTCTTGAAGTTCTTCCAAATTGGGTTTTAAATGCCAATTAGGAGGTTGAATGTAGTAAAATAAAAGCAAATGCAGGCAGGATGGCCTCACCTTCTGGCTGGTTAGGCTTCAGAGAGAGCCGAGCCGGACCTTTGGCTCCCAGCGAGGCTTTGAGAGAAATATCCTGCCTAATGAACACATTAATTAGAACCATAACTATTTATAAGATGATAATTAGAAACGAAGGGAGGTAAACTGGGCTTTTCCTGCAATTAATGGAGGATTAATTACGGGAGCTAATGAAGTGGATTTTTGAAACGCGTGGAGGTGAAGTACAGAGATGTGCAGCTCGCTTTGTGATCACTGGCATAATTATTTTCCTCAGCGCCAAAGCGTTTGAGGCCCTGGTCCTTGCCGGCTCAGGCCGGCTAATAAGCATCATTGCATCGTTATATATGCACTTAAAAAGACTTGCCACTGAAATGACTGTCTAATTATTTCTAATTGGCAGGCCCTGTGTGTTGTCATTGAGCTGTTTGGAGCCGCAGCGGAGCCCTGGGTCTAATAACGCTCTGGGCGGAGAAGGAGGGGGAGAGAGAGACAGAGAGACAGTGATACATGAAGAGAGAGAGGGAGTAAAGAGTAAGGGGGGGGGGGTCTACCAGTTGCCTCCTGCTCATAGCTGGACCTGCACATCGCCCCCCTGTGCCACTCGCCCAGCAGGACAGCAGGTCCTAGATTGACGCCTGGTGCTCTCGGAGGTCACCTTGCCAAGTAGCCGATTAGTAAAGTTTTATTTTATCCGTGCTTATTTCACCCCCTTTTAATTAACAGCTTCTGCTCTTAATTTATGCACAGATAAACGCCACCGTCTGTCCACAGTTCTTCTTTTCACTCTTAAACATGCAACACACACACACACACACACACTCATAGGGAGGAAGGTATGTTTATGTGCTGTGTGTGATTCAGTGGCCAGCTTTTGAGCCAGTCCGTAGAGACCAGAGCATGCATGGACAAACCTCAGTCAGGCGTGTTTACCTTGTACTCTGGTTGTGCACTGGCTCAAACCATATGGACATCATCACTCTCTGGGACTCAGAGGAGGCGTGTGCACACTTATATAGTTCATCTTTACATTATGCTGGTACGTAGTGTTGACTTTTTTGCACACGTTTATCAACAGGGTTTAGGCAAACATAAATTCAGCATGTGTACCTTTACGTACATTTACGTTTTCATTATTTGAGGCATTGATCCTCATTTAGGCTCTGTCATATTCACATGTAAGACCTCGCGTGTTTGAGAGCGTATGTGTTGCGATAGTGTTTGAGTGATGGCTGAGGATTATGTGTGTAGCACCTCACTTAACTCGTCCTAAGCGGAGCCATGTGCGTCGTCCTGCCAAAAAACACTCCGTCTGCCTCTCCCTCACGGACGACTTGAGAGCAAATTGCCAGCTAATGGAACCACTGCCTGCACTTGTCAGTTAGCTTTGGACAAGTGAGGGAACCACACAAACACACATACACACACACAGACACGCACAAGCATGTGGTTTCACTCACACGTTCAGTAATTTATTTGTGGAAAAAGAAGAGAAAAATGAGAGAGAATAGCAGAGAAATGAAATAAGGATCATGTGCGCCTTGACTGAAACCTTGACAGTCTTTTTGAAAGTAATGAAACACTTTCTCGGCATGCGCATGAGTTTTTCTATTTGAAATTTGTCTTCCTTTTTTGTTCTGTCTATCCATTCGGGGGTTTTGGCAGAGTCGAGGACATGAGGAGGAAGTGGAGATAGATGGATCGCCCAGCGGATACGTGGCCAACTGTCGTATGATTGGCTGAACAAAGAGCAGAACGCTTCTGTGACTGGTTGAACAGAGAACTCCACGTCGCGTTTTTTTTTTTGGCTGGAAAATAAAAGCCGGAAAGATGTAATTATTTTAAATGCAGTCAACAGTTTTGTTGGTGTGCCAGATTTCTCTTTAAACTCGGGGATATTGACATTCAGAAAAAGTGGGGTAACAAAGTGTGCACCGTGTCTCTCATGTGCTGCTGCAGATGTGTTATGAATGACATGCTATCACTGTAACATGTGGCATCATTTGGATCCTGCTTTCAACAGGGCACAGCAAACCAAATCAATCTTTTGGCTCCTTTACTTGAATAGTAACTGTTGCAAATTCTGCTAAATTAAAACAGTTAAGCTTTCATAAAGCAGATATAAAAAATAACAATGTGGAATAAACAAAAAGTGTATTAAAAAATTGAAATTATATTGATATTGGCTACATCAGCAGTGATGTTTGGCATCCTTTGAAAAGCTTTTTGCCATCATTCTATAACATATAGCCATCTAAGTTTTTCTTGCCATTTAAAAAAATGTTACAGATGTCAACTGTCATTGGCAAAAGAAGGTAAAATCTGCCCCTTTTGCGAAATACTTCTGAACCTTTGCACAGGACATACAGACTATGAGAAGCGACAGATGTGTGGAGGGGAGAGACTTTTTTTATTCCCCCTTAGAGAGGTCGAAGATTTTTCTCTTTGTATCTATTTCTTGATCTCTCTATCTGTGTTCGTTTCTCTTTCCTTCTCCTTGTTCAATCCTGACAGCAGTTCATAAAAAAAAGAAAAGATTTTTAGAAAACTTCTGTATGAGACGAGCCTCTGTTCTGTCAGAAGACAACTTTACGTTATTCCGCTGAAGAGGTGAAACTAATAGTGCTATGTTTTTTACAGGGCACTATTCCAGTTGTGTCTTGGGTGTTTAATTAAGTGTAGGTTCCCTTTAGTAGTGGAATGTGTGTCTGCTTTTTGTCGGCCCGTTCCTCTGTGCCTTTTACAGTCCACCCACATGGTTTGTCTCAGCGTTTATGATTTTTCTTATGCCGGAGTTGTGAGGTTCCTAAATCACTTAAGCACACGGGGCCGAGCGGTCCACATTTAAACAATAAAAGGCTGTTATGCTAAGGGCCCTCAGATCTCCTACCACTTCATAAATACATGCGTATAAAAGGCAGAAAAATACATCTTCCCTGACCAGAAAGAGAGGGAGAGTGAGCGTCTGAGAGCACACCTGCTAATTGGAGCCAGCTTGATGTGAAGCACGGCTGTCTGCTCTGTCTTTTCTATAAGTCCCAATCGTTTTTTCTTTTGTTTTCCCCTCTTTTTTGTCATCCTGGTTGTCCTTGACTCCCCAACTTTAATAGCCTTATCTTATGGCTAACCTCCATAGCCTCCTGCTGTCCTTCACATATCGTCCCTCCTCGACGAGTCTGCTCTCTCCTCTTCTGTCCTTCAGCTCATAGAGGCAGATAGAGGCAATGACAACAGAAACAATTCTCTCCTAACTCGGCCTAACTAATTGTTCCGGGCTGTGATAGATGGAAGACTGGGGGGAAAAAAAAGTGGAGTTTCAAATGCATGAGTGGCTGCGAGCGAGTTGGCAAGTTAGCACCTATTCCGAGTTTGACCTCCACTTGACCTTGTGTCTGGGCTGAGTGGCTGAGCCCGGGCCCCCCTCAGCTCCAGCTGCTAATGGGTGTCATGTCGAGCTGCGGCTGCACAGAGGTCAGAGGTCGCGGGCGCACACCAGACGGCCAAGTTTAGGATTGCGATGAGGAGGCTGAGTGACGCTAGGCATATGCGCCGATGAAGACGCGGGGTAATCAACATGTGTGCAGCGGGGATGTGCGCACGCACACACACAAACGCATGCACACACACGTTGAAACCACATCTCGCTGCAGAAAGTCGACTTTTCCCTCATCGTCCACTGGCCGTTGTTGGTTCATATAGATCTGAGCGGTCTTTGAAGGCCTTTGAACTCTGCTAAATGACTTGACCTTGTGGCTTGTGGCTGCAGCCGTGTGTGTGTGTGCGTGCGTGTGTTTGGTTGGGTCTGGGGGGGTGCTAGTGAGTGGGTGGCCTGCATGGGGTCTCATTTCTGCTTCACAGCATAGCGGGGCATTGCAGACGTTTGTGTTGACGACTGCTAAATTAAAAGCAAACTGAAGATTATGACAAATCTAAACATTACTTTTATGAAGCAGAGGGGGACGAAGAAAAAACATTTCTGCGAATCTTTTCATGCTCTGTCTTTGCTGTGTTAATTGTGCTCACAATCAGCTACTTTGCAGTGATTCCTTGTGTGTTTTTTAGTCTGTGTATGTGTGTGTGTGTGTGTGTGCATGTATATTTATATTTCTGTGTGGGTGTGCTTGGTGGATGACTGAGTCTGCGTGTGTGTGTTTTGGTGCGTGTGTGCTTGCATGTACTGTGAACCGAGGGAACAGATAATGTGGCTGCTTGGAAGGAGGAAGCAGCTTGGGAAATGATTTCAACAGCTCTCATAATTAGAGGAATATCATAAATTAAACTTGTGTCTGCCGTTGCGTTTGAAGAGCACTCAAAAGCAATAAATTCTGGATGGTTAACATATTTGCATTCCATTCAGCAGGCAGCGTCAGGCAGGAACAGCTGTTTTCCACGTCTTTTGGCAGCAGGAAATGCACATTGCTCACTCAAGGTGCTTTTAGACACATTGAAATGGCAGAAAAAAGAAAAGTGACTTTTAACTCGAACATGAAGCTGCTGCTGTGTGCTCTGTCACTGGAAATAACTCGGTGGGGAACAGCGCATTAATGAAGTTCTTCAAATATGGATATTCTCGCTTTCAATAGGCCCGTTTCTTTTCCAATCTGTCTGTTGCTTGGAAAAGTCGACTGGCAAGCTTTTTTGTAGTCTTTGTGTGTGCGTGTGTGCATGTGTGTGTGTGGCTGGAGATTACTCAAATCTAACGTTTTACCGTAAAATAGGCCTACACCACCGGAGGGGTGGATTAGTTGGTTAAGGATGCATAGTGAAAGACATTGTAGATACGAAGTATAAATACCAAATATGTAAAACTAATTTTAGAGTTTCA
>JAPZDX010000023.1:15595415-15606958 GCA_029783625.1 Naso annulatus | reverse complement strand
ACACTTTAATAGTTCAAAGCAAAACAAGACATCTTTATAGAATTCCAGCAGTGTAAAACATTCAGTGACCTAACTGCAGGTGTTTCAGTAATTAGTCACAAATAAATCAAATGACAAATGGCTTACGTTATGAGCTGCATTTGAAGAAGGAAGTTTTACAGTCAACCACAGTGATCATGGTAACAAATAAATCCAATGTGATCTCGACTGGTCTTGGTTAAAAATCACAAGTCTGGTATGTCCAAGACAAGACTGAGTCAAAATGCGTTTGATTCCGAGACAAGACTGCGACCCTCAAAAAGTGGTCTTAAGGCCAAGACTGGTCTCTAGTACTACAACACTATCTGATGGTAATTGTAATATTTTTTTTTCCTACTTATTACAAGCTAGGTGTCAGTTGGTATAACCACGATGGGACCTTAAAGTTCACATTTTCCTTTTGATTGCATTTGGCTGATTGTATTATACAGAGATGCAGTGGGCATTTCCTTTTTCAGGTGCCTTGTCATTTTGCATCGCCACAATCTCTTTGCAGCCGATTGAGTCTTTAGCCATCTAGTCAAAGCTAGAAAGCACTATTTGACTTCAAAATATGGTGCTGCTCATAATGTAGTCTTCATGGTCTCCGTTTTAGCAGCTTTGTGTGTTGGGTGACCAGATTCTCAGCAGATGTCAAAACAGTGATGGGAAATGAGCAAACAAGATTTGTTTATTTCCGATTACTTTTTTTTTCATACTTTTTAACTTGTGTGACTGTTGCTGCCACATGCTAAATACACCAACAAGGATGTCTACAACATGTTGCGCCTGATTTTTCTGGACAAGTCTAAATGGGTCTTCATGTCCCAACATTTACTCAACTCATTTGTATTAATGACATGTTATTAGCCTACTGGTATCTTTTGTGTTGCTGTTTGCATACTGTGTTGAAGATTGTTAGGTCTTTTATGTGACATGAAAGTTGCTACGTCTGTCCTCCAGACTGGTTTTGGTGGGACTGATTAACACTCACAGTGTGACCACCAGTATCCTCCATTACATGCCATTAAGCAAGGCATTTAATCCTCAGCTGGAGCAGTGAAGTTGTTCAGCGGTCACTGGTTTCAGACTGTTGCTGCTGTCAGGTGTGAATGCTCATTATTAAACTCTTTGTTAAGAAAAGAAAAAAGGTTTAAAAAATATTGCATCACTTTTTCTTTCCAGTTTTCAAAGTCATGTTACTGCCGTGATAGTTGAATGCATTAATTAAATATTTAGCAATGTGACTTAAATCACTACAATAGCAATGATCAGACAAGCTTGATACATGGTACATTTACTTAATATAGTATTCAAGTTAATATTAGGGAAAATTGCACTTTAATCACTGCATAGAAAAACATCATAAGTTTTCCTTTCTGTGTGTGTGTGTGTATGTGTGTGTGTTTGTGTGATGCAGCCCGGGAACTGTTAATTACACATGAAGGGGTCCCCTAGCAGCAGGCCAGGCCCTAAGGGGCCAGTGGTGGGGCTGGTGGGACGGGGGAAGCAGATTACGGCGGTCTCGGGGCACCAATAGATGGCCAGATGAACCAGCAGGGGCCCCTTTCTTTTATTCATTCCCCCTGTGGACCCCTCCACAGGTCCTGGACATGGGGCCTGCTCACATTAGGCCAAGACTGCATTTGAAAACAGACATCTCTGTGTCGAACATTTTGTAGAAATAATTGTTATAATGGAGCACGTGAAACAGGCAAAGTTGAGGGTGTGAAGCATTTAAATGATTCTGTGTTGACTGATGAGGCTCAGGTTGGCCAAAGTCAGCGGGTAAGTGTGTGTATGTGTGTGTGTATGTGTGTGTGTGTGTGTGTGTGAGTGTGTGAGAACAAACCACGGCCTTGAAGCGATCATACGTGTGCATCTTGTCAGTGCTGCAACATACTACTGTCGTCTTAATGAGGTGGGTGTGTGTTTCTAGGGGTGATAATCCCGTCTCCCGTCTGCAGAGCCCCAGTGAAACCACGCTAAGCCACTTCATTCACTTTAATCTAGTTTTGGGGGACAGTTTAATTTCCCATAATGCCATTGATCAATGATTTCTTTTCAGCAATGATGCAATTAGTGTTTTTAAGCCAGTTTTGCGCTCTTATCTGACTGTGTTCTGGGGGGCTGGGATTAAGTATTGAGGAATCATTATCATCTCACACAGAGGGTTACAAGAACATATAAACATATACAAGACAGTGTGTGTTGTAGTTGTAGATATGTAGATGGAAAAAATTCAGATCACACCCATTAATATTGATCTGCATCTTTCCAAGCTTACACAAGTAGGTGCAGTTTTAATAACTGTGAAAATCAACAGTTGCAACTATTAAAATCGTCCCCTAAACAGCATATTTCACCAAATTGATAAATAGATCTGGTTCTGTCCTATTAGGAAATGGCTATTTTATTAATTCACTTGATTAAGTGGTAAGCTTGAACAGGGTGCCCTGATTGCAAATGGTCAAATGATTAATAAAAGCCATCTTGGGTGTACTATTAGCTCTTTAGTTAAAGTAGTTAAACATTAAATTTATAGCTACATTACATGCCTCTCAGCCAGCAAGCAGAATCACAGCCAAGCCCTTTTTGCATGAAGCATTCATGTATTTCATTCTGGCTGTCAAACGCACTGTAGAGGCATTGATATCGGCAGGTGCCAGAGATTGAGTTAATTAACTTGGTTCGCGGACTGTGATGCAACAGGGAAAAACATGGCTCAAATGTCTGCTTATAAATGTCAATGATAAGTCTGATACTACTCAACATTACATGACGATTATCTAATTAATTATATTGCCCTTTGAGCTGCGCTTTGCCGAAACAAAACAAGATGAATGTTGTCAGACATGCGAACACACAACCCAACGGTTTCCTGGTGCGCTTTTAAACCATTATACATGTTTGTTTTAAAGAGTCTTGTCCCGCGTGAATTGTAGAGCCGTCTACACCTGAAGACAACTCCCAGAGCTTCTCACCTGTTATTTGGTGGGCGGGTTGACCTCCTCTCTGCTATGCAACAAAGACAAAGACAACAAGCTAAATGCAGGCCTGTGTGCGTCTGCTGTGTTCAGGCACATGCAGGTTCAACTTCATGACATAATTCCATTAAGGCATTTAACCTGAAGCACAACGACTTTACTTAGTTCAATTTTTGCAGGTATAAATGTTAAAGAAAATCAAATGAGCTCCTCATAGTAAAAATAAATAAAATAAAATAAAATAAAAAAAGAATAAAAGATAAATACTTGAGACAGCTGTGAAACTGTTGGCTATGACATGAAAGTCCATCATTTTTATTTATTTATTTATTTATTTTTACAAACAAAAATTCAACTAAGCTCAACCTTAAATGATCAGACTCAGTAAAGTAGTTCAGCGACTTTTAGGTTTCATCTAATAACTACTTATCACAATTATATGCCAATTATTCCACTAAGAAAATCTTCTGTTACTGTAATTAATTGATTGTTCAGTCTACAAAACATCATAAGAAAGTTCAAGTTATTCACCTCATTTGCCCAAAATCTAAGATGACATCTTCATGATGCCTGTTTTGTACAAACAGCAGTTAAAATAAGTTTAGAAAAGTTTAAAACAAAGCAGGCCTCACTTACAAATGTAGCACAACAGGGCTTTTCAATTACAAATTCCCATTGGGCCAGATTTTTCTAAACCAAGAAATTTGGCTGGGCCAGGCATTTTCAGCTGGTGAGCAGCAGGTAATTACAGATTTTAAACCAACACAAATGAATGGAAATAAAAAGCGAAATATGTTTGTTCACTCTTTACCTTTTAAAATTTCATCACATCTGACACAGGCACATCACAAAGTGCATAAAAATAGTACAGCTCTGGTTGTGGAATGCAATCAAACTCTCTACTTTTGCAACCCTCACCTGTGATCCCTCTGGAGAGTTTGTCCAGAAAGCCTGATGTTTTTTAATGTGGTGCCTCCAAACACTTTATTCTTCAAAGTATTGCAACACACTTATCACAAGTTAAACACATCCATTTGGCTTTTGGATCTGGTGTTCAGATAACAAGTGTTTTTCGGTCCAGGCAGGTTTAGACCGACAGTTTTTTAATTGTCAATCATACGTTTTAGGGTTGAGAAAGACGTGTTTTTAGAGGTTGTATCATAGGACTATTACTACTACTAGTCACACATTCACAACAACGCGCTGTATTGCGGGTTGAATGTTGCAAGGCTACACAGAGTGTTGCATGCAACGTCTTTAGGAATTTCTGTAGGCTAGCACAACATGTTTTTCTCGTTTTTTTTTCTCTTCTTATCTGGCTGGACCACTCAGGGGTTGCCTCTGGGCCGCCATTTGAATAGGTCTGTAGTACAGTGTCTGCACAAGCAGGTCCACACATTAAGTGGTGTTGCCCTATCTCACATGTAGCACAAAACCATGGACGAACCACGTCTGATGTGTTTCCTTTTGTGAAGTCTTCACTGACCCCTTGGAAAGGACTAGCAACGGTTAAGAGCGTGCAGGAGGCATGACGTGTTTTGTTTACTGACGATGGCGGATGAGGTAACTTATCTGTCAACAATAATGAGTGTTTTTGCGCTGATATCATTACTTCATGTATTTGGATGTATCTGTAGTATCTCTGAAGAGAGTGAAAAGCAAACAACAGACAAGCAGAGAAATCCACGAAGGAAACGGGAGAAAGAAAGCTGCAGTATTTTGGGTTTGTGTCCATCAGCAGCGCAACAACATCAACAAATGCACTCGCTAGTTGTCTGGAAAATGACCAGCAGCAAATCTTCGCATTGGAGAAGCTGCAGCAAGGAAATGTTTGGTGTTTTTGTTAATAAATGACTCAAATGATTAATCATTATCAAAATAGTTGCCGATTAATTTTCTTTGGTTCAACAATTTTAATGAATCACCTAGAGTTCGATTCTGCGTCAGTTCACCAGTGTACTGTATTTTTCAGTAAGAGGCTGTCCCACTTCTGCAAGCAATAGCTGCTTCACGGACCTCATGAGAGATTTAGTTATGTTGACTTGAGGGTTTATTTCTCTGAAATCCTACAAAACCTGAGATTAGACATTTCAATTCCCTCTTGACACCTCGCTGACGGTGACCTTGTGGTTATTCCTGACCAGTAGCCTTGTCTCTAATTTTACCTGACTTTCTTTTGAACTAAGCCCTTTCTGCAGGGCTCGCACGCTCGTGTGGAAGGCCAGAGCCTGAAATTATCACCAGACCCTCCGCCGAAGCCCGACCAGGTAGTCATTACTGAAAAGCCTTTGAGTTGTACGGCCTTTTGAAGTGTGTCAGTACTTAGAGAGATAACAATGCTCGTGCCCTTTAACCTTGTCGGGCTCCTCAGCTCTGTGTGTGTGTGTGTGTGTTATGTGTGGACTTCCCTGCTCCCGTTTGGCTGACTGATCTTTAAAGTTGCTCACTATCCTGGTTACAGCCAGGAGATGAGGCTTGGCATTGAGTAGTTTCAAATGGAACCAAACTAAGCCTATATGCAAACAAAACCCAGGGAATTAGGGGAACTAAGCTGGCCTGTTCACAGTAACTCCTCAGCCAACGCTGAACCACAGAAGAGAGGAGAGTGAAGGAGCGAAGGGAGGGAGTGAATGAATAAGCGAGGCTCTCTGAATTCTCATGAAGGGCCTGTTCTTTTAATTGTGTTGAACAAAACAACAGGGGCTAAGTAATGGGGTTTTAAAGTGAAGCACATTTGGATAGATTGTGTAACGCCCTGTGTGGGTGTGAGGCGGGGAGCAGAGAGGAGAGAGAGGGAGAGAGACACAGAGGGCGAGTGGGCGGCATTGTGTGGTAAGAACAAAAGACGAAAGTTGGCAAACGGAGGCACCCACTGAAAAGCCTGGAACCGAACTGGCCGGCTAATTACTGACATGCATTGTCAAGAAGGAGGAAACACAACAAAACAGGGATAAAGATTAATTTTATACCTCATCCTCCTCGCTGTCAGACACACAGAAACAAATCCTGTAAATTGAAAAAGAAAAAATAAAACGAGGCAAGCAGATAGAGGAAGAAGGGATCAGAGGGATGAATCTATGGGAGTGTAACCGTACCAAGCAGGGCGAGTGAGGCTTCCTTTATTCTGTCGATCCCCCTCTCAAACACACACTATAGACTTGTCTTTACGCTTCTTTGCGGTCTCTCCCTAAGAATGCAAAAAGTAAAGAGTTTAAGGAGAGAACTGAGGAAGATAAATAGGTCTGGAGTGCATGTAAAGTTTCTGCCAGTGTTCATATTTTTAGGTCAGTTATTAAAGAAACAAGAGCTTCATATAGTGCCAAAGGTTGCAGAGCTAGCCAGAATAACATATAGAGGCTGCAGTACACAGAGGGCAAGATCTTGAGTGGGTTGTAATGCAGCGTTATAGTGTAGAATAATTTACAAAGAGAGATAAAGAGAAGAAGCGAGAGGAAAAGGTGGGGATGAGCGCTAGGATTATTAATAATGGTGTTTTTTTTACGAAGGAGCGCTAATATCGCCTGACATGTTTGTTCTGCATCCAGCTCTTTCAGACTTTGGTCTGCCATTTTTCTCATTCTTTACTCCTTTTTCGAAAAAAATTCTCTGTTCTGTTTTGACAAGTGTTTGGTAAAAAAAAAAAAAAAAAAACGCTTGTCATCCCCAAACTATGCCAGGGTGGGTAACTTTTTCCCTTTTTTTTTTTTCCTTTTTTTCTTCATTACCATGGAGGTTTAACGAGCGTACATCGGCGATTTGGAGATGAAAGGGATGGAATCATCCCGATTCCTGCCCTGCCACTGAGCCGCTCAAACTCCCTGACAAAGCTGTCAGACTCCATTTTGGCTCCAACTGCCAGAGTAAACTTGCTCTGCCATTTACAATCAACAAGAGGCAGCACGAAGTCCCGCTCTAGCCCATGTCAGAACCCTCCGACTGCTCCCCTTTTCAGAAGCATTAAAGTGTATTTTCTCCCCTTCTTTGTCTCTTCACAGTACGTCTGTCTGCTTGTATTTCTTGCTTTTTTCTCCCTCTTTCTTTCTGTCTCCGTTGTGTATCTTGCTGTATTTACTCTGGTGGAAACACTGCTGAGTGTAGTTAGAGATGTTTATAGCTGACTTAAGACATAGGCATGGAAAAACATGCAGCCCGTCGAACTGTACACACACTTTTTGATCTCGGCATTGTTTGTTTTATCATATTTTCATTGTCTTTGCTTATGTTTGACAAATCACCTGCTGTTTATTTTCCTCCGTGTTGTCTGCTTTCAGACATAAAATACTTGTGATAGTAATGAAGACGATCCTTTGATATTCCCATGATGTCTGAGAGGCTGCTGCTATATGGCAGGATTATTATTGAGTTATTGTGAGTTTAATCCCACTTATTTCCAAACAAAGAATTCCCTGATCACCTGGTTTGTTTGCAACATTCTGTCAAGGGATCGTGTGCAAATTGTACAGTAATGAGAGAGTGTGTAAGTTCACCTGCCAGTCTCCAACAGCTGAGCCTGGAAAAATGATTGAAACACGTCTTTTCAACATATTAATACTCGTCCATTTACAATAGAATTAATATTTGCAGATTAAATCAACTAGAAACTGCAAGTTACAATATTTACAATATTTAGTGTGTTTTTAGGCGCAAAATTGACAGCTAAAAAATATTGATGCATTGAGGATTGTGTTCTTTATGTGTACTATTTCATGGCTTTTTGAACACAGTAAGTATGTCATATTGTAGTTTTTCCTGTTATACTTTCTGTGAAGCACGTGACAGTCACAAAACCAGGAGCTGCTTCCCTGCTGCCATGTGTGAGGACACAGGGAGGGCGAGGGACAGCACGCATAGACGTCAGAGAGACAGAAAGAGGGGGAGATGGGGGAGTATGCTTGGCTTCTCTCCAGCAGTGGTGCTCCTGGTGTGAGAGAGAGGAAGAGTCTCCTTTCTCTGGCTGGGCTTTCATGTAGAGACACCCAGGAGAGAATGAAAGAAAGACATACACAGAGGTGAAAGGGTGCAATGAGATGTTTACGAAGAAAACGTTTGAGCTTTGTTCCAGGTTTGCTGTCGGCCTTTGAAATGGAGCTGCGGCAGCTATTGCAATTAATCCTTTTTGTCATCTTTTTTAAGCAAAAATGCAAAATATTTGCAGAATAGGATTATCTGAAGATTCTTTGTGTCAAAAAGGACAGTAAACCAGGTTTGTTTTGACTACTGATAAGACTTTTGATTTGACAAAACAGGGACCCGACTGATCCGGGATTTTTTTTGTGGCTGATGCCGATATGAAAGAGCTAGAAAATTCAAATGTATCGGCCAATGTAAATATGTATAACATCGGCTAATTGTAGTTAGCAAATACTTGCGACAGAGAATAGAGGCAGAGTATCTGACATTTTAGCAAACTTTTTTCCAAACATCAGTGCACTTAACAGTAAACGCTTCACTTATTAGTTATTAAATAAACTAAATAATTATACAACTTTAAGTCAGTAGTCCAAGCAATTTTTCTTTCCTTAAAAAACCTTGCTAATAATTGTGCACATTGGAGATTATATATGCTTATACCGATATATCTGTGACAGGCCAGTATTGTCTGATAATATCGGCAAACCGATATATCGGATGTGCCCCAGATAAAACAACTGAAGATGTCACCTTGGACTCTAAGAAATCATAACATGATTTCTCACTACTGTCTGACTGTTTATGGACAAAAGGATTAATTTATTAGTCGAGACAATAATTGACAGATTAGTCCATAATGAAAATAGTATTTAGTTGCAACATCAGTACAAAATTCTGAACAGTGTTTAATTGTCATGCACACGAACTGCTTTAGCTCGGCTCTTCTTACATTAATCAGAGCACTTGATTGCGGTTATGAAATTCTATATTGTTTCCTCTGGACTAAAGTGACTGCAGAGAGTTGTTAATCTACCACTGATGCAACCGCATCAGAGCTCCTCTAGGAAAGTCGAATTTGAGTGAATGTTTGTATCAGTGACGGATAATGTTTGTGCACCTGCACCACGGTCACTTTTTCATTACTTTGAAATAAAAATCATTTCCTGTCCCGTTTATTCTGCCTCACTCAGCCCAGCCTCGTACCGTCGGCTCGGCGGGTCTCAGCGTGGCCCAGCTCGGCTTGGAATGAAACGGCGCGTCCATAATCTCTCTGCCGGCATGTTAATTTTCAAGTCAAAGGGGCAGCTCCCTTTTCATCACGGCGGAGGCTGTGGAATATTCAGCGCGCTGCAGATGTTCATGAATAATGTCTGTGGCCAAACCCCTGGCTGGGGCTGGGGGAGGAGGGATGGAGGGGTGAGGAGGGGAAGGGGGTAGGGGTGGGGGAGGCAGTGAGACCAGATGAATTACACGTAGGGGGGATCTGACAGGCGGTGTGGAGCTTTGTGATCATTCCAAAGTTCTAATAATCTCTCTCACCTTCTCCATCTCCCCAGTAATGAAAGAGAATAGGTGATTGCACCCCGGGCTATGTTCCCCGCGTAATGACTCCTCCAAAGGCACAGAGCCGCCAAGGAAAAATGAACTTTGAATGAGCAGCGAATTGGCTCTGACAGAGTGATAGACCGTGACACAGATTCTGTAGCAAAACAGACGTAGTGCTAATTGATTATCAATATTTTAAGCAAAGTGATGAAAATAAGCATTAAGAGATGAGAAAGAGGAGCGAGAGAAAGGGAGTGCACAACACTACCTTCGAAGAGGGGGGCTGTCATTTGTCCAATCTCCCTCACTCTTTTTCTCCCCCATGCTTTTGCGCCTCCTGCGGCCAGGCTGCCTCCCCCGTCTCCCCCATTTCCTCCTCTCTCTGGTGCCACTCTCAGCCTGCCCTCTCCCGCTCTCATGCATACTGTCTTTCTGTTTCCCTTCATCATTTTAGCGTTAATTGCCAAATATGTCCCTGAACTTGTATTAATTTTGAAACGCTTTGCCTTATTTATTGCTTCACTTTCACCTGCGTTTCTGCCTCTGACGTTCCCCTGAACCTTGTTATCAGGCCGGCGTTACTCACCTCGTCCCTCAGAATGTGTAATTTTGGAGTTCAATCACTTATTCATTTTTTTCTTTAGAGAGAAAAGAAATCAAAGACTTTATTCAAATACATTGTTGCCAATGCCGAGCTGTGTCTCTACAGAATTTGTGAAAAGCTATCAAAGAAAATGAATACACAATACTTTTCAAGAAGTATTACATGCACACACACACACACACACACACAACCCACTATCTGTGAAGTCCGCAGCAAAAAGCAGGCAGGGGCTAGCCGGGACCACCAAGTTTGTGTGTCTATTCTGCAGTGTGTGTTTGTTCCTGTAATGTGGTCAGTTGTGCTGAGCCCCATTGACGCCGCCAGGGTCCCGGCTCTGCTGCCTTTCTTTTCTAAGTGGCCGCCCTTCTGAACCTCCTTGTGTCAGCACTGCGATTAGCGGCTCCAGTTTACCTTTCATGTGCGGGAGTCCTGATAGACTTAGTCCCCCCACCACCTCAGCCACACACACATGAGACACACACTCAGTGGTGTGCCATCACAATGGCGTCCTACAGGCTTTCAGCAGGGGAACCACAGCCTATTCTCTACCATTCAGCAGCACGCTCAAGTGCATTCACACTGGAATAAATGAACAGATACAAACACACACACACACACACAGAATAGGTAAGGGTATTTTTGCACTGAAATCACAACACATGTAAAACCTAATCTGACCAAGGTGGCATTGCTTAATGTGGCCTAAAATTTAAGCTACTTATCTAAAAACTAATGATGAAATGTGCAAACTTGTTGCTGAATTTTGGGAATTACTCGCCAGAAATTCCTTACACCAAAAACTTACATTTCGCGTTTGTTTTGCCAGTTCACATCTAAATGTGATCTGTCTGTAATTAAATCTTCTCGATGTATTAGGGAAATATGTTTGAGCTTTACGCTTATGCAAGAAAAAGCAGTAATATTAACGGTTAAGTATTTTCTTCATTGTGAACGTACATTTTTTCTGAACTATTTTAAATAACAAGCTGCCAAGTTCACAATGTTACTTCATTCCAAGCATTTGATATTTGTATATATATACATAGTGTTTTTTGGTTTTCACAAATGTCTGTAAAATAGTGTAGACAAGTACATACTGCACTGCTGAGATGTTGAGACTTGAACTAGCCACAACCATATTTTGACATAATTCTATGCCAACAATTTTTAAAATCTAGTAATGATGAGCTTATTTGCCGTCCGTGTACCACTCCCAATTTTATTTGAACTTTACTCTTAATCGTCCTTGTGAAATGAATTTTGTGTAAGGAAGGGACTGTCAATTCAGTGACTTACTGTCAAATTTGACCCAAAACATTTCAAGCAAATAGGCCCTAGGCGATACAGCTGAAAAATGTGTCACGATAGTGAAGTTTCATATCGGTCGATATCGATAATTATTGATCAAGTAGGTTGTGACTGACAACTTGTTGTGCATTTTAAGGGGTGGGAGTGCTAAGGTGAAAAATGAGTAAATA
>JAPZDX010000023.1:15584743-15595362 GCA_029783625.1 Naso annulatus | reverse complement strand
GCAGTCAAAATATGATAATTCATGGTGGGACTATAGTATGTACAGTGATGGTAAAGCTGCATCAGGCTGTTTCAGAAGCCTCATCTGCAGGTTGTGCTGGCATACATCGACCCCGAATCCTTTGTGCTCCAGTCATAGCATGTAGAAACCTCAAGAACTGTGACTTGGCAGATTGGACTGCTTATGTCTTTTAAATATAGAGTTGTGTGAAATCCAACCACTTGGACAACTGGTGCACTTTGACAGAGAAGCATAAAGCCCGCTTAACATTCACAAAAAAAAGAGCAATGTGAGACATGAAGCAACAGAGTAAAGCATCAGTGAGCAGAGCGGCAGCTGGCAGAGAGATCTCAAATTTGGATGAATGGATGGATGGATGGATGGATGGATGGATGGATAGATGGATGGATGGATGGATGGATAGATGGATGGATGGATAGGCATAGCGAAGACCACTTGAAGAGTGTGTGACATCTGTTCTAGCAGTTGTTCTGGATTTAGTTCTTATCACTCAACTTCTTTTGGTTGTAAAATGTAAGATAAGCTGCTCTTCCTTTTGTCTATCTTTTTTTTTTGACTCAGTACAACAGGAATATGTTCACAATCTTATATCGGGAAATAATATTCCAGATAAAATAAATGTAGTCTCCAGATATTAACCATTTGTCACTCCTAAAACTGACATGTCAAGGCAATGCACTTATGCATGGTTACAGATCATTAAGAAACAGAAACTAATGTTTACAGAATTTTTCTATATTTTCACACTGGAGCGATTCAGTGTTGAACCTCCTTTGTAACGGCAGAACTGCAGTGGCCAAGACAATGCTGTGTATGTGTGACATCTGAAAATGATTTCATGTTAACAGTTTTTTAACCTGTGACATGTGGACTGGCAGGAACGGCAAAACGTGGGCTGAACCTGTTTTTCACGTCCTACAAGAGACCTGTCTGTAAACAGGGGGAGAATCTCAACACTTTGGCAAACAGGTCTGTCCAAAGGTAAAAAAGGTAGAAAAGGTTGCAGAGGGGCAGGTGGGGGTTAAAAATGACAGAGGTTAGATAAAGATAACGGGGGAGAAGCGATAGACGTAATGAAGATAAAAGAAAAAAATGAGAAGCATTAGAAAGTGGCAGTGGCATGTGCAGACATGACAGGGTTGAAGTTGAGGGTGAGATGTCATTCAGAGGCCCCAGGATGCTTAATATTTTACCGTGTGATCTCTGCATTATGGATTTGGCCTGATTGCCCTCTCAAGACCAGTTATGCACTTAACTGCTCTCAGAGAAGTTCAGATGGCAGAAGTATTGTATTCGTCTAAAAGGCATGGTCATCCTCCTGCCAAACTAATAAAGTAACTGTAATTTTACAGCTCAAACACACACACATGCACACAATAATGTAATGTTTTAATATCTGCTGTAAACCCAGAAACAAAAGAGCATTTGCCATTAACATATGATATTTCCATTGTGAGGTTTCAAGGTTGAACTTTGTTTGACCTGGTAGCTGCATTATAGAGGCTTTGTTGTTTGCTTCCCCCCTAAGGCTTTTGTGTGTCTGTGTGAGGTGCTCTTATGCCTTATGTGAATATTTTGACATCCCTATGTGTGTTCCTCAGGTGTGTTTAGGCGTGCATGTGTGTGTGCAGCCCATGGCAGAGTGTAGTCCTCAGAGTAACCTCCCTCTCTGATCTTTCCTGACCGCTGGAGGCCTCTAATCCTCCCCACCTTTGCTGCAAGTCTCCTCTCTGGCCCAGGGTCCGAGGCCTCCATCTCTCCAGAGCGCACTGGTGCAGCAGCTGCGGAGTCAGGGGAGACACGTACGCCCTTGGGTTTAAAGGGCATGTTAGGGTGCTGGACCCGAGCTATCCATACGCATCTTGAAGACCCCAAAATGCTCAGCTGCTTATTTGCATGCTTACCCCGCATGAAACCTGTTCTCAGCTCTCGACGTCCTGTGCGAGGTTTTACCCAAAGGTGTACTGATCTTCCTTGTTACTCGCTCACTTAAAATTGCTTAATATGTGTATTTTGAGTCAAACAATCAAAAACTCAAGCTTAAAATATGCTGCCTGACTAAATGCTGTCCTGTCTTGGTCAAGTTGTTAGTCAGAAGTTGCCCAGTGTGGCAACTAGCCTTCAGAGGTTTAACACAACTCACCAAATAGAAAATCTACTTGCGTCAGGTGTTTTGGGACCAAACGGTTCTATTAACTTTTTGAAAAGAACTGTCCACTTGGGAGTTCCTGGGGAACTGTACACCTTTAAGGGCATTTTTTTTCCTGTTGGCATTCACTCCACCAATAGGAACCCGCTACGTTAGCTACATAAACTGGCTGGCATTTGGTATACTAACGTCACTTCTATGTGACTTGCAGCATAAGTTTACAACAACCACAAATGAAGGCTAATATTACGGCATTACCGCTCCAGTATGTGGCAGTAATGTGCCATGAATCTTGTGCTGAATGCCAGTAAATCTCAGAGGAGATGCAACAACAAAAAAACAGCAATCTTTTTACAAGCTCTGCTTCGTATTTTGTGTCATCTTAGGTTTTTAAAAACGGCAGTTGCTGACTCTGGCTCTTGAGTTCAACCAACCAATGACAGTTACTTCACTGTAGTTCGTCACGTGCTGCGTAAGTACCTATTCCGGAGTCAGAGCTACAAAAAAGTTCCCCAAAACATTGCTCTTAGAACTATTATAGTTCACTGTTCCTGCAGTGCAGATGCGATAAAATTGAAGGATCTTTGAAAATTAATCTATGACCCTGCTGGCCATTAATATCAATAGAGAATACATTGTGTGGTTCTACTTTATTTTAACTGTAAAATGTATCTAACTCAATGTTAGCTAGTTAAATCTACCTTATTTTCTTGTTGTCTCGTAACATCATCTCTGCCCCTGTTTGTTACTCTGCCTGAGCAGAAGATGCTTTACGTGCACTGGCTGATATTTGATTGTCATGACTTCCAGAGTGATTGACATCCTGTCACAGTTCCAGTTGCTCATCCTAAAAGTGAAGAAAGTGGACAGCGGTTGATTTGAGTTCAGTGGTTTGAGGCTATGCAGAGCTGTTGACTGCAACTTTATGACATTTTGTTTAAGCAGTGACACCAATAATTCTGCAGCTGTGGGAAGCTGCTGCAAAATGTATAAAATGGGAACACTGAAATCTGCACTTGGCTGATTAATCATTTGGTCTTTGGTCTCACAAGTTTTCAGAACCAAAGGTGACTGCTTCAAATGAAGGCCTGACTGATGTGGAATTTTTAGGGCAGATACCGATATCGATATAAGGGAGGAAGAAAATTCAGATTCACAATATATCGGCCAAACTTTTATGTGTAATGTGTGTGGTTATGAAGTATGTGTTACAAAGATATGTAATGGAGGCGGGACAATCGTAATTTCTAACATAATTGCGCTGAACACTAAACACTTATTACCAATTCAATAATGGTCTCTGCTGGACAAACTACATGATGACACCATTTTAAATTAGCAGTCCAAGCATTTTTATTGGAGAACATATATGCTTAGACTGATATATCTGCAATAGGCCAATATTGGCAGATAATATCGGCAAACCGATATTATCGGTTGGGCCTTACTTCAAATTGTTTTAACACCTGAAGACCTACTATCATGTAAGACAAAGAAAAGCAGGGACTCTTCTTATTTAAGAGCCTTGAAGAAGCATTTTATTATGATTTTTTTGCTCATGAAATAAGTTGCATTATGAAGTAATTACCAAAAAGCTGATCAGTTTTTGGTTGATGTACCAATCACTGAAGCGTCAGGTCTAATGAAGAGCCTGTGGAAGAAACAGCACTGCAGAAACTGAGAGTAAGAGGAGGAGAAGATTATGTTTAACATTATTTTACTTTGTTGAAGTCCTTTGTATGGGACCTCTTAGCAGTGTTAGAGTGAGAACGAAGACGGTGGCAGTTTGCAGTTTGACAGAAGTAAGAATGGCAACTTTTGCCACTGGTTTAATGTCAGTCAAATGAAAATGTTTGCATGAGCAGAAACAAATTCTCGCCCTATCGAAATGGTTTGTGTGTGCTGCAAGGAGGAAGACATGTACATCTAATCAACCATATGTCGGTCTTTGAGTTCTGAGATATTCTGTATACACAGTGAGACTTTGAATTGAGTAAGAGTGTGTTTGTAGTTTGCAGAGAAAATGAACTCTGGACAGAGTTACCTCCTGTTTTTCTTTCACCTCCTCTTTGGGTTTGACAGATGCAATCTCAGCGTGATCACTGAAAAGGAAAATACAAACACGGAGCCCAGGTGTCTGCAGTTAAGAGGCTGTTTTAAAAATTAATCGAACAAATGTTGCATAAGGAAGGCTCCGGAGTTTTGACATTAACCTGTGTGGGATAGGAAAGTCCCCCCCCCCCCCAATATTCAGATGATCCAAACCGTCCCTCTGACCTCATATATAACAGAGTGTAAAGATTAGTCTAATTTTTGTCATCCTTGAACCAGTCAGCATGCAGGACGGTCGGCTTGCATTTAAACAATCGCTCCCGTCTGAAGCAGGCCCTAATTGATGCAGCCCCTCCTCCCTGCATCAGAATATATCTGTGAAACAAAACAAAAGCTTTTCAGGCGATTGCCAATGAATAATTGATTGATTTTGTAAGATATCTCTCTCTAATTGTTTAGTTTGTAAATATTTCATGGGTGTCGTTAAATCAGCCTGATGACAGATGCAGAGGGCAGCCTGCGATGAAGATCATTCAAGTTCAGACCTCCTGTCTTCTGCCTCGAGGAATGCGCTGTGTGATTTTCACTCTTAGCGGAACGATCAGGTTACAGCTGAAACACACTGATTCATGTGCAGAAGTGGTTACTCTTTCATGTGTTTGTGACTTTTCTTCAGGCTGAACACAAGTTGCACAACTCACACGAGCTGCTACTGTAATGCATGCTTGCCCTTGAATGTTTTTATGCATTTCGCTGCTAAATATTTATATTGTTTCATGTTCTATCTCCTGCTGTCTGCTCATCCTATCAGGATGCAGGTATATTTGTAAGTTCCTTGTGTCAAATTACGCTCTACAGCTACGAGGTCTAGATGAGCTCGTTTTGATGAAAGGTCCTGTACAAATTTACAGGCACCTGCATTTAAACATGCACACACACACAAAAAAAAAGCAAGCCCTGGCCCTGAGCCTTACTGCTTGTGTTCTCTGTGTGCTGTGCCACCTAGTGGTTGCTGTGGGTGCTGCTGCTCCCCTTGATCCGTTTAACCTCTACCCCTGCTGTAAATTTCCACAACAGCATCATCACACTGCTCACACTAAGTCTTAAATCTTAAGATAAACCCCATTCAGGTCAGATGAAGAGCATTTATTATTTATGATATATTGGCTTAACTTTATCAGTACATATGCATTGAGATTAATAACTAATTCAAGTGGAAACTGTACCAATAAAAGCATTCAAAGCTGATGTTTTGATTGGACCAGTTATTTGGGAAATGTTCAGCTTGAAAAAAGTTTCACCAGTTTATCCGCTTGCTGTGTTTCCTCCTCTCTGACCTGTCTCGTACAGAACATATAATGTGATCCCAGCTTTGTTTGTTGCACCCAGGAAGACTAGTGAGACTTTGATTTAAAGCTTTTCGCTGTCTCCCTCTCTCTCTGTCAGTGTTCTAACTTCTGTTTACGCACAGTGAAGTGGTAGCTGTAACCTTCAGGCATCCTGTATTCAAAGCCTCGGTATTTCTTGAAAATAAACAGTTTGTTTGGGAACGCAAAACTTGTTTCATATGACAGAACGCATCATCCCACATTATTTTTGAACTCTTGACAGCTGAAGAAAATACAACAAAATGTAAAGTTCCTTCTATTGGTGAAGGAGCCGTGCAGTCAAGCTGCTGTAAGCTAATGGAGCAACACTGAAATCACATTATCTGTCTTCCTTTAAGTCACTAAATGACATTTTAAAAGGAACCAAGTTGGAATAAGTTTGTCGAAACTGTTGCAGTTGATCCATACCTAGTAGATAAATCAAGGCAATTTAATTCACCTTTCATCATTGAATCTGTGTTTTCCTTACACTTGATTTAAGGTTAGAGTTGGCTGATTATTTAAGGAATTGTTTCATGTTGGTGTGGGTTTGGATCATTCTTTTAAGTCCCTCTTTGGTAACAACCTAGAGCCATTCCTTATTTGTCATTTTCATGGAATCCATTATTTTCTGTTGCTTTTTTTTTTAAGCCTTTGTCATGCCGTGCAGGACCAGCCAAAGCATCCGAAGTGTGTGTGTATTCCATGGAACGGCGCTCGGTTCTCACTTCACACTCCTCACTGGTGCTGTCAGCCAAAATTGGTCAAAAAGAAAATCAGTCCTGATGTCTTGTCATCTTCTCACAGCTGCCAGCTAACAGATGCAGCTGTTGTGATTTTTTTTCTCTTATTTTGGAGATACGTGCAAATAAAGCAGCCATGTTGCTAATTAAACATTTTTTTCAGATTTATCAGAAAATTAAGTTATTTATCATTCCCTTATTCTAGTCTTGAAGGAAGTGTGGCTGTGGGCTTAATTTGTCTCATTTTGAAATGACATTTCCCTTTGCGCAGGGACTGTGGTTCTTGTATTCATTGCAATATTTTGGTTCTGCCTGACTATGCAGTTGTCAGTCTGTCTGCCCAGCAGGTTTCTGTCTGTCGTCCCACTTGTCTGTCTGTCTGTCTTGTCTTCTTACTTGTCAGGCCTGTTATATGTCTGTTCTGTCTGTCCTTCAGCCACATTGTGTTCTTATGTTTCTTTGTCTCGTCTTTCTGCCTGTCAGGGCTGTTACTCGTCAGCTTTGCCACCGGCCTGTTTGTCTGTCCGCCTTTCTTTCAAACCGTCTATCTCTTATTTATTTATTTAGTCATTGTCTTATCTGTCTCTCTGGTGTTCAGTATTGGTGGGATCGCGGGCCCGGCTGCCGGGCTTCACTGTAAAGTGCTCGGCTGATTGGAAGGGACGTTTTTCCAATGGCGCTGCGCTGCCTCTAATATTCTGTTTGTCGTTGGGTGTGAGGCTGATTTATCACGCCTCCTCGCCTGCTGACATTCAGATTCACTTTGATTGGCGGCTGGACAGAATGACACCCACCACTTCCAACGCCGCTAACATCACTGCGGCTCTCACACGTATGCACACACAAACGCACACAGTCAAACGTGGTGTTCTGCATACTCAGAGTCAGGCTTACAGTGGATATGAATATGCCTACTACGCCAACACATACCCACTTAGATTTAGACGTGAAGACATGCACTTGCATATAAATACTCACTCAAAAACTCACACACAGACTAAGTGGATAACTGTTGTGCTGACCTCTGTCTTCTGCATTGCTAGTATGTAAGTGTTGTATTGAATTTATTGAGCAACGTGGGCAGACTGCTGCTCTTCTGTTGTTCTCTCACCTCACGAACTCTATAATATGATAGCCTTTCTCACTTCAGTACTTACTGTACCCGGCCTAAGGCCCAAGCTACCACACTCCTGTGTTGAATAACGTCTCTCTCCTTTTTCTCACCCTCTGTCTCTCCCCTCATCCCCCCATTCCTTCTTAATAACTCTATAACTCAGCTCAGCCTTAGATTTAATTGCTTATCTGTGTGTAAACGTATTAACCCTCTGCTGTATCTGTTTTGCTGCCGTCCCGGGGGCCCGACAAGCCTCTCTGACTGCCGTGCCTTACATCCAATGAATAGTCCTTCTCTGAGTGGTAATAGGGAATCAGCATCGTAGCAGCAAGCATTGGCGGCGTGTAAGAGATAAATCAGATTGGGGGTCTTGCTTTGCCAGTTTATTGAATCTAAATTGCGTGCGCGCGTGGCCCCCGCCGGCCCTACACAGCCCATCCATCTCCCGGCTGATAATGGAGCGGGCCCGATTCCACCTGGTGGGAGCATTATTACATTTCCCCTCTAACGAGACCCAGCTAATCCTGCCAAGGGAGGAGGACAGGAGAGGAGGAGAGAAGAGAAGAGAATAGAAGAGGGGGAAGAGAGAAATAAAGGAGGATGTTGGGGGAGGAGGAGAAAAAGAAAGGAAGAGGTAGAAGAGGAGATTCTGTAAGAAGAAAAAAAATTACAAACATTCTGGCAGCCTGCCTCTTCCTCCCACTCTCCCTCTTCCTCTCTTTCTCACTTTCTTTCTCTCTGTTGCCGTGCATAAAACATCTTCTAGCGCCATCAGAGCTACATGGCCCCTGGGCCCCTGAGCTGCAATTACACTCATAATCACAATGCGATTTCACTGACGCTCTCCGCCCCTTCCTGCTGCCATCCCTCCTCTTTCCCTCCGCCCCTGCAGCCAAGACCGAACGAAGTCTAAATGAAGTGAAAGGCCTCTCCTCTCCCCAACACCCGGCCGTTTATTACCCGCTCTAATAAAAGTCCATCACAGAATTATCCTACAATGAACTGGAGCCTCTAAGTTGCCAAGAAATATACTCCCAATAAGCAGCTGTGCACAGACATGCCTTTATCTCTAGATAGGTGCAGCTGTGAGGCTTAAATCTTTTACATGCTCTTTACAACTATATTGTTAACAGGCTTTTCATGATAGTGCAGCAAATTTGTAGTTTAGCTTCTTCTTTTTTTTTTTTTTTTAAAGCAGAGCTCCTTATTGATGTAATTAAATCGTATCCCTGGCTCAGCGCTCGGGCCTACTTTCATTGTTTTGAGGGGGCAGGAGCCCCGTGAGGCAGCGCACTGATGAGAGATGGATAAACAGTTTGATTTGCTGCTATCGCCCCGAGGCACAGTGTACTGGAGAGATGAGCAAGAAAAGGAAGAGAAAGCATAAAAACTGGGAGGGGTGGGAGAGGGCAAAACAGAAGGAGAGAAGAGAGAGCAAGAGGATAAGAGAACCTGTTGGGGGAGGGATGACGGGATAGAGGTGGAGAGGATAAACATGCAAACAAAAAGAGGCGACAAATCACTCCTGTTGTTTGTGTGCGCATGTTTGTGTGCGCGCAGACAGGGCTTTTTCTCTTATTTCTGCTTGTTTGTCTGTTTCCCGCACTGTTAGTTCTTCCTTTTTTTCCTACTTGGCCCCCATCTATCTGCCTATCTCCCTTTCCCTTTTTTCCCCCCCTCCTCGTTCTCCCCTGTCTCTCTCCTCTCCATCACACCTACCTCTTGGTAGCCCCGAGCAAAGATGGAACTAAAGAACACAGAGAGGAGTTCACTCACACACGAGAACACACACAAATACACATCTGTGCATACAAAAAAAAAACCTCTTAAATGCTCTCGTGAAAACATGCACAACGGTGCAGCCACTGGTTTGATTTTTCACACTTTTTTACACAAACTATAAGGGTTTTTATCTGAGAGAAATAGTGTGGTTGCTGTTGATGTGGTGAGG
This sequence comes from Naso annulatus, assembly GCA_029783625.1. NCBI lineage: Eukaryota > Metazoa > Chordata > Actinopteri > Acanthuriformes > Acanthuridae > Naso > Naso annulatus. The sequence continues at coordinate 15,585,965 of JAPZDX010000023.1, read as the reverse complement.
CATGCTCCTGCACGCACACACACACACACACACACTACACACACCCTAGCTGAGGGAGGTAGAGGACGGTTCACTCATCCATGTAGAGTCATTGTTAGTAAAGATGCGGAACCTCCAGACTTAACCAGCCATAACAGCAGTGTGACAGGTTCTTTGTCTACGCCAATTACTGAACAAAAACAGCAGCACAGTCACACACAGACTAGTGCAACCCATGGCCTCGTGCATCCACACACACACACACACACACATACACACACACACACAGATGTGTATGTCTTGTATTTTGAACGCAACCTATTTGCTTGCAGCGCAAAGTTGAACACGCAATCAGACACAAAACAAGCAGCGTGCACGAAACACTCGTGCGCAGGCAGGCATCTCAAGTGGTGTAATAAACCACATTCGGACACCCACAGCTGTGCCCTAACACAAACACGCTGTAAGCGCTCACAAACACTTACACCCACTCTCATTTTGTGTAAACTTCCCCAAAACAGTGCGCAGCGCTCATTCTCTTCCTCCCCTTTTCTCTCTCATCTCCTCGCTCTCCTCTTCTATTTCTCTCTCTTCCTCCATTTTTTTTTTTATTTATTTTTTTAACTCAAAGTTTAAACTCATTAAGTGTAATGATATTGGAGACTCAATTTTACATAGCTCACTCATCAACCAAGTGAGATAGCAATAAAGGCAAATGGCTCCGCTGAGGCCCTAACGCTGCAAAATAAATGATGCGCCGCAACGGAAATGTAATTAATTTAGAGGCAGTATTGATAGTCCTGCCATACACGGCATTATATTTTTTAATGTGGCTTAACATCTTGATTATTCAGGGGGAAAGGCGGAGGAAAAGGGGAGCCGAGACAACACGGCTCACGATGAGAGATGCTTAAAATGCCCTGACGAGTGTTTACTCCCGCTGCCTCACTTTCTCTTAAGCTTTTCATTATGCCGAGACGATAAACACCTCTCTGGAAGACGTGCTGACTTTTACAGGGGTGTGAAGGAAAAGGCAGAGAAGGGCGCTGCCTCGTAGGGAAAGAAGCAGAAGGCATGATCCATATTTTTGTTGATCTGCACACTTACTGTTGATTCAGCGCTGTGGCTTCTGCTTATTTCCTGCATTTTCTGTGAGGAGCATCAATTTGTTTCAAAACACAGTGTCTCATACAGAAATCACCTTTTTTTTATCTTGCACGTACAAATATGTATTTTTGCAAAA
>JAPZDX010000023.1:15519931-15545506 GCA_029783625.1 Naso annulatus | reverse complement strand
AACTGCTCTGTCTGTCTGCAGCTTTTTATTTAGTGAAGCTGTCACCCGCAACTACTTGCTGCCGCTGCAGCCTCCATGTTGCTTTCAGGAACCTCTGTGAATCACAGAATTGGGGAGCAGGTCGTAGGACATCAGAGGGAAAACCAGAGGATATTTTCTCCATAAGATATGACCCAGTTTCACTGAAATAGCTGTTTTGTGCAACATATTAATGTGTATCATTTAGTTTTGTTTTGGAAGCCATGGGCCGCAGTCAAAGTTACAAAGTGTTGCTTTAAGCGGTGCTAAAAGCTAACTAGCTCTTCTTCTGCAGGTTTCAATAAAGGTTTGCATTGTCCTCGTGGTTTAACCAGTGCACTGTATTTGTGAGATCCTGTGAACAAGATATTTAGTCCTGGGGGGACGAGTAGCTACTAGTAACTGTTCCTAACTAGTACTAGCATGAGAGGACCTGCTCTGTTGTAGTCAGTTCTTGGATCAGTTTAACATTAGCTGAGTGAAAGTTAATACAAACATTCAAAAATCTGATATGACTATTGGTGCTGTCAGGAAACATTAACAGAGTAAGATTTTTCTTATCATCAGTGGTGTTGACATTATGACTGAGTTGGTAAAGACAAATAATAGAACAGCCTTGCAAGTTCAGAAAAAACATCCCCCAGCTGCAATGTAGCCTTTAAAAACAATAATACAATAACACAATAATTAAGATTCAAGAAGATATCTAGCTTCATATCTCAGTACTGATAAAATATGTGGGTATTTCCCAGGACGAGTAAACAGTATGTTCACAAATTGGGATAATGTCAAAACATGGAAAAAATGCAGCTGGTGTTTTTACATGCCTTGTTGGAAGAAATTCTAAACAGTACCAATTTTCAGTGAATTAAGGCTAAAGTGTGCATGCTTTTTCTCAGATTGTGTGTTATCTGTCACAGTCAGGGGACCACAGTATCTCAGATAGGCCTATACCTTGAAGTTTGTTTTGTTTTGTTTAAATTTAGCTGCAACATCCAGTTGGATTTTAAGATGAACTGATTACATCATGGTTTAAAGTCAGGGTCACTGTGACCTTACAAGAAGTGTTTTTGGCTACAACGCAAGAGTTTATACACTGCAGGGCTCCAGGCTAACTTTTTTCACTAGGAGTGCTGCAGCCCCTTACTGAACATTTTTAGGAGCGCAAACAGAACATTTAGGGGTCACACTTAAAATCAACCTGCATTGCAAATTTCAACTTTCTGCATTCATTAGCCTTTCTTTTTTTTCCCCCCACAAATTGCTACTTCCCATGTGAACTGTTACGGATTTGGATTATTTTTATGGATTAGAGTCAAAGAGAGTGGGTCAGTGTCAGTAAGAAAAAGACACTTGTCAGGCTGACCACTGAGCATTGGTAAAAGTGACCAAATCTAAATGTTCCTGAAACATTTAGCCTCATTAATAAATCCCACTGTTCAAGAGACACTTTAATCAAACCCAATGTTATTAAACCATGACTTAAAAATCAGGACATCAATAAAAACAGACAATATTAATTAAAATATAAATGTTTCTCCTCAGCAGAAATTATTTGTCTCTCTGCTTGACAAAGTGCACATTTTAAATACAGCATGCAGCTTTTTATTCAGTGCAGATGTTTATTGATCAGGTAACATTACAGAGAGAGAAACTAATAAATAAATGATGAATTGGTAATAACATATCCAAAAGTCCAACTTCACTGTAACATTATAATTTTCTACAAAACACTGATGTGGCCATTATTCTACTCCATAAAACAGGAACACAAGGGAATATTTTGACAGTAATTTATAAACTTAAACTGAAGTGGTGCCCAAATACGTGAATCTGTGTTAATTGTACAGATCTGCTTTATTCATTATTTTTATCTTTTCAGTAAAGACATGTATTTTTGAGGCATTGTGTGCCTTAACTTTTTTTTATTTTTTTTTGCTGATGTTGAGGTTCAGGTGACTGTTGTTGCACCATGTGACAAAGCTTAACGTCATTTGTCTGAACTCCAGATAATAGTCTCTTTGTGAAGACAGCATGTTTTTCTCACTGGAAAATGTTCACTTGCCCCATACATAATTAAAAAAAACTGACGGCCTCTATTTTGTCAGAAAAATGTCCTTAACACCTTGTTCATTAAAATCCTTAAAAGTCCTTTTAAGTCAAAAGTTTATGCAAAAGAATGTTTAAGATCTTTACACAACACCATATATCACTAGGTTGAAGTAGAGCCTTCTTAAACGGGCTGTTCTTTCTCAAAATGCTTAACCAGGCCATGGTAATTCATTCAGGAGTTGTACCTGTGGAGCCTATCACAGTTCTGAGCTTGTTCAATGCAAGAGCCAGTTTTCCAAAGACAACTAAAACTTTGACAATTAGATTTCAAAAGAGCCTCTTGTAGTAATCTAACTTTTTGTGTAATTTACCCCTCACACATACACACACACATGGACTTGTCACAAGTTTTTTTTATTTTTATCTAGGGGGGAAATGACATCATTGGTAATCAAGTTCTGTCACTTGTTATCTCAACATGCTTGTTTTGATTTCACACATGTTGATTTCTCTCTGTGTGTAGCTCCAGAAAGCAGTTGGGCCAGAGATCACCAAAAACGATCTGGTCCCGGCCTTCCAGAATCTTCTGAAGGACTGTGAAGCAGAGGTTCGTGCTGCTGCAGCCAACAAAGTTAAAGGTCAGTGTCTGAAAACACATAAACTAAATGAAACTAATTTTTTTTTTCAGTCAGCCCATTGCAAGGACTAAATTGAACAGCCTGTTTCAATTTCATGTCTAGTTTATTTCATTTAATGTTGACAGTGTACTTTTGCTTTCAATAGAATTCTGTGAGAACCTCCCAGAGGACAGTCGTGAGCAAATTATCATGACTCACATTCTGCCCTGCGTCAAGGTAAAAAATAAACCTTTCTATCTGCCCCATTGTGACGTTTCTGTGGTGCTGTACTTCTCAGTGGATGCTATGGTTTAGCCAAAGCTAAAATATGTCACTGTTTTCTTTTGACTTGTGCTTATGTCCTCTTAGTACTGTTTGATAATGATTTTCTCTTCATTTCATCATTTTCTTTTACATGTTCGAAATAAACTATTACAAAGTGTTTATACAGAAGTGGTGTTGTGATATTGTTTAAATACTTACATGAAAACAAGGCTGCCTTTTTTTTTATGTTGGCCATTGATAATATTTACCAACTTCATTACTGATATCTTAAATGTGGTGGTATGAAGCTGAAGCCAGTAATGTCTATTATTTTACAATGACTTTTAAGGAGTATGAATAATTCCCCTGCGCCAGATTTGTGACTGTGTGTTTGCTTTGATGTGCTTGATCAAAATAAACCATAAAAACCATTTCAAGCACGCAGCATATACATGTTCTATAAAAGATTTGGTCTGACCACGACCTATGGACACGGCAGACCTTTAGATATCAAGATATACACTGATGTAACTCTAAACATCGGTGGCTATGAACGAGCGGTGTTTTGTGAAGCTGGTACAAAAAGAAGAGTGAGACACTGTCTGCCTGCTAGTGTTGATCAGATATTGAACAGCAGGTGGCACTGTTGCTTTTAATTTTCTAACTAAAATAAGTTACTGGCAAGTCCAAGTGCTACTGATAGAGAGAGATATATTGTTTGCAGCTATTTGTTTAATTATTTGGTTTTATTTACCAATGGCAGAGACAGTTTGAATAGATTTTAAGGTAAATTCTCAGCTCTATGAATAATAGTTCGTACAATCACATATTAGTTGTACTTATCTTATCAACATATCATAAGTAAACAAATTGCACGTAGCAGCTCACTGACACAACCTTACAAAGCTGTTAAAGCTTATTATAATAATGTAATAGTGAAAACATATTACTTGAAATACTTCCTAGCGTAGGTCCTGTGACTGACTGGCTGACCTGCTTACATGTTAAGCACGTTGCTAAATAGCTTGTGTGTCATAGCAAAGTGGTTATTTTCAACAGTGAGACCATGTGATATTGGTTTGATATAATCTGTGAATATGACATTGTAATATGCTATGTCTGTCTGTGTTTTGCCATTTCAGTTTCTGTACACATCATACTTAAAGTTACTCCTCTTAAGATAGTTAACTGCAGTGACACTGCATTGACTGTTGTCTGCACTAGTATTAAGTCCATTTTGCTTTGTTATTTACAGAGAGGGAGGCTATAATTGACTTGTGTGTCGTGTGTTGTGAATATGACCCGCAGCAGTCGTCTTGATGTTTATTTACGTACTTTCTGTCTTAACGATTTATTTGTGCTGATCTCTGTGTCTCCAGGAACTTGTTTCAGACACCAACCAGCATGTGAAGTCAGCCCTGGCCTCCGTCATTATGGGCCTTTCAACCATCCTGGGCAAGGACAACACAATAGAGCACTTGCTGCCTCTCTTCCTGGCTCAGCTCAAGGACGAGGTAAGGGAAATTCAGACTTGTAATCCTAGGCCCCAATTGTACTTTTTTGGTTTGTTTGTTTGTTTTTTTTACGCTGCCGGCTTTGGAAATCAATAAGGAAGTACTTGGTTTGCTAACATTCACAGCCAAGGCTTTCTGTGAAGCACATGAGTTTGACCAAGTTGTTTGGCCTTTAGTGATCAGCACGACTCAGACATGATAAAGCAGCTTGGCCACAGCCACCAGATATACCAGGCTGACAAGCAGGATGATCATGCAGCTGCAGCCAAACTGAGACCTTACAGTTAGGAGTAGTAGCTGTATCTAGAGGGAAGCATAATGAAAAGATGAACACATTGAAAATAAGTTAAAGCTGACTTTTTGTGTACAGAAGTAAATATAGGTATATACTGATTGATACTGTAATGAAAGTGGACGTATCCCTTTAATCTGTCTGTCTTGCTTTTCAGTTATTTTTGTGCCTGTCAGTGGTAGACATGATCTTCAAATTGTTCCTGGAGCTGTACAGTAACAAACTGTAGAGCACATGTTGTACGAGTCTGTGGAAAAAAAGTTAAAATGGGCTGGGATTTAGGAGAATGATGTCCTTCAGTCTTCCTCTGACATAACAGGTTCATCTAGAATGATACCCCAAATGAATAAATTTCTATAGAAGTAATCTGCATAATGAGATCAGACATGGCTATCACAGGTTAGACACAAAGGTATATAAATGTTTTGGGCAGCTTGATGCTGTCAGTTCTTTCAGTGCTCTCCTTAGGCCTATTTAAAGATGGCCTCATTTCCTCACAGCACAAACACAAGACCAAGAGTGTCTAATTAGATTACAGTCCAGACTGACAGCTTTGACTTAAAAGTTTCAATAATTTAAGGTCTATCTGTCTGAGTACAGTTGAAAGGGAGTATGATGGAGAACATTCTGCAGACATGTAATTCGTTCACGAGCTGAATTATGTCAAATTGTCACAGCGCCTTACGTTGCTGCTGCTCGGCTCCCACTTGGTCAACAATCCTGATTGTCAAATCAGTGTGCACATGCATGCAGCATGTGAATGGAAAAGTTTTTTGTTAAGGTGTTCCAGTTGTTATCCAGTCCAAATCAAGACTAAAGCAGATCTCCATTTAAGGCTGTTGGATATAAACCTGGGTGACATTATTCTTGACAAAACATGCTTGGATGTCTATCTTGTTTAGAGAGACGAAAGTGACTCGCCTTGTAAAGTGAAGACATTTTCTCCTTGGAGAGAGTAAAATACAGTGCTGAATTTGTTGAATATAAAGCCCAAAAAAATCATTAATTTAAATTGAAGTTTTTGAGAAATAATTTTCAACATTTGTACATTTTGTGATGAATGCATGCAACCAAAAGCTTAACTTTGTTCTCTGTATTTCTGCACCAAAGTGCCCAGAGGTGCGTCTCAACATCATCTCCAACCTAGACTGTGTGAACGAGGTGATTGGCATCCGTCAGCTCTCCCAGTCATTGCTGCCGGCCATTGTGGAGCTGGCAGAAGATGCAAAGTGGAGGGTCCGCCTTGCCATCATAGAGTACATGCCCCTGTTAGCAGGACAGCTGGTGAGTCATGGACTCAAGAACCACAGCTTTAAATTTATATGAAATATGTTTTATAGGTTTTTGTAATTAGTACCTTGCAAAGAACCAAAAATATTTAAAATGTGCAGACAAACAGAACGATCCAGCCACACTGTAGACTTCTAGGAAAGCACTCTAAATAAACTGTGTACATGTTTTCCCAGGGAGTGGAATTCTTTGACGAGAAGCTCAACAGCCTTTGTATGGCCTGGCTTATTGACCACGGTAAGACACTCTTACAAGTTCAAGTTTTAAAGGAGCTATGTGTGATGTTGAAACATTAAACTCAAATGCATTCTCTGTTCTGCCAAAAATCAGAATGTTGTTTATTTAATTGTTGTTTAAACAGACATGCTTACATAAGCAGCTTTTTCGCCAATATTTTTTATCTTATGAACACAAATTTGGTCCCAAATATTGTCTTTGTTTTGTAATATTCATGTTCTCATATTGTGTATTTGAATCTTTGGGAATCACTGAGTATTTTTTTTTTGTTTTATTTATTTATTTATTGGATTCAAAATAACTTTTAATTAAATTATACAAGGGGAAACTCTAAAGTCTCTGCCCTATCTAACTGCGTGCCAAACTTTTTACTGGTGTCCGTAGCCCAGTGAAAAGACAATATGAACGATAACTGGCAGTAGTTAAGAAATTATCTTTGCCCTCTTCATTTTAAAAAGTTAACAGCATTAAGAAGTAAATTAATTAACTTGAAAGCATCTCAAAGTCTCCTGCTTGTATGTGAATAACAAAATGAACTCTGTGATGTTATTAACGTTATGTCTCCAGCCGCGGAGAGCAGCCTCTCCGCTGCACCATTAACTCAGAGGAAAGCCATTGTTGCACAAGACGCTGAGCGAAGGGTTTTTGAGGTGAAACAGACTGAGCACCAACTTATTCCCTCCACCACAAAGCTGGTTTAAGTTGTTACGTGCTGCAATGTGTGCTTGTCAGCCTTTCTCGTTAGTTTCGACTGATCACATCTGATGGTGAGATAAAACTCGGAGTGATGGCGTAAATAGGTTGTAATATCCCTAATGTTTATCTCGCAAAAGTTATTTAGTTGTTAAATGAAAACTCTCGAGCATCATTCCCTTTTTTTTACAATAAAAAATTGGAGTGTAACAGGATACTTCCAGCACCTTCACACCTCAGCCTATTATTTTCCATGTGGATGACAAGATGTGGCCACAGGCTGCTGGGAGACAGGGCCGCCACGCTTTGGTCCATCTCAGGCATAGCTCACCACAATTGGGTGCACATAAGCTGCCAGTGGAAATGCAGATCAGTGCAGCGCCGTTTCTCGGCGTGGCCAGAAGAGCTCATTTTAAAAGACTTATTAGACAAGGTTGCCATTAGTTTTATTAAAGTTGTATTAGACTTTAGTTTTCCATTTCACAGAGCATTGCTACTCTTATTTACCTGTGCCTGGTCATTTTACAGACAGGCCTCCTCTCACCACTCTGATAGTGTATTATTACCAGTACAAAGAGAGGCTGTGGTTGGAGGTAATGGATTGATGAGCAAAGAGGATGGGAGTGAGAAAATTGGGGGCTAAGGTAAAGGAGAGATGTGGCAATTTGCAGTTCTCCACCATCATGTGGTGGCTAATAGAGAAGAGACTGCTCCTTCACAGCCTTCCAACTCCATGTAGTGAATACTAGAGCTTTTAGGAGGGAAGGAGCGAAGTTAACGCCGACTGCATTAGGTAGTAGAAAGTTTAGATCAGAGTTTGTCACCATAAGATAGTAAAGCTACTCTGTTGTATTCTCATACTCTCTGTATGTTTTATTTAACCTGCCAAGTTTATCATTGATCTTGTAGGCCTGCAATTCATGGTGTGGATTTACTCTAACACTATGTAATGGAGTTAAAAATCACAGTTGGCTCACTGAGGGTGAGTTTGTATCTAAGCTGGTTTGCCCCAGTCTCTCTACCCAGCAGATTAAAGTGCTCTTTGAGACAGTCGCCCATATTTTAATGCTGCAAGAGCTGTGTACCCACAGAGCTACACAACACACCCAGCTCCATTTTACAGTTTAAACACTGTCTGTCTTCTGCATCAATTTTTCATTCAGAGTATGTAGCATTCGCTTCACAACAAGTTTTTAAATTAGAGAGACACATGCTCGCTATTGAGGACAAAGGGCCAGCTGGGTTACATCATTGGAATGCTGCTGGTGTGAGTTTCAGTGTGTATGTGTGTGTGTGTGTGTGTTTGGCTATGGCTGGGGTAAGGGTTGTGCCATCCTTACGTAAGCCCTTCAAAGAAAGACAGGACTACAGAAATCAGCCCAGAATTTTTCCCCTTCCTGACTCTATTACATAGAGATCTTTGTGTCATTTTAACATTTCACATGACATACAAATGCTGTGCTCTGTGGTGTTTCAGTGATACTAGGAAATGTCTCAGAGTACACTTAGTAAAAACCTGTAATGATTTTGTGAGAAGTCTATACTTCTAGTCTAATATCACAGTTGCAAAGAGGCTTTGCACACAGTGCAGCATTCACCATCCTTAGACCTCATATTTTGGATCAGGAAAAACCTCAAAAATAACAGTTTAATGAGTGAGGGGAAAAAAACTCGAAGAGCAACAGGGATTCGTCTTTTTGGACAGACACATGCAATAGATATTGTTTATACAGAATAGACCAACATGGCAAAGTTACAATATGGACAATCAGGATGAAAATTAAATATTGTAAACAAAGAGTGTCATCTTAGAGATGTATTGAGTGACATCCAGGTGCCGCCAGACAGATGGTGCCTGAGCCTCGCCATCTCCTCTCTGCTGTGGAGAGAAAACTCAAACCACTCACACAGAATGTTCTGTTATTTTCTAGTGTATGCCATCCGTGAGGCAGCCACCTGTAACCTAATGAAGCTGGTGGAGAAGTTTGGAGCTGAGTGGGCTCAGAACACCATCGTGCCCAAAGTGCTGGGCATGGCCAACGACCCCAATTACCTCCACAGGATGACCACTCTATTCTGCATCAATGTGAGTGAACCGTATCTTGTCCCATAAGCTTGCACTCATGTTTAGGTGGTTTTTCTGTGCTGTTTGTCAATTTCTGTATAAAAGTACATAGACTCCATTTAAAAAAAAAAACAAAACAACAACAACTTTTGTCCAGTTTAGCAGTTGTTGCCAGCCTTGGTTGATCCCTTGTATTATGTGACTCAGGCTCTGTCAGAGGCTTGTGGCCAGGACATCACCACTAAGCAGATGCTGCCGGTGGTCCTCAAGATGTCCAATGACCAAGTGGCCAACGTACGCTTCAACGTGGCCAAGTCCCTTCAGAAGATCGGCCCGGTCCTTGACGGCAAGTATGTAATTTTTTTTAATTTTAGCATCATGTTTTCTCTCTAGTGTCAAAATATGCTGTAAAACTAAAACAATCAGCGTTGACAGTTTGTTTAAATGATTGTCATCTGTCTTTGTCCCGAAGTGCCCTTCAGACAGAAGTGAAGCCAGTGCTGGAGAAGCTGGCCTCAGACACAGACATGGATGTCAAGTACTTTGCCCAGGAGGCTATCAGTGGTGAGCATGACTCTTTGCTATCAGTGCATACAAACTTTGAATGGCAATAATCATATTTAAAGCCACATTCTGTAACTTCCGCTGCAACCCGTGACTTGGAAAAAATTAAACGATGTGCGTTAATATGTCGCTTAAAACAGCAGTTTTAGTTAAACCGGGTCAGATGTTATGGAGAAAACATCCTCTGGTTTTCCCTCTGATGTCCTACGACAACAGACTACCCAACAACTACCCGTCTGCAGGCAGCCTACATGTTGCTTTCAGGAACCTCTGTGAATCACAGAGTTGAGGCAGAGCAGTCGTAGGACTTCAGAGGAAAAACGAGGATATTTTCTCCGTAAAATATGACCCGATTGTACTAAAATTGCTGTTTTGCGCTGTTGTGCTGTTGTGTGTTAATGTGCATCGTTAAGTTTCGTTTCTCGAAGCTGCGGGTCGCCATCAAAGTTACATAGTGTTACTTTATTTTGTATTAGAAACTCACTGTAATAAAACATGAATTATGTTTCTCCTTTCACTGCAGTTCTGGCTCTCGCATAAAATCAACCCAACTTGGCTAAACCAGACGACCACCTGAAACAACAACGCAAACACTTTTACAAGATATTTATTGATGTGCAGGAACAACTGGTTAATGTATAGAAAAAGCTGTTAACATTTGTTTAATCCTTTTTCTTTTTTTTTGGCTTTCGTTTACTGTCCATTGGTAGACCACGTTCAGACGTAGCACAGACTTCTTTGTTAACCCTCCTCTTCGCTGTAAATGGGTGCTTTAACAAGGTCAAAGTTGATGAAATTCATGAAGTGCTGCATGCTGACTAATGTGCTACTGTACTAGCTAGGCATTACAAACCAGTACCCCACTCACATTCCTCCCTTTTACGTCCTTGGCCACTGTTGTACTTTAGCCACCATCACTGCAGCATACCACATGTCTCTGTTCGTTACCTAGCACCTAAGGGCCACGCTATCTTTCTGTGCTGCTGCACTTCCCTCCCAATGCTTGATGCAAACTTTGAGCAGCAGATGGTTCATCAAGCTGTTTATTTTGCTGAGCTTCCTCGTGAATGAGCCCCTCTGATGGCTCTCCGTTTCCCTGAGAGACTGGTGTGGCTCGCCAGAGAAGTGATTGAAAGCTCTGTGCAGATTTAGTAGCTGTCCTTTTTGCCCATCAGACCAAACCCTCTGTGTCTCCTAAAGGCTTTAAATAATGGGGTGTCAATTACTGCATGTAATCTGACGAACACTCTGAATGATTGCATGTACTAATCAATCTCTTTAAGTGTTGCTCATAATTACCCTTCCCGCAAATCCTCAGTGATTTCTGTTGATGTGCTAGGGTGGAAAGTTGTAGTCAGTTGTGATTTTTCTCTGCAACATGTTCTCGGCATTGCTCTTAACCTCTGTGCCAATGACTTTGATAAGCGGTGATGTTTTTCTTTTAGTACGCCTGGGTAAACAGTTTTCACCTGTCCTGATCCGTAAATAGACAACGTGGTTTTCTGTAAGGGGCGCTTTGTTCCTTGGACGTTAATGAAATGTTCAAACTAAATTAACAGCAGCTGTCAGAGCTGTGGGACTAACAAAAACATGGCACTCCTTGTATCTGAGAGTCATCCAGTTTTCCCTTAAATCATGCAAGTACTCCTCCACTGTAGTGTACGTGAGATTTGACGCGTAAGGTCAGCGAATGTGAAGGACCACCCAAACGATTCTTGCTTACAAATCTCTACACATTGGAGAACAAGTGCATGTTTTCAAAGAAAATGGGATGGGAGACATGAGGCGTGTGTACACTAGGCTGCATAATGTTTTATTATGGGGTGGTTATGGGCGGGTTGAGTAAATGTATCGTCTGTGTTGATAAAAGAAACTTGTCTTTTCCTGAACTACTCTTGCTGTTCTCTTCTCCTCCTTCCTCCCCTCTCATTTTGTTCTCTTTAATAAACCTTGATTGTTGATTGTCCTGTATCAAGAAGACTGTGCTTCTATTTTTATTTTTAATTCTCTTCACAATTGGGATGCTGAACTACTGTATCTTGATCTGAATAAAGTAACACAAAGGAACTGCTGTAGCCTGCTTTTAAAAATATTTTCTGTGCAGGTACATCAAGGCCTCGTTATCAGTCTAGGTGCCAAGATGCTAAATACTGATAAATAACTGATGATTTTACTTGTGAATTAACATTCACTACACTGTGCCTATTGACAGCTTTTATATGAATAATTTAATCACAATGACAACTGAAAAAGATGCTTTAACATCAAATTTATCATGCGTGAGTACATACCATCTAGTTTTAAAGATTGCAGTTCACCGGATCTCGGCCTTGGTTGTAATCCTGCCATGGAGGCTTTGTCAGTCAACATTCTCCTCCCATCCACTCTGTTATTGTTTTCAGAATCTCTGTCCGTGCATCCTGGGCTTAGCACTGCTCAAGTCAATTGTGAGTGGTTTAAAGATATGCAAACAAGCCAAAGCATTTTTTTTTTTCCTCTCTCTCTCTCTCCAACCTCCGCGGTGACCGTGAGTGCTCAGCTATTTTTAAGTCCCTGCCAAAGTTCTGGATTGGCTTGAGGTCTCGACTGACTTAGCCACTGTAGGACTCGATGTTGTTGTTATTCTGAAGCCATTTCTTTGTGTCGTCGGCTTCATCTTTGGGCTCATTTTCTTGCTGGAAAATAAACCTACCCAGTCGCAGTGGTGTAGCAGACTGCAGCAGGTATTCCTCGAGGACTTCTCTGTCTTTACTGCATTCATTTTCTGAAACTTCACCAGCCTTCCTGCTGCACAGACGCATCCCCGTAGCAGGATGATGACTCCCTCTAGGCTTCACTATGCGGATAATCTGCTGCTGCTGTTTAGCTTTCAGCAAACAAAGTATTTATTACAGTGCAGGCAAGGCTTGTTCAAAGTTGTGCAGTCACAAAAAAAAAGGCATAATTATATCCTCTGTGACTTCGTGAAGTTAAACCTGAAGTCCAAGAATGATAAACACCGCACTATGTGGGCTTTGTAACAACATCCTTTGAAACATAAAGTATAGCTCCTTCGCCTGTGGACGACTCGAGAAAATGTGGGATTAATTTCACATGTTCCTGGTCTCATATTTGGTCAGCTCTAACCTGGCAGGCAGCTGCTGTGGAGATGAAAGCGTAGGTCCTTGGGGCTGTTTTGGCCACAGGGAACCATGCAGAGTGGGGCAGGATCTGCAGCTGACACCTGCCCTCGCTCTGGCTACTGCTGGGGAGAGGAACGCTGCAAAATAAGGGCTTGGTTGGAAAGGCTTATTTGACTTTCTCGAGCAAGTGTAGCTTGAATGTATGCATCTTTATTTGATGTACTTTTTCAAGGTCAAAGTACGTTGTTATGTTGCTGAGCATACCTTTGGCGCACCACCCTTTTTTGGTAATTCCAAATGAGCAGTCAGCAAAGGATTAGGGCAATAAATCACATGGCGGAGATCTTTATGAGAATCTCAACCTTCCTTTTTTAATCTCCTCAAATCTCCCTTCTGCCCTCCCAATCCTCCAACCAGCCCTTTGACTATAAACCTCAGCGCCAGAGCACATTATGCACATATATTGTAATGCACAGGTTGGTGTAGCTGCTGTGTGTCAGCACATTCTGCTACAGCGAGACCACCTTGAGAGCTATTTAGAAAATAGCTTCGAGGCAGGATGAGCTTTTCAGGAAATGTTGCGTCGTAGGTGGAGGGTTGATGCTAGATGGAACCTGTGGGACTGATAAAAAACTACACTTTCTACCGAGAGATTTTTTTAAGCTGGTGATCTCGATCCAGGGAGGAACATGCTAAGCTTTGAACTGCAATTTTTTTCCCCCAACCTAAAGTCTTCATTAAAACATGATTACTTGAGGGCGAGGGCTAATCCGCCCCCCTAAATCCACTGGAGTTCATGAGGCAGTAATGAAACAGCAGCAACCTATTTCTTTCTATTTAGATCCTGTTATTTGGGGGGATTTTCAGCAGCCAGAGCCCTTGACAGCGCTGAGAGCCCTGACGTCAATGCAGCTGCCTCCCAGGACTGTGTCATTTATAATGAAAGGAGCCAAGCAAAGCCCCCCACGCAGCATGGCACACACACACACACACTGAGGTCAGATACTCTCAGGGTGACAAATGACAAACATCAGTCAGCGAGAAGGAGAGCACTGGGCCACTCATTTTCCTCAAGTCACCTTGTCACTTCAGATCCCTCCCCTCTCTCCTCTTCTGTCATCTCTCAGCAATGCAGCACAGGGTTTATAAACCGAACAAACTTTCTCCTCCAGATAACATCAGAGCAAACATTCAGAGTGTGTGCGACTTTTGGCTTGGCTGGAACATCCAGCCCAGAGCCTGCAGGAGCTGATGTTTTTTTTCCAGGCACTACTGGGTCATCTGTATTGGGATTTCTGACTCCGTCCATCTGCTGGCCAGCATGTGTTCAGCTTGGATTCAGAGACGAGGGACTGAAGCTGAATAATGGGGGACACATGCGTATGAGTGCAGTACGACCTTCAAGGCAGAGCTGATTTCCTATAAGAAAATCTAACCTCAACTACGGCATTTACGTCAGGCTACAAAGCCTGTGCACTGCACGGAGCTTTGCAGTTTTAAAAAGATTTGGGTGTGTGTTTAATTCGTGCAAAGTGGATCTCTCAGAAAAGGTGCAACTCGTTACAAAATTTCAGATTTTTCCTCTGCGTTCATTTTTTTTTTCCCACTCTAGCCTCTTTTTTTTCCAGCTCTAATTCTGAACAGTGCTGTGATCTCCTGCTCTGAAAGACGCAGTAGGATGTTGTCATCCACCCTCCCCCCGTTGTCACGGCAACCATTGATGTCATTACAGTATATATTTGCCTGATGAGTGAATGGGCCTCTAATATTGATATTTTATAGAAAAACCGTCTTGGTATCAGCTTTCTTTTCTCTGACTGTCTCTTTCTCCAACAGAGCTTCTGACAGGCAGCCCGCTGAAGGTCTCAATAGCAGACAATGACACTGAGTACACACGGTGCTATAAATAACAACATTTAACTGTAAAATGCTTGTGTCTTGTAGGGAAATGTGCTGCAAAGTTGAACCCCAAATACAGAATTTAAGTGTGTCAAAATGTCCTTTACATGTTTTTTTCCCTCTTGTGGCAGCGCAGGAGGTGTCAATCAGAGAAAAGAGACGTTTCTTATCAGAGCTAATGGGCGGATACCATTTGCAGCCACTGTCTTGCAGCTCCTTTAACTGAGCCGAATTAACTTTTACATTAAAAGGCAACTGGGGCAAAATGAGAGGCTACGTTGACTGAATTCTGATCAGTATCATGGGGGGAGTTTTCATACGGGCGTGGTTGAGTGTGTGCCATCCAATGTTTCAGACTTATCAGTTTGGATCAGCAGCGGTACCAGCAGTGTGCTGTGTGCATGGTCTGATCCTAGGAAAAGAAGTGAGACCCTGCCTTCCATGAACACACTGACCCCCTCTGCCTCTACCTCTGCTGGTTTATTAGTGGGATTAGCTGTTCTCTGTCTGAGTGCACTGATTGGATTGACGTGTTCTCTCTACGTGATCCTTTCCACACAAGAAGGACAAACCTCTGCTCTCAAACAGCATCAAGGGGGCCTTTTTAATTTTTTTATGAGCATATTTTGCTCTTAATGTATTTATAGAAATCTGCAGTCTCACATGTGTAGCCGGTGTCAGCCAATCAGCGCTTGGCTTAGAATAGGCCTCCTTTACTGCCAGAAACCGCACTTTGTTTCAGAAAAAGTGTTTCGTGTGGTTTAATAAATAGGTGATTGCCGTGGAGATGGACTAAATGTGAGGTCAGATCAGCTGCAGGTCAGGACTTCAGTTCTTATCAGTGGTGATAAATTATTCAGTCCCTCCTCGGCCTCAGTTATAACTCAGAATAAAAGAGTTGCGCAAAGTGCTGCAGTGGCTCACATCGTTTTGGATTTATTTGTAGATGTCGTCACCTGTCGACTGAGATTTTAGCTGTTTCCTGCCTTTTGTTTTGGTTGTAGAATTTTGGACAGAGACAGAGGTATTCAGAGCCTCTTTTCATAAGTGAAAGTAATACCACATGATCAAAAATACTTAACTACAAGTAAAAATGCTGCATTTAAGACAGGCTTGAAATATTACAAACGTAAGGTGCCAAAATATTTGAGGTAAGCTTATCATGCTGAGAAGGCTTTTTGGATGGTGTTTTTTTTTAACTTACGTAAGAATATTTGTATGAGTCATGCAATTAAATGTTCTGAATAGGAATTTTTGTAAATTGAAACGAGGGTAAGGCAGTGATGGTTTGCTAAATGAGAATTATGAAAAATATGTTGAGAAAATACTTCAGTTCATTGGTGTCAAAATCAGGTGGGAACATTCTTACAGCACAGGCAGACTTTGTGCTGTGAAAAATATGCCATATTTTTTTTTAACAGTTTGTAAGGTGAAAACGTAAAATCTTACTATTTAAACTAACTTCAGGTGTCCAAAAGCTATGCATAGTTATAGAAAATAAAGTAAAAATTACCACAAGTGAAGAAGGTACTGATTAAATGCAGTTCTTTATCCCTGAGATTCAAACTTATTATAGACCTTGGCTTTAAATTTAGGCAGACAGATCACAGTTGGACAGGGCAAAGTGTGAAGTGCATTATATCTGTTGTAGTTTAAGTGTCCATTTGCAATCCCCGACAAACGTGGCAGGAAAATACACCACTATTGCAAAACATTGTTTTGGTTGTTTTGGTGAGACTGTACCATTGTCCAGGGGTCACTGGCTCTGGTGACCCCTGCTCCATCTTACTGGTCCCCACAGTATCTCTGTTTGCTTTCGGGCACTTTATCTGCAAATCTTACGTAGGTTTTGTATTGTTTACATCCAAAAATGGAATGTAAAATGTTTGTGATTGATTAAAGAAATCTTAAAGGCGTATAAGAAAATGTGATTATGTCATTTAGATGAAGCAGCCCATTGATGTGTCCTGACTTGAAAGACCTTGTGAGTGATTTAAATATAGTGCTGAAGCTCCTGCGTCAGATGTCTGAATACTTATTTTGTGAATGCACTCTGTGGATTACTTTACGCGTATCCTCCTCTGCTAACCAAACCTGCACTTGAGAGTCTGCACATCGTCTTCCCCCTGTCAGTCAGAGCAGATGGGTAACGTTTATGGCCTCGGGCTGATTCTGTCCAGGTTCACTGTCATTAGTGAAAGCTAAACATACGATCTTTAAATACTTCCTCTGTCTGCCATAACATCCTAAAACTTACTGTTGCCTCCTGAGTGAACTACACGTCATCTCCTGTACATCTTCATTTGAGGACTGGAAATATGTAATGCTTTAATGACAGTATTAACACTATGAACAAATGTTTCTGTGAGCAGTTAAAGTGCAGCTTTAGAAAACATAAATATACAAATGAACAACAGATCCAGTCTTGTGGCTCCTGCTGGACTGTCCGCCCTCGGGTGCTTTAGTTCTGCTCGAAATGATTTCAGGTTCAGCTATGACTCAACAGTTTATATGGAGCCCTCGGTGTGATTCATTTTTCCAGGTCATTAACCCACGCCTACGCCGCGCAACCCTAGGGTGCTATCAGACGGCTGCAGTTTGTCGTTACAGGACAACTGCATTATGTGGAGAAGACAGCAGAGTGCGTGTTAGAAAGTGCTTTGGCGTCAGCTCTGTAGCTGTGTTTCATAGCCAGCGTGGACACAAACAGTAAATAAATATTTAACTATTGTCAAAACACACCGTGAAATGATGTGACTCAGCAACACAAAAAAAAACAAACACCATATTTTTATGTTCAATAAACTTTTTTTTTTAATCTCAACAGCAAGTTAGCTTATGTGTGGTCAACATCAATGAAGGTAAATATAAAACTGGATTTCTATTGATAGAATGATCTTTTTGTTTTATCAGCAGGAGGTGAAATTATGATACTTGGAAATACGTCCACTAGAATCTTTATGACTTTAGTCTTCAACTAGAGAAATATTGCTATAATACTTTTAAATGGCATACACTGATTGACCAATGAGAAAAAAAAAAAAAAGCACGGTAGAGAAGCTGATAAAGAAGCTCCAAAACTCCACACGGTGGGTCGTACAGGGAAACTTCTGAGGGACTTTGGTTTTGTACCTTTGTAAAACCTGGCTCTACTCACGTTTGGAGGAAAAACAAAATACAGAAAAGAAAAAAAGTAATAAAATAAACAATAAAAGGGTCCAACCAGAAACAATGATGCTATTCAAAAATCTTATTCAGACTGAAAAAAGTAAAAGGCACACTGAACACTTTTCACGTTCAACACAAAATTCACCTCGGTGCAACTTGCACTGGAGATTCACTACACCTCTAATTTGTACAAAGAGAGCGTTCCTCTTTCTTGGATTAAACTCAACAATCAGATAAAGTGTTACTGTGTCTGGTCTTTCTTTGAAAGAAAAAAAAAAAAACTGTTTTGTGTCCATTATTGGTGGGGAGGAGAGAGAGGAGAAAGGTGTTTCCTACAGATTACGGTCCGTTTCATCTTCCAGGAAACAGGCAGAGCAATACAAACCTTTTCCACCTCCTCCTCTCTCGCTACATCTCGCCTTCCCCTTTGTTGACAAAGTGCTCCAGTATTCAACTTCCACAGATCATCCTGTAGCTGTTCTCGCCCAACCATTGACAAAATGAAAGAAAACAATCATCAAAACATTCACTTAAAGGCAAAATCCACCCTTAAATACTCTAGACACTGCTGTGTATCCGCCTCACATTCTGTAACTTGACGTCCTTCTTTTTCTGCGGGACAGTCTCAGTATGACACACAAACTGGGTGTGAGCTTATTAATGTCAATAAAATGTCGTCTGACCACATAAACATCCAACTAAAAAACGAGTTTGCAAATTTTACTGTGGGCCTATTAATGCAGCCAGACCTGTTTTGCAGCATGTCTCGCGGCTGCAGCTGCACTCTGACTGACACTGCTGATGCACTAATTACTTTTCTGATAGATGTCAGAGCAAAATTAGGACCATTTGACTTTCATTTGCAATTTAAATACTTGCACCCTGAAAAATGATGGGAATTTTTCCTGACGTTCTACGCGCTGGACATCTACATGACGGATCGAGAAAATAAACACGCTTTTTCATTTGATCTATTTGATTATTGGTTGAAACCCTAGCTTGTTGTGAGACAGTGTTAAGAGCATTTTAAGGTGGATTTTTCCTTGAAGTGTCGCACAGGACTGCAACCACAGTTGGTCAATATTTTTGAGCAATCATTAAAGACTGACTGCAGCTATAAAGGCTCTGTAGTCCAACCACCTTTGCACATTACAGTCTGATTGTGAACTCTCAGACAGATCCGCTCAGTTCAGTCCACAGACTGAGAGTGACTGTCTTGCCTGAACAATAATCTGACTACAAACACTCCTGCCGTTGAACACACGGCTGCTGCAGGTCACAGTCTGACAGATGGTCACAGTCCAGTAATCTCTTCTCAACCTTCTGACATTCACCATCCTGTTATTCCAAGAAAAGTCGCCTTTTCTTAAAAAATCATCATCATCTATCAGAAGTTACATCTGTGCGCTTCAAGTAGATTGAACACAGTCTAAGTGCTGTTTAAAAAAAAAAAAAGAGAAAAAAAGTATCTCGTCTTGTTGCTGGCTGGCTGTCAGTCAAAGAGCGGTGGTGAGCCTGTAGTCAAAAATCCAGTGTCAGCTGACCCAACGTTCTGCTGGTCTTCGTCTCACAGCAGCCCCAAACGTCAGAGAGGAAACATTCTTTCATGAAACCTAATGCAGGAAATCTTTAGGGGTCATTTCATAATTCTAAACATGATTCATCATTAAAGCGACACAGAGGCATGACTGGAGCCGTGAAGATGTAAACCAGAATCAATCCAAACGCTACGACTGTGCACTGAGGGGGAAAAAAAAAGCACAGTTTGTGTTGTTTTGAATGGAGACGTCAATACAGTGTTTGTCTCTTTCAATAATGACGACAAATGTTTTGACAAATTTGAATCATAAATTGTGCAAACAAACATAATCACACACAAACACGAACACACGCGCACGCACACACACACGCACAACTGTCTCCAGGCTTGTCCCTGCACTTCCAGGGCGAGTGAGTGAGAGATTATCTCCTGGTTACATCATCAGCTCAAGTGATGTCACTGCTGACGACTCAGAGGTCCCCGGGAACCAATCAGAGTTGGCTGTACAGGTGAGGCATCCATTCATAATCCCTCCACTTTCAGGAATAATATTGCTTCAGTATTGCCACAAAAATAGAATAATATTGACAGTCTAACACCGCTACTTCTCAACCAAACACACGGTAATTACATCAGCCCTCATTTATCAGGCAAACATGTGACCCACAATTCAACTGTTAAACAGACACTTGGCCGTTTTCGCCTACAAACACTGGTAATCATCCTCATCTCATCATCTCATTTAGCATAATGAAACCTGGCAAGTTTGTGCAATCGGATAGAAAGGTGGAATAGCAGTTCAGTAGTGTAAGAATAAAATCAGAATCAGTAGTTACAAGTCACAAAAAAACACAAAGAAAACTAAATAAAACTGTATTATTCATGTCACATAGCCTACACAGAAGCTTGCAGCTACAGATTTGTGTTAAATCTATTATTTTCATTACTCAATTAAAAACAAAAAACAGCTTAGAAGGAGTTATTGTTAAAAGCACAAATGAAGCTCCACAAATGGTGCATTACTCACCAACCTGGTGCTTCAGTCAGCATGTTTAGGATATTTGTTTCGGCAAATGACAAACAAACAGTTAGCTGTTGTCTTTTTGAGAGAATACTGTATATATCAAGTGCTGAAACCTTATGTGCTCATGAATGTGACCATTGTATTAGCATTTGCGCTCACATTAGTGTGTAAAATGATGTCTATGAAGTGGGCAAAAAACACTTTTAACACTTGAATTTGTGGTTATTTCCATGGAACCGTGATAAATGAGGGCCATTTTTTTCTCTTGTTCAGTTGTTTTTTTATCTACTGAAATAAAATTTAAAAAATGCACAAAAGTGTTTAAAGAACCAGTCTATTGTTGTTGATGTCGTCCTATTTTTAATACAAAAAGCACTGCCAGCCATTGTCCTTTTGGTTGCCTGTCAGTCTGTCCTAAACTAGTTCACTTCCAAACCATTTCTAGGTGAAATGCTGAACTCCCGCAGACTCGAGGATGTGCAGCATCCCCCCCTCCCAGGGCTGCATGGCGCAGTCCTCACAGGTGGCACAACATCCGTGACAACAGCGGCCTCGCCGAGTCTCACATTGTGCCACGTTATCGGCCCTGTTCCTGCCTCACAGAGCCGATGAGAACGACAACATTAGAGGAGAGGGAGAAAGGGAGGTAGGCTAAGGGAGGATTTTGGTAGAAAGGTTGTCTGAGGTTCGTCACAACTAAGAAATTAAGTTCGTATTAGTCGTACAAAAATGAACACTTCTCCTTCCCTGTTGCTACGCTTGTGGCCTCCACTTATATCTCCATTCTCTCTGCTCTTTGTGCTGCGTGGGATCTCATTGCTTAATACTGCTTTCCATTAACCCCCCTCAGCTGGCTTTAGTTGACCAGTACGAAGCCATGCTGGGAGTCCACGGTCTCCATCATCTCACTGTCCAGGAGGGAGCCCTGCAGCTCATGCAGGCCCAGGCTGTCTGAATGCCCCTGACCAGCCAAAACCCCTGCAGCAGCACCAGCCTCAGCCTCTCCTGGAGCAGGCGGGGGCAGCAGGGCGGGGTCCAGCGGGAACTCATACTGCTCCGAGAGAAGAGCCTCGGAGGAAGGCCCCCGCATCTGCTGCTCACAGCCTGCAGGGTAGCTGAAGCCCAGGCTGCTGACAGAGGCTTCATGAGGCTGGGGGTTGTGGAGGTGGTGGAGGTGAGATCCAGGGGGCAGGTGCTGGGTGTAGTGGTGGTGGCTCATGTAGGGATCATAAACCAGGCCCTCTCCTGGTTCCATCAGAGGGCTCAGGCTGTGTGGGTGGCTGAAGGGAGGTGAGGCCTGAGGACTGCCCTGCTGCTGGGGCTGAGGCTGGTGGGTGGCTGACATAGGGGGCCCCTGAGGGGAGCTTTGGGACGCCGCCTGGTCCAGAGCAGGGCCGCCTGCTGGGTAGGATCCTTCAGCAATCTGCATCTGGTTGAAGTAGGCCTGCAGCCCCATACCCTGAGACTGCTGCAAGTACATCCTCTTCTGGTGCAGTCTGTGGTGAGAGCAGCAGAGTCCTCTTAGTTCAAGATAACACTTGGAATTAATAAGCACAAGTACAAAAACTTGCAGAAATGTATGCATAAGCACTGCTGGGCAAAATTTAGAAGGAAAACAAAATTGGGGAACCAAAACAATGAAATCAAACATGACATTTTTCTACATGTTGTGCACATGTGGCACTAATTGTTAGCCTGATTCCAAACCATTTAATTGCTGCCCACATTGCCAGTTTGTTCAGCAATTCAAGTAGGTCTGCTGTGCTCATTAGCCTTTAGAGAATAGCAAAAACATCTTCCTATATAGAAAACTTCCAACCTCTCTACATTCATTAGCTGCAGAAAAATGGTGACAAGCATGGATGAGACTGATGCGCGCGTCAGTTGTTACAAAGTTAGGGCAAAACAAAATCAAAATATCATTCCATCCAACATGATACCAGCTGGCATGCAACAAGAGATAAACACTGAAAACATTCAGAAAATTGAAAAAGGAAGAAATAAAAAAATAGATGTGAGGAGTGGACGATCCCAGCGTGATTTACCTGTGTTCCTGCAGCTGTTGCTCTAAACTTCGAGGTGTCTCCTTACAGAAAAGTTGGCAGCTAGCAGGACTGTTAGCCAAGACGTTGGCCTTTTGGGCAGAAAAAAGATCGAGACTCTAGACTGTTGCTCTGGAAAATCACCTTGGTAACAGGCAACAAACTATTTCATAATTGTTGCATCATTGCGGGAACTGATAATATGCTTAAAAGATGCCACTGAATATTAAAAAAGCAGCTTTTTAACTCAAGAGAGAAAGACAGATCTGTATCTATATCATAAACTTGTATAAATTAGTTGATTGTTGAATATAGTTATAATGAGCGAGTGTAGTTGGTGTCAGACTGTACCTGTAGTCTATGAGTGAGGTATTGTGTCTCCAAACTCTGCCTGCGGGACAGCAGAGGCGGATGTGGCCCACCTTGGTATAAAGCTAGGCCCTCCTGCTGCTTGGATGCCTCGCCCTTCGATCAGAAACACAAGCCGTTAGAACGAGGGGACGTTGATGCTCGTGTACTCGTGCACGTGGACACGCGTATCCCAGATCCCTCTCGCCCCGTCTGTTAATAAAGCTGTGTCAGGGTCTGGGTGCTTCATCGTGTGGTCTAACTGGATTATCCATGCTGTCTCCTGCCCAAATGCCTGTGTGGTGACTGATCAGCCAGATGCCTTTCTCTAAATGGCATGTACCGCAGGGATTACACAGTAGTTAAATGAAATGAAAGCAAATTAAAAGGATGATGGGGCCTGAGCATCATAACCAACAAAGAGCTCCGTTATTGCATTATAAGAGATGGGCAAAAGGAAAACAACTAGATCTTGTCTGCTTCTACAGTTAATTTGTTAATTTGTTTATTTATTTATTTTCCCAGAAAAGCCTCCACAATTTTCTTCAAATGGTTTCCCCTTGCTGTGTGTCTATGAGAAAGTATTATTTTGTGTATATGCGTGCCCGTCTTTGTGTGTGATCGCAGCTCGGGCCTATTGAGTGCCAGTCACTACTATGGTTAAGTCTGACTGACTTCAACAATGGCTGCATTCACTTTGGCCTAGGCTCCAGGCTCCAGGCCCCAGGGGGACGGGACACAGTAAACAAGCCACAGTTGGCTGCCTCTCCTGGGGTTACACAACAGCCTGGGTGCCTGTGTTTTTTTTCGGGCCAACATGGGGTGAGGATAGTGGAGGGACTGAGGCTGAGAACGGGTTTGCAGAGAGAACGAGCTTGAATGGGTTGGATGTGCGTGTGTGTTTTTGTGCGATTACGCGGTCGGACTGACCTCCAGGAGGTTGTGCAAGTGGTGCTGTGGTCCCAGGGGGCCCATGGCAGCCCCTTCCCCAGAGCCCATCTGCTCCACCAGCATCTGGACTTTGTTTAGCTCCAGGATGCCTTTGGTCCTCGCCAAATTCTGGAGGTGCTGCCGAAATGCAACCAGACCTGAAAGCACAAACAAATAATCCAAGCGATACAAAATCAGTGTCCATTCTCAGCAGCTGATCGATAAAAATCACTTCTCATAACAGGATGTCGGAGGCTCCATCCTGTCACAGTCAGCCTTAATCCTCACTGACGTCAGCAAACTGGTTGACTGGTTAGCACTTTTCATCGCCCCTACTGACAATGTGACTCGATGTACGTCATGAGCCACAGTGGGTGAGTGTTTGTGAGTGCACATGTGACAATCTGTGTGCATTTGTAACAAGCAAATGGCTCTGATAAGACCCGTCCAGTGGTGACGAGCTGTAGCTGTGAACGACAGGACCTGACTCACTGTGATGGTGGGAGTTATTTAAAACAAGAGTCAGCAGTCTGACGCAAAAGAATCCATCGCATCAACACTCTCCAAAGAGGATTACGAAAAATAAATATATAAATATCTGCAAATGCCAACAGGGAGTACACAGTGCAGGCTGTCGATGTAGCGCTGGGGAAGTAACACACATTTTTAAGCTGTAATTATAGTTTGTACTTGGCTAATGCACAGGTAATTTACAACCAGCAAACAGAGTCCTGTAGCTGTAAACAGAAAAAAACATGCCGAGGTAGAGAGGCTGGTTAATATTCCCTCTCATATTTTGGCTTCTCTCTAATGTGGAGCTGAAACAAATCCTGCCTGCCACAGACTGAAACTTTGAAAAGAGAGAGACATGAAAAAAAAAAAGAAGCCAGACAGAGAGCAAGCGTTACAGAGGGAGAATGAGAGTGAGTGAAAAAGAGATGGATAGAGAAGGAGACAAAGAGAGACGGGGGAAAAAAAGAGAGATATGTGGGCTGAAACCTTCAAATATCTGTCTGTGATTCATAACGTGAATCACCGCTGTAGTCGTCAGAGCGACTGGAGAGGATGAGGGAAGTGAAGAGAGAGGAGGAAGAGACTGGGAAAAAAGGGTGCGAAAAGGAGGATGGAGAGCCAATGACAAAGTGGGAATGAGGCACTTTTATCCAGAGGGGTTAAATATATATATATATGTACTGTATACACACACGTGTGTGTTTGTGTGTGTGTTCAGAAGGGTGTGAGGGAGCAGCTGCAGCTGAGGTGTTGCGGCTGCTCTTCCTCTTGACTTGTGCTCTAGTGCTTTGTGGATCCTGGAGCCTCAGACATAAGCACCGTGACACTTTAAACGTCAAACTCTCTGCAGCTCGTTGTGAGTGAGCTTAAAGCGACGTGTCGGATCTGGCATTTAATTGACACTCGTGTGTCTGACGCTGATTTCAAAGCGTTCCACTCAACCTTCAATCATGTTTAGTTCCACTTCAGACAGGATTTTCTATATGTTACAGAATGTCTTGCAGCATCAATCTCGAGAGCGCATCTAAACTTGCTGCACTCAGCTGTGCAGATGGTGTAATAGGGGTTGTATGATGTCAGTATGTCTTGTGATTGTATTGTGTTATAAATGACTCTGATTTTGTTCCTATGTGTATTTCTTTAACAATAAAGTTAGTAGTTTAAACTGAACAAACATGTCTGCTTTCTTGTATGTCATGCATTCTTTTTCCGGTCAAAACCTAAAGCCTACAATACCCACAATGCAACTTAACCACCAAAAGTTCAGTTGGAGGTTTATGTGTGCTAGTAGCGGCTAATGTAGCCTCTAGCTCCTAGCAAGCAGAGAGGAGGAGCAAGCTGCAGAGGTCTGCTGAGCTCTTTTCAAAATGTTTTTATTATGGT
>JAPZDX010000023.1:15508484-15519831 GCA_029783625.1 Naso annulatus | reverse complement strand
TATGTCCACAAGCGGTCCCCCATTGGCGCAAAACACCTGAAAGGGAGCGACAGTGAGCATCCATTAACTAACGAGGACATAAACACAGAGAAGTCTAAGACTTCTTTCCACTGTGGTCCTCTCACAACATCAGCAAATTGACAGACAGACAAAAACTTGTACAGCAGCAACAATATCTTCACATTTTAAAATACACTAGGCAATTTCTTTAAAAAAAAACATCCCCCTATGGAGTATAGAGCACCCTATTGTTCAGAGTTAGACAACAACCACTTTAAACTGGTTCTTGTAGTCGATGGCTTTTATAGATCTTGGTTGACCATCCATGCCACAACACCTGTGTATTCAAAGGTACTCTTACCAACTGAAGCCCTCAAGTCCTAAATCTAAAAATGTTCACATTGTAATCACTAGCTCTGGTCCTGTGATTGTGGGAGTCACTAACCCTTTTAAAAAAACCCTTAAAATAATTTAGTGCAGTTTACATTAACACCACGTACTAGTCTGAGCCTAAGCATGGCCACTCTGTCCTCCACCTTAAGCCATCCAAGAGTTTTAAACTTTAAGGGTCTACGTGGGTGCGTGGGGGGAGTTTAAGCACCACTCTTGATGATCTTATTTTGTGCTGTTTGTAATCTATTTCTTTGTCCTTTAGAGATACAGTACCACTTCACCAGCATGTACAGGCATAATGAAAAGCAAGCTTGTGGTTGTCAGATACATCTGGCAGACTCGGGTGAGATCACGTCAGGCTTCTTGCAGCTCCAGCTTGAGTCAGAAAGGCTTTATATGCGGTAGTGCTTCACAAAACCTGTACAAAGACTTTGATGCATGAAACTGGTGCAGCTTGACTTGAAGGGGATTTATCTGGTGCCATTGGTTGGCAGGAACTAAATGAATCATCTTTACGTATTTCTTTGGAACCTCCCGTCATAACATCCATTTAACTGCAATGTCACATAGCAGTGAAACTTCTATTAAGGTGGCAGAATGGCCTTGTGAATTTTAAGGTTAACCCCCAAATGGAGGGTTTATTGAAGAAGATACTTAAACCACTGTGAAGTCATTGTAGTGAATGTAGAATGAGCGGGCATGTTGGAGAGTGAAGACAAATTTACAGTGGTTTTTCTGACCTTGGGTGAGGGAGGTGTCAGAGGCACGGCGTCCTTCTCTGAAGCTAATGGGCGAGCGGTTGTGCGCCTCCCTGTGCTGGGAAGTGAGGGCGGCCATCGCTGGGTTGGCAGGCCGAGCCGCCATAAAAGGCGTAGGGGTGACACCGGGGGCAGAGCTGTTGGCTGGCATTACTTCACTGAGAGAGGGGGGATCCTCTAGCAGGCCGAGGTCACTGTGTATGGAGCCCATGTCATAGCCGATGTCCGAGTCTACGCTGCCCATGGAGGGGTTGTGGCCAAGAGTGAATAATTTACCTGGGGGGCAGAATGTTTTATTAACTTTATAGGAAGAGATAAATAAAAACAGGTTTGTTTTAGAACTAAATGCACGTGACAGAGTTTAAAGTCGCATGTTTGATCGGGTGACGTCATACCTTGGTTTGAAGGCCCCGGCTGGTTGGTCACCTCAGACAGGGTGTGTCGTCGCTGCCCAAAACGAGCTGTCTGATAGGCCGAAAGCAGGTGGGGCGGATCATCCTCTGTGTCGAGCTCCTCTGTCTCAATGCCCTCATCGATTGACGTCTCCATCATGTTGCTAGGCGACGAGGTGGAGGACTTGCGGAGGACAGTGGGGGGAGGCAGGGGGTCCAGCATGCAGCCATTTACCTAGATGGGGGGGGGGGGTGGGGGGGTAAAAGGGACGGAAAGAGAAAACGATAACCATACATCCAAAATTGACTCTGCCAGGAGGAAAACTGCGTGAGCCAGGACACATTGTTAGTCAAATTAGGGATCTAAAACACATACAAGGGGCACACACACACACACACACACGGGGACACACACAATCCATTTGCATTTGACCACTTGGTTGCCACAAGGCCACTGCTTCACTAAGAATTAGGGCTCCATTAGTTCCTCTCCTCCCTCTGTTTTCCCTCCACTCACCACAGTTGGTCTCGCACTGGGAGTGTGTGTGTATGTGTGTGTTACAGCATGCAGACAGGCCTGTGTGTGTTGGCCTAGAGGTGGAGGGTGGGGATGAAGGAATGCAGGGCCAGGAAGTGAGCTTTGACTAAAGTGCTGTGTGACTAACTGACACACACACACACAAACTCGCACGCACAAAGATCATCTGCATGAGTGGCTGCTGTAACAGCCTGGTGTTGGCCTAGAAAGAGCAACTTTGCCCAGTTCCCCATCTGCTTTCTGTAGTGCACTGGGATAGGAATGTTGTTACTCAACAGACAGACACACACACACACATACACACACATAGGACAAGACCACATTGAGTAACAGACGAAAGTGAAAGGGGTGGGGGTCTGGGAGTGAACGAAGAAGAGGAAAGAGAGAGAAGAATCTGAATGAAAAAGAAAAAGGGGAAAAATAACAGGATAGCCAACAAAGTAAATTAAAAAAAAAAAGAAAAAGACAAGCTGTTGGCTGGTGGGTAGGAGAGCCACAGCGGTGAGATCGCTGGAGCAGCGCGGCAGCTTCCTGTCCATGAGTGTTCACTCAGCGTCGCATTAGGTCACATCATCATCATCATCACAGGACCGCTTACATAACAGGCTCCATTCACACAGATAACACACACGTTGTCTCCCTCTATGCTAACCACACACACACACACACACACACATTCACACACAACACACACACAGGGTGAATGCACACACACATAAAACAAGATACACATCACCACTGGAGCCAGGAGAGGGGCTGAGATGGAAAAGTAAAAATCTGTTTGTGTGTGTATGCAGGAGTAGCCCTGCAGGTGTGTGTGGCCGTCAACTCAAACCTCTTGTGTGTGTTTTCTAATCGTCGGTCAGCTAAACAACTGGCCTGGAGGAAAAGGTCGCAGCAGCTGTCCTGTCTGATGTCAGTGCTGGTTGAGGTCTTACATAAGAGAACAAGTCAGCTGCATTCTGGCAGGTTGACAGAGCAAACTAACACTTAAAACTTCAAAAGGACACACACAAAGACGCACATGCGCGCACACACACACATTTGTGATTCAAGTGAGTGTGTATGCTTATCAAAGCGAATCACTGTCATGCTCGTTGGAATCATTTTACTGCACATACTTGCAAGCTGAGAACGACCGTGTTAGTACATCTCACATAACCAACAAAATTGGAGTGAGACTTCATATGAGGATGAAAGACAAACGCGCAAACAAAAAGACACCCATGAACTAAAGCCATGGCTTATTTTTATTTATTTATTTTTTTTTTAACTGGTATTGGACCTACTTTGGGTGTGTTGACATCCTCCACCATGAAATTCTGCTCCAGGGGACCTGCAGTCTGAGGGAAGGTGAAAGCATCAGAGGAGGCTTGGGGCACAGCGGGGGAGCGCAGCAGACGAACGCCCTGCGGGAGTAAACCCACCTGGGCTGAACCACTGGTTGACTGCAGTGAGGAAGAAAACAGAGAAGGAGAGAGTCTTTGACATTACATTAAAAAAAGAAAACCCTCAGATTCACAGACAATACTTAACAGCATCCTTAATAATGCCAATTAGGACCAAATTGAGCTGCTGTGAATTTGACTTTGTAATCCAAATGAGACTCAAAAGCCAGATCCTAGATGCTGAGGGGAAATGGAAGAGTAATTGCAGTGTCGCTGCAAAGAAACAGGGGGCAAAGAAGAGAAAATAATGAATAATGTAACTGAGGGAGAGGCGTTAAGATCAAGGCCAGGAGAGAGCAGCTGAAGACAGAACCTGGCTGGATAAATAAATAAATGGGCTGAGTCTGTCAGGTTTGTTTGTTCCTTGTGCAGGTGTGAATAACAAAGCTTTGATCAGGGAGGTGTGGATGTTAATCTCAGAAGGTTATTCAAATCCCCCTCATCACCCTGCGGTTACCTTGACGACAGTCTGTTCGGCGATGGTGCTGGGCCGTCGCTGGCGGGCATCGAGCCGCTGTTCAACGGGGAAGCTGCAGCGGTGGGCTTTGAGCCGCTCCACCAGCAGGTAGTAGATAGCAGCAAAGTGGTTGTAGCTTTTGTTCTGCAGAGACTGGAGGGTGACAGACAACATAAATGGCGGTGTCGGCGATTGAAGTTATTACTAGAGCACACTTTCCATTCCACGCACCCAGCTGCGACAGCTGTTAACCTGCGGAGATGGTCCTTTATTTCTTTTTTCCTGTGTAAAACTGGGTTATTGCAGCAACTAAAGATAAGAGTATAAATTAAAAATACAATAAATAGAATCTATTATAAGACAAGACAGAACATACTGCACATATACTGCATATAAATTACAGCCTCCTCATTATACTGACAGAGCTCGACTTCAGTGGGTAAAAATACACTTAGCCTAAAGGTTCGGACATGTTCAGTAAACGAGTCACATACAGTTTCACTGTACTGTTTGATCATTGTGGAAAAATTTGCTAAATATTGCAAAAATGTTAGTTATAAATTAACAACTAGGCAGCCAGTGTTCTATTTCCAATTTTAAAATATGTTTTTTTTAATCAATTAACACATCATTCTTCTTTGGAGAACTGTCCTGCACAATCGTTTATGTTCGGTTTCTAGTTTGCATTTAAATCATCTATGTTTTTTAAATTAAATTTTTTTGACAGTTGCTACATCTTTGAGGGCACTTTTGTTTTGCTTTGTAATTCATGTGTGACTTTGCTGCTGTTATGCTGTAATTTTCCACCGAAAAGAATAAAGTGGCCTATGTATCTATTATGGGGAGAAAAAAAAACTAACAAAAAGAACTTTGTTACTATCCCCACTGGCTAGTCAGTTGGTAGCCAATAACATTCTCCAATAGGGAAAGAATAAGGCACAAGGAAGGCCCCATGCCTGGCCTTGCCTTGGGCCTCTTAATGACTAAAACACAAGAAAGAGCGCATTATTCCATGTATTTTTATTTAACTTTTTTGTGCTTGTGTGTTTTTCAGCTGCACTCCTGGGTGTTCACCTTCACCCCTACCACTTTGCATGGATGCACACAGTAAACAAACTGAGTTTTCTGCATGTGTATAATGATGCATATCCATGGTTTAAAGCTCTGACCTTCAAAGCTCATCCCTTCGTGCCCCTGTGAAATACATTAAGCAAACCCTTCCCTCCAGCTCGGCCCTCACCTCTATGGTCTTGTGCTGGTCGATGCCGAGGCTGTGCATCAGGCGAAGGACCTGTTCGCTGTACTCTCCCACGCCCACCTCGCCCTCAGCAGTCACAGGCTGTTGGTACAGAACAGGCCTCTGTACGGGAACATACAGAGCCATCCACTTGTGCTCCTTGATCTGAGCAACAGACAGACGCTTCGACGGGTCCAAGACCAACATCCTGCGGATCAGGTGCTCACAGTCTGCGAGGGGTCAAAAGGACAATCATAGAGGATGTGAGAGGGTTTTATAGCATTTCAAACTTTGGTTTACCAAAAGGGAAGTAGTTATTTATGTCTTATAACACTGAGCACTTCTTGTATAAGCCATGATGAAGCAAATTAAGCCACAAGGCGTCAACTTCTTGCCCAGGAAGTGCAGATGAAGTGGGGCGAAAATAACACTTGGTGGCTTAAAATCTGCTCAGCTCTCTGTCGTCACTTCTGAGCAGCCCGTCTGCACATTTTTCTCCTCTGCCTCCCCTCCTAATGAGAGCTCCTCACCTCTAGTTAGTGGCTAGATGAGTTTGACGTCAGGCACAGCTGGGTTCTTAACAGGATTACAGTTCCCCTGGCTGTGCTGCTTTGGCCTGCCTGCACCCCTACTGCCTGCACCGCATTCCTGTCCACCGCCACACAACAACTTCAGCCATAATGCTGCTGCACTCTTGCGGCAAAACAGGTGTCATTTCAACAAATAAATCCGAGAATATATATATATTTTATACACTGAATCATCCACTGATCTAATATTACAGAGTAAGAAAATTCCAATATCTGATATACTGGCTGATATTCTATAACTAATATTTTCCACGTGGTTATCAAATACGTGTGACAAAGATAAATTATGGTGGCAGGAAATTCAACAAACTTTGTTCCAAACATCAGTGTACTAACCGGTAAACACTTCACTTATTACCAACTAAATAATGGACCGCCCTCTGCTGGACAAACTGTGTGATTACACCATTTTCAATCACTAGTCCAAGCTTTTTTTTCCTGCCTTAAATAACAGTTTTGATATTGGTGCATATCAGAGAACATATACGCCGATACTCATATATCTACAATAGACTGATATCGGCTGATAGTATCGGCATATCGATATATCGGTCGGGCCCTAATCATGAGTTTTCATTCTTACATTTAACGCTTCAAAAACCTCCAAATAAAACATGATTCAAGTGCCTGCATTAAGTGATTTCAATTGTTCTCTTTTTGAAGTAGATTTTAATTCAAGTTATCATATATCATAGAGTTTCTAAAGAGTTGAAGTGTTCTGCACATGTTAGCAACCCTCTGCAGGCCACCTTAATGTCCTGCTCTACTAATGTGCACAGATATCCGGTCTTCTGTCTTCTTCTTCCTGCTAATGTATTCACAGAAAACATATTTTTCTTCCTCCATGCTGGCGGTTCAGTCAATTCAATTTCTTTTCCCATTTATGTACATAACTAGTGTGGCCTTCCCTGCATGTCTACGCCATGCTGTGGCCTCTTAGCAGCAACCTGCTTCAACTACAATACAGTGCAATGTGTTCGACCCCAAAGTTCCTCAGGCTCTGCTCGTTGCCACAGCCGTGTTTGTAGCAACGGCTGAACAGCTGAAGCTAAGCACATTTTTCAAAGCTGCTAACCACCAGGGAAGCTCGGACTATGCGGAGAGGCCGACGCGGCATAACCGTCTAGCTTCACTGGCTGATTGATTGACACACTGTTCTTAGCCAGCACGTTACATCACCATGACTTAACCACAGAACCATCCCAGTTAACACTCGCAGTGTCCCAGTGGTGTAGAGTTACACCAAGTCCCCCAGTGAAGGGGAACTGCACTCTGTGTGCACTGTGGTGAGAAGCTGAGGAACAGAGAGTAGAGCAGCTACTGAGGCTGATTTTATCTTTTTCACTGATTTGATCAAAGACACGACTTAAACTTTTAAAATTAAATGTAACCATCACACAAATACGATTATGAACCTAACCCTGAATACTGACATTTATTTTATCTGAACGAAATGGAACACAAGCTGTAATTCAAACATCACCAGATTTCACTGTAATTTCAAAAACATCTTGTTTTTGTCACAATGGGCTGTGATTGGTTCACTGTCACCAGCAGCAACGCAAGCAGCTGATCTGTACAGCGCAACAATGCGTACAAAGATTGTATGCATGTTTTTAGATGGGACTCAGTTTCAAAATGAACCAATTAGCTGATAAAATGATTTTGTTTAACAACAGAGAGCTGTTTTGTGAATAAATTGATCATTTAATCATTTTTGTAAGCACAAATTCTGAACGTGCTCCTTTTTTTCTGCATAGATTTGACAAAAAAGTGATTTGAAATCATCACCTCGGACAATATTCTGACATTTTGTGCACTAAGTGACTCATCGATTAACAAAAACAATCGCAGTAGATGCTTGACCTGCAGCTCGCAGTGAGTTTTAGTTGCAAATGTCAAGCACTCATACAGACATAAACTGGAACTGTTTGTTGTTCAGGACAACATGACTCTAAGCTTCTCTGTGCTACTTTCCACAACGCCTGCGCAAGAAGCAACAGCAGGAAGACATGAGACCACATCTACTGTTGTTAATGAGTCAGTAAGCTGGGAGTCAACCACAGCCGTCAGTGCTGAGATGTTTTAGTGAGAGTCTTCTGTGCGGTGCTAGGCTGTGCTGTGCACCACAGTGTTGGCCGGTGAGAGAAACAAGAAGATGAGATGGATGAAGAAATCGGCACACTCTGTTCCCCTTGTTCGGGGAACAGGGGCTGGACTGGGGGTGGGGAGGCGGGTTTGAGTGTCAGTTTGGCCACGGTCTTGATATTACACTCCTACATTCCCCTTATGTCTTAACTGTTTCAAGGTCCTGAATAAAGAGGTAAAAAAAAGGAAAGGACAAAAAGAAATCTGGCCGACTCTCTCATCACACCCCCATGGAGAAAGTGCTACAGATTTGCAGATGGGATGCAGAGGGACGACACAAGAGAAAACAGACAGGGCCACAGACGGACAGGAAGATGTCTCACAGATAGAGAGCATGAGTCAGACAGACGTACAAAGGAGACAGGCAGAGTCTCCTCAGAGAGACAGACAGGCAAGCTGCTGGAAGGCGTCACTGGCTCTTCCCCAGGTTACATAAACAGCTCCAGCTCTGGACTTAATCTGCTGCCAGCTAGCTAGCACAGCCGCTAACAGCAGGGCCAGCCTGACTCACCCTGCATGCACACACACACTGATGCAAGCACACACCTAATAGAGGACAATGAGTGTCCCCTACTGTCTCCACTTCAAATGAGCGTAATGCTCCCTTGTTGATGACATGACCCCCTGACCGGCTCCAGCCACAAGAAAGTCTGCTGGCAAACATGAGCGCACGAATGTTGACTTTAATTGGAAAGTGTGATCCATTATTCCCCAGTGGAATTTTCATGCCTCAGTTCGACTACATATCACGATGTAGGAGACTGGAAGGTGTCTCAGTACATCACATGCATGTAAAAGTTGCAGGAATGTGAGGTGCCGAGGGGGGCAGCTGGAACAGAGTTTAATATCCTCGAGGCTCCTCTTACCTTCAGTCATGAAATAGGGGATGCGAAACCTTCCTTCTAGGACTCTCTGTCGAAGCACAGGCAGAGTGGGCCCGTCGAAGGGTAACGCGCCACACACCAGCACGTACAGGACCACACCCATACTCTGTGAACAAGAAAAGATGCACATGCAGAGCACAAGGTCAGTGAAATAAGCAAAAACAAAAAGAGACTGAAGATTGTTTTTGGATTTCCAAACTTCACCAATCGGATGCTTGAGCTTTCACGCATGCACAAACATGCAAACATGTGGTAAATCATCGTGACAGGCTGGCCAAAAACTGTGGTTGGGAAATGGGCACCATATGACGGGAACAAAAGCTACTGACTTAATCATCCACACTATGTTTCTATTATTAGATATATAATAATTCTCAGAAATGAATTGCATCAGCTGATTTCCTGTGACTCAGTGAAGGAAATGTTACACAAATTTTGACACACTGAAACAGATCCACACGTGAACATGCTGTATTTTCTATATCAAGATTATAAATATTTAAAAAAATAATGGGGTGCACTTTTCTACTCTGATGCAATCACTCATCCTACCCAGATGTCCAGCTGTGGGCCCTCGTACTGTTGCCCCTCAAAGACCTCTGGAGCAGCATAAGGCGGGCTGCCGCACCACGTGGCCAGAGGCTCCCCAGGTTGGAAGAAGTTCCCAAATCCAAAATCTACACAGGGCAAAACACCAGGGTGAGTATGGGAGGAAAGGTGAAGATAAAATCAAACATTAAAGTTGGTTCAAACTCCAAAGCCCTTCCACACTCTGCTCACATGGTGCTGTATGCAAAAAGTCAACCTCTCGCTTTAAGTATTAATAGAGACGGCAAAAGGGAAGTGGTTAGACACATGAGGAATATCTACAGTAGAGCTGCTGCAATCAAAGCGGTCAAAGTGCAAAAAGAAAATGTTCAGAGCAAAGGCAGGCTTAGGGCCTTTTCACTGTGAGTTTGTAAGTGTCTCCATGGGGTCTGCAGGTTTGCATAATGCACTATGTGATCCACATATTTGTACGTTGAGCAAATGGGCCTTTGTATGAGGTAACCACCCCTGGAGACTGACATGAGGTCATCGATTCTACCTTCTGATTGGCTGTGTGTAGTAAGTAAAACGCTGATCTGAGTTGAGTCTTCAGAGGAACAAGACAGAGAGGTCGAACTTACACATGCTGAGAAGTTTACGTCTGCCTTTCATTACAATCCAACTAAAAGCTACAGTAATAGCAGCCAGATTTTACTGAGCCAACTAGCAAGGCGGCAGTTACTCGGCGAGTCCCCTTTTCTCCCCTTTCTTGTCTTCTGAGACGTTCCCCTCCAAACGATCCTCTCCGCTCCTCACTGGGTTTTACGATTTGCCACTGCTGATTATGCTTGATGTTAAGATGATTATTCCATTATTGCATCAATGGAAAATAATTACTTACTATTTTCATAACTGATCCATAAATTTAAGGAAATTTATCGTGAAAATCCTTTACATTTTATGGTTGTAGCCTCTCAGTTATGAGCGTTTCCTGGTTGCCTCAGCCTCATTATCATAATAAATTGACTCTCCTCAACTTGTGATAGGGACTGGCTGTGTTGTGGCCTAAATGATTCACTGTTGAATCAAGTGAATCATCAGATGGTCGCAAAGGAAAGTAATTCATACTAGTAAGTTCATTATCAGTGCGACTCTTTGATGGTGTCATGGGACCTGACAGCAACAGGAGCAGACAATCAGGCTCACTTAACCCTCTGCCCCCGCCCCTTTTTCCATAATTCGAAACAGTTACATAAACACAAAAATGCGCTGCAAAACAAATAAATAACACTGATTTAAAAAAAAAAAAAAAAAAAATCTGCCTTACATAATAGGGCTAGGGGTGATGTGGGTTCACACACACACACACACACATATACACACACACAGACTGAGCAGAGTGTAAAAGAGTAAGAGAATGTGTAACCAATTCCTTTTTCTGTGCTCTGCAATCTGCAACCTACGCACATATGCAAAGAGCTGCATCTAACAACATTAAATCATTAATTACCAACAGATTTTTCGTTTTTATAACTTAATTGTATCATCTTTAAATGCCTGAAAAGAGTGAAAACGCACATTTCTTAGAGTACAAGGTGACATCTCCTTGTTTTGTCCAAACAAAGCTAAACCAAACCAAAACCAAGATCATTCAGTTCATATCCACTGTATTATGCACACAGCAAATGCAAAAACGATAATGCATTCTGTTATATTAGATGTTATGACAGTTACAATGATCATTTTTTGCTGAAACTGATTTAGAGTTATTGATTTAAACTTTATTATCATTTTGATTGATGTACCCTATGTACCTAATAAACTGGCCACTGAGTGTGTAATACAGAAAAGCTGCAGATCGTCACAATTTAATAGCAAAAAGGGATTGATTTTTGTTAGTTCTCCTAAATAAAATTACTTATTTTAAATGCTTTTTGTTTGTCCATTGAGTTCTTGTTTAATTAAAATTTGTTT
>JAPZDX010000023.1:15422857-15433127 GCA_029783625.1 Naso annulatus | reverse complement strand
CTTAGCCTAGCATAGCATTAAGACTGAAGTAGCAGAGCAATTCACACTGCGGAAGTGATGGTGGCAATAGTGAGCCGGATGGCAAACGCTGTGAAACCAGAAATGGAAGAAGAGCTGCGATTTCATCTAATTAAGTTGTGTTTGCTTGAGAAGATTGTCTTGCTAAACCCTAAGTAAAAGTATTGACGTTTAAGACACTTTTAATAATAAAAAATGGCTTATGTTAGCAACACCGTAATGTCATTTGTTGATCCGTAGTAGTTTTATGTCAGACAGTGGCAACAAAGAAACCCCACTATGCTTCATATTCGGCTAGCCTAACCTAAGTTTTGCTTAGGGAAATATCACTTATCGCAGACAAAGGTAATAAAATTTAGCAACTAAAAAAGTATTTTTATTTCAGAAAATAATGCCGCCACCACTTTAATGAGAAATGTAGTTAAGCCAATAACTGCCACTGCACAAAGTACATTTCACGAGTATTGTAACAATCATAGCTGGAAAGCAGATGCCATGCAAACAAAGTGTTGCTTACGTTTGCCATTTGTACAACACATACTGAGAAGCATCTTAAACTATGATTCGTACACTCAGAGTTCAGCAAGATTATCTTCACCCAACACCCAACTTCTATATATCAGTCCAGCCATAACACACCATGCCAAACTTCCTTCCTAATAGTACGAAACAATAACTGAAAAGCAGTGTTTCGCTTCAGATTTTAACAATTAAACATAAACTGACTTTTCACTCCACGTGACTCGCACCTGTGCTTTATGAGCAAACTTCAAGCACAACAATAAAGGCAAAATAGCGTTTATTTTATCTGTTTGAGCTGAATATGCTGTGATTTAGGTCAGCAGAAAGACAGAGTTCATCTCCACCTTAACCTGTGGATCTTTAACAAGCTCGTTAAAACTTCAGACGTGATACAGAACTGCAGTTAATGAACACCGTTTGCTTCTATCATACATAACTTGTATTTCACCCTCATGTTTGTTGCACAACACGGCCATGAAGTCCAAACAATTGGTAAAACACACATAGAGATGCCACAAGGTAGTAATTAATGTGAAGTGGGCCTAATTGTTATTTGTCGACATTAAACTTCAAAAGCAGACAACAAGTTCTGCTTGCTGTAGTCACAGTTTACAGTCAGAGCTTATTTTTGCTCTTTTCGTGCATAGAAGGACAGCTATGTTTCCTCCTTATCTATCATCAATATGAAAGCCCAAAACAGCCCCTCAAATTGGCAATAGTGACCATGGAAAGTCAAAATCAAGCACTTCCCTACACTGACTGGCAGCTTCGGAGAACCTTGATCACTGAAGACACAGAGATACCACGTGGTACCGACATCATTATACTGTTGGCTCACAAGCCTTTCGCCATCTTAGACCGAGGTAAACAAGACAATTATTTTGGGCTCGACAAATTTTAGGGTGTAAAAGAATTCATTTGCAGTCAAAATATTTTATTGGTGAAAAAGCCATACTTTTATTTGCACCTTTCTAAAAACTCTGTGAATGTATTACTTCTTGTAAATTACTCGCTACATGTAAATGTTACCTATATAACCTTTAAAGAAAACCTGTTTTGGAGGGGAGCAGATTTATCTGTACATTTATCAGGTTTCCCCCTTCCCTCATTCTTTCTTTATTTCTTTTCTTTCTTCCTTCTTTTCTTTTAGGCCTATCCTTGCTTCGAAATTCCTTATTCCTTCCCTAGTTCCTTCTTCCATCTATCCATCAAACCATCTATATCCTTGAAAATAAGAATTAATTTTAATCTTGATTTTCCCACAGAAAGCCAGCCAGTGAAGGACTCTGCTCAGTCTACACATGTGTCTGTCCCCACAATTCAAGGTAACAACGTAATGTAAAAGCACACCTAGTTAGAACATGTGACATGCTGTGTAACAATAACATTATCCATCTATGTTGATTTTGTTTCTCAGAAGAGGATTGGAACAAGCTGCTGCAGTTCTCTCCTCTGTTCCAGCTGTTGAAGGGGCTGCAGCTGCAGCTTAAGGGCTTGGCCTGTGGGGCGGGGCTTCTCACAGGAGAGCTTACTGGTGGGTTGGAAACAGTGGGGGTTGCCAAATTATGACTAAGTAAGGGGCATGGAGACAACTGTATGCAGAGATTTACATATATGCTGTATAATGTAAATGCACACAATCAAACGACACTGCCATACTGCATAATCAACCAGCGTTCATAGATAATCAAACAAAACTTGCACGTTAAAGATATTTTCTCCTCAAATCAAACCTGCCTGGAGAAGACTTGAATGTATGCTAGGTATCTTTTGAGAGGTTTTTGTGAGTAGGCATTCTGAATAAGGGTCCCATTACGGTGTAGTTCGTAAAAACGACGGATTACAACCTTGTTTAAGTGATGCGCATTTCAAACTTCAGCTCAGATTGCTTGTTTTTTTTCAGCAGCTCTCATTTACTCGCTCTGCAGAGCCTTGATGAAGCCCATATGGTAGTCATTTTCTGAACCTCAAGTATTTAGGTCTACTTTAGTTTGTTTGGCTTCAGGAACTCAGAGTTT
The DNA here is from genome assembly GCA_029783625.1 of Naso annulatus. Taxonomy (NCBI): domain Eukaryota; kingdom Metazoa; phylum Chordata; class Actinopteri; order Acanthuriformes; family Acanthuridae; genus Naso; species Naso annulatus. The sequence goes on along the minus strand of JAPZDX010000023.1, from coordinate 15,430,569 downwards.
GAGTAAACAACTGTGATCATATCTGTCTTGCTAAAGCATTGTAAAATGATGCGTCATAAAATAGTTCCAGGTGTATCTATTAGGACAAAGTGATCATTTAAGCACCAGCAACATTAGATTGTTGGTCCACCTCTTTGATTCAGACTGTATTATCTCAGTAAATATTAAATTGTTTTGTACAGACATTCACAATTTTTACAGCAACAACTGACTTTGGTACTTCCCTGACCTATACTGATTGTTATTTAGTAACAGGTCTTGACAGGTTTCACATGGATCTTTATACAATCCATCCAAAAACACTCCCTTGCAAACATCTTATTAAGCAACATCTTGTATCAAGTGCAGACGTGTCGGTTCTTTTCAGGTAATTATACATATATCTCCTCATGTTTCATTAAAAAGATTTAGCTGGGAGCTGACAAAGAAGCAGCTGTAACAGTAATATAAGTGGCGGCCTGTGCTTTCCGGTTAAGTGTTGTGTTCTGTTTTTTGTTCAGACAGAGGCCAGAGTTTTATAGACGTCCTTGACGCTCAGTGGGAATGTGAGGGAGAGCTGATCCCTTTGGACCTGTCAGTCCTTAACCCCAGAGAGTTTCTGGTTTATCAGCATGGACTCTTCCTGATGCACACACTGAATAATCTAAAACTGGTTGGTGCCAAAGTTTCACTTTTAACCTGAGTGGTCTGTTCCCGAGCTGTCTTTTAAATTTTATTTCCAGGGAGCCTCTGACGTCTGAAGTAATCAGGCAGGAAACTTTCCAACTGTCCCTGTTTCCCTGATAAACACCAACTGTGACTTCGGTGTGAGACCTCTGAGGCTTGAAGCTAAGCTTAAGTTATTTATTAAATCTTTAATGTGATTTTAATTCTTGTTACATGTTATCCATTGCGTCCTGCAAACTTTATTGTGGACTAAGCTTCAATAGGCACACTGTGGTTTAAGAAACGAAAAACAAAAAACAAAAAACTTGTTTTTTCCTTCTTCAACAGAGTCCAATCATTTCACTTCAGATAGCATCCAGCCTCCCAAACAACAACTATGTCACCAACGCCTACAGAAATTCGTTTTTTTATCAGGTAATCTCTTAGAGCTCTTGCGTGTGGATGTGTCCTTTCAGATTTTTTCCTCTAACGGTTCAAATTCTTGCTCAACATTGTGCAATGACCTCAACAAAATTGACAGAGTGTCAGAACAGTTGAAGTTACTTCTAAAGTCACAAGTAACGCACCTAAAACAAAACCAATAGAATAAACAATGCTTACTAAATGAAACCCTTACATGCGTTAGAGATGGATGTAATAAATAACATCCAATATTACAGAATCTTTAAAGGTGACATGGTGCATTTCAAATAGGCTGTGTGAAGAGTAAGCTCTGAAACCATGATAATTAGAAACCCGAAGAAGCTGCATTGGTTTTAAGCTATCTGGAAGTTTTTGTATCAAAGCTGTTCATGTGCTGAGGCTCAGCGCTTGTATCTAACTCATCAGGAATATCTGTTCAGTAAAAAATGCTCTGATAACTTCCTTGAAGAGTCTCTCCGAGTTTGAAGCAGTTTTGAAGTTGCGAAATAGTGTTGCCTCACTTCACAGGGTTATATCCAAAGAGTTCACATTTTTCACAAGTCAGTTTCAAGAAGATTGTGTGGTTTTTGTTTCTCTTTTTTTTCATTTCAATCTCTACCCCCACTATGAACCGTTGAAGGGATATCCTCCAGTTCAACCCTGTTAGGGCTTCGTGATCGGAATTTCTTTTTCTCTGTTGAAACAGCGGGCCCATTGTGTACAGTATGGCACAATGATGATGGCTTGTGTGGAATTTTTGGCTTGTCATGATGCATTCTGCTAAGACAGTGGGTAAATAAACATTCATGATCGAGTTCAAGAGAAAGTGTAAGGCGGTGTGAGTGTGTGTTGACAAACAGTACAGTTGAATGGCCATCGAATCGGACCATCCTCACTGGAAAATGTCAGTATCTGTAGCTTAACTGGATCCTTCAGCTGTTCTGACTTTGTTGAGAGGAATCATAGAGGGTGAATATAAACATCATCGGTTCAACACATTCCCTGTCACAAGTGCTGGGCTTGCCAAGTCATGTTATTTGTCCAACCACATGGACTCTGAAACTTTATCTCAAAACAAGATGTGATAATGTCAGTAATTGCTACTCTTAATTCCATTTTGTGGTAATTTTTCTTCACTTGAGCATTTTCAATTTTTGCTCCTTGTACCTCACTACATTTCATTTCATTTCATCAAATTGTCATTGGTAAAGAATTTTCCTTTACCCGACTACATTTATCCGATGTTTGTGGTTACCAGTTACTTGACAAATTAGCAGTTTATATACATTGTATGCTGCATCATCAGCTTATAAAGTAATAGAAACAGCTTAAGACTCATCAATCAACCAATTTTTAAAAGGAGTTCCATTTTTACACAACATGTTACCCACGTTAAGGCATCACTAATTATGTTGTGACGTAGAGTAACACAAATACAAAAGAACATCCTGCTTTATAAGAATCTTAATACATTAAATTCATTTTGCCATTCACACTTATTTTCATCTGCTTCGACCACAGAACTCTAATTAGATAACTGTAAATGAGATTTTTTGTGAGCGATGAGGGAGGATAAAGAAATAAGGCAAAATTATAAATATTGCAGGAAACATTGTTAAAAACAGAAAAAGGGAATTGTATTAAATGTTAATCAAGATGAAGTTTTTTTTAATGTAGAACATTTTTAACCAACATTACAAAGTGCTGCACAAAAACAAAAACAAAATAAGTGTACACACACCCAAAAAAAAATAAATCAATAAAAATAGTTACAGGAATACAGGACATAAATGATGTATGATATAAAGGGTTGATAAACTACAGATTTCTGACTCTTTTAAAGCCTCTCTGAGAAACTTTCATTTTGTGTTGATTGTAGCGGCGTGTGTGGACAAAGGCGGTTATGCTTTCTGTTGTACAGATCTTGTCTTGCATGCGCATTTATTGTGTAAGAGAGTGAAAGTAACATGAAACTTATTTGCGCCATATCAGTTTAGACTTACACACAAAATACTAAAAGAAGAAATATATCCGTCTTCTTCCAACCTTAGCTAGTAAAAAAGACAACAGCGGATTGATTATGCTTGTAAACAACAAATTGTCTCTTCTGGTCTTTGAGTGAATTGTTCTGGAGCATGTCTGCTGACTACGCAAATTGAACAAAGGCACCGCAAAAGACATTATAGTGATCTTGAACCTCCTCGCCCATGGTCTCTCTTTGCCAAAAAAGCTAAGATGTGAAGCATCAGTATAAAGTTTTTAGTGCTTCATAACCAGTTAAAAGTTCCTCGTAGGGACTTTGAATACAGACAGTAAGTGGATTAAGATGGTTTTAAGTAGTTTACAAACAATTCGGACATTTATTACCCTCACTGAAGATCTGAGAGGAGAGAGAAAATTAGTTTCGATTTGATGCCTGCAGTGCAACAGAATTAAAAGACAGGTCTGAACATGTTTTTGAACGTGTGATGCAAAATTCAAAATTCTTTGATCAAAGGTTTAAAGAATTAAATACAAAAGAGGGGAATCACTGAAACAAACCAGAGCACTTCCATCTGTACCCCAACCAAGATTCCTCAAGGATGGAAAATATTTACAAAGCAGCTCAGATAACACCACGACAACTGCTGTACAGCTCTGTTGTTTACATATTTTTGGATCTCTGACTTATGTTTACAGAGGAATTGTGTAAAATCTCCTGACACTGAAAGACGTTATAGAACATCCGGTCTTCCGAAATGGTGAGCCCTGCTTATCTCCGGACACAAAAGACTCAATCACTGTTCACCCCTCGCTGGTCAGAGCGGAGAGTGACTGAAAGACTCAAATCAGTGAATAACATGCAGCTCCACAACCTTCACATTTCCTGCATGTGCTCAGGGGTGTTGTCTGTTTCTTGGTTTTTAGGATTTGAGCTGTGTTCAGAGATGTGTTTGCAACTCCAGCTGCCATCAAGAATTCAATGCATTCAAAGGAACAGTTCATCCAAAAAAAAAAAAATAAATAAATAAAAATCTGTCATTATCTACTCACCTCATGCCGGTTGAAGGTCAGGTGAAGTTTTTTAGTCCACAAAACACTGCTGGAGTTTCACAGGATAAGAGTGTTACAGTCATCTCTCAAACAATTAAAGCGAATGGTGACCAATTTTCAAACATTTAAAAAAAAAAACAAAACTACATTATAAAACTATAAAATGCCTCCATACTGGTCATCTGAAGTAATCCAGTTTTCCTGAAGCAGTCTTTTGTGGACTGAAAAACTTTCCCCGATGTTCTATTGGCACGGGGGTGAATCAATAATGTCTGAATTTTTATTTTAGAGGAACTATCCCTTTAATCTTACACACTAAACCTTTAAGAAAGTTTCGTACAGCAACTGTAGGTTGTGATTTTCTTCTCTGAACTGCCTCCTGCTGAGCACGGTGTTAATGTGAACCAAACAGCAACTTAGTGGACAACAATTGGACAGAACTGTGCTCTGAACTGCACCATGCCTCTCAGACTCAATGAAGTGTACAGACTGTCAAAGTGTGAGAGAAAGATTGTTTCACTCAAGACAAGGACGTTCACATGGAGGAGTACTCTGAACCCCACGACACTCTGTCAGCATCGTCAGAGTAAGCTCTTTCAAATTTAGCTAGATGAGATTTAAATGGACATTTATGAATAAATGACACCATAACTTTCCAAAATCTCGCTGAAATGAACCGTGCACAATGACGTCAAGAGCTGTAAATTGAGTTTTTACCTGCTGGGATAATCTGGGTGCTCGACCTTAATATAGAAAGACTGTATTCCCACAGAGGGAAAAATTTATGGCTCCATCTCAGCTAAATTCAACCCCAGACATCTGGCAGACAGCCAAAGGTGGGCATGAACACAGAACACAGCTAACTCCAACATCACGGCTGCAAAACAGGATAGAACCATTAATAAATATAAATGACAAAAAAGTGGAAAATGGCTATTAATAAATTTGGACATGGGAAGCTGGCAGAAACCAGCAGTGGGATGACTAAAAAAAAAAGTTTAAAAGTGATTGTGATGATGTCCTAATGTTGGATTTTATTGGATTATTTCATTGCCTGGACAAACTCGGAGGCCCAATTTTTATCATTTGACAACTGTCGGCAGTGATCAGAGGGATCTGTGAGTTTGACAGAGTCGACACAAAGCTGCAGGAAACCTGCAGTTTGAGCTTAATGTATAACTTGACTTTGTTCTGGGGATGCAATCATCTCATCAGGGACGAAGGCCTCACCCACAGCAGATCTGGAGTTAGAGTACTGACAGAAAAGAACCCAAATATATTATATAAATATTTACAGTATAATAATATGTACTATCATAGAAAAATAGCTTAGACAAGTTATGAATTGTCAAAGTAATTGCAGATTTATTTTTTTTTAGTCGACCAATGGTTTAGCTCTAAATGATTCTATGATTCCTTAAGTGTCAAATCTAAAATTGTGACCCCTGATTTTTGCTTCCTCTTCCTGCAGATGTTCACTATGTCTTGCAATGTGATTGGTTGATTTATGGTTTGGATTGGCTGCCATCCGACCCCTGCCTCAGATGATAGTAGTGACCTCAGTACACTGATACTCATTATGTAAGAACTGCATTCAACCTTTGCTGTTCCTGCAGCCTGAGGGCCGTTTTACATCGCTGCTTTCTGATTCCTGCAGCTACTCTGCTGAGGATCATTTCTGCCAAATCTCTGACATTTTGGTCAAGAGAGTCAGGAGCTGATTCCTGCTCAGCTGGCTGTATTAATGAACTATTATGCTGTTGTCATATTATTTCATTAAGACATTAAGGAACAAAACCACTGGTGGGATTAAATCATTTAGCTGAATTTTGACCAAGGTGGCTTATTAACTTGTCTGTGCCTTCACTGGCATTAGATTTGCTGTAGCAATGTGTTCAGCCTGGTCTTTGCCTCAATATTTCCCAACTGCGCTGAGACTTGGCTTTAAAATCTTGCCTCCTGCCTCTTTCCTAGCTGGATTACTCATCAGCCCCCACACACAGACGTGGGCAGAGACATCATGCATGACTCACGTGGCTCCCAAGAATGTTCATTTTAACTCTGCCCTGGCTGGAAGCGATGACTCGGCGTGGCCATGTTGAAAACTTGGTTGGAAAATGAAAAGATGTTTGTGGCTCCTGAGTGGCCCTTGGAGAAATTTCAGGGAAAAACGTTCGTAGTATTCATAGTAAATTAGTGTGGTGTATTTTATACCCGATGATGTACTGATACTGTAGACACTTTTTGAAGACCTCATTGGAAATGAACTACATTAGTCTGAGTTTTGTCAGTTCTGTTGGTGAGTGTTCTGCTGGGAACGACATATTGATCCATGTACTCATTCACAAGTACGTCACGAAAGTGCGTCATCTACATTTGTTTCCCCTCGGGGTTATTCCTGCAAGTCGAGGGATTTAAACCTGCAGCCTCCAATTAAGAAAGTATGTTTTCTAAGACTTCATGGGTGTTAAAATCCAAAGCCATCTTTGAATATCCAGCCATAATGCCATTTTTAAAAGTGTTCATTCCAAACAGCCATAAAAACTCCGTCATCCTTTGTGTCTTTTGAAATAAGAAGAGTTTGTATCCTGATGCATGATGACACAGGATTTGTCGAATGTTCAGCTTTAGACCTGAGGAAGAGTTAGAAGACAAACAGCAAAAAAGAGGAGAGAAAAAGACAGAATGTCCACCATCTCACCGAACATGTGATCAGATAGACTATGAAAGTGCTGCTGGCAATCACGTCACATACAGCGCTCTGTTGCACACAGGCCACTATGTCCATGTTTGTACCTTACGCACACAAAAATATACAACATTTGTACTTTGTATTGAATGTAAAAGGTATGACAGACACAATATAACATTTATTAATCTGAACTGACTGAGGCTTAAAAAGAGAAATGTAAACATACACCCAACAAGACTCTTAATACTGAGCTTGGTTTACAAGCTTACCAAGTCCTTCCTGTGTTGCCCTGCATCAGTCTGGTCCACTCGGGTATTGGATCAAGCTGTTGAATCTATGTACATTAATTATTACAAAATAGGAAAACATTGTGATTTGTAATTTAGTCAGAAGTGAAAAGTCAGTATTTAAATTTTTACATGCAGAGACATTATCAGCAAAACTATACTTAGCCTTCATAAAATAAAATGTTACAGGACGTGTTGTGCAATGTTTCCAACTGGGATCACAAAGTAACACTGTAAATCTAAATGTTGTACGATGATTAACTGGAGAGAAGAAAACAAAGGCTCAGTTACAAAAAAAAGCAAGAACCAACACACTTCTTTTATGGCGCCACATCGGCAACAGCAAGGGCCAGAGGCATCAGGTTGTCTGTCCATCTGTCTGTCCCATTCTCTTGAACATTGTATCTCAGGAACGCCTTGAAGGAATGTCTTGAAGTTTGGCACAAACATCCAAATGTAGTTCAGGATGAACTGATTGAAAGGTCAAAGGTCATTGTGGCTTCACTAGAATTCATAAATGAATCCTGACAAAAATTCACACAAATTCACACATTTTACATTTAAAAGGTCAAAGGTCAACTTCACTGTGACATCGTAACATTCTGAAAATAAAAACATTTTATTGTTACAAT
>JAPZDX010000023.1:15315239-15327151 GCA_029783625.1 Naso annulatus | reverse complement strand
GGTCATACAGACGGAAGGATCTGTGCTCGCTTTGTTCGCCAAACAAAAGACTCAAAGACTATTGTGGAAAATGTCAAGGAAGCTGCCACAGAAAGGCTCTTTCGTGCAACCCCAGCTTTTATTTGGCACTTGACACAAGAGGTTGAAAAAAATGTCCGATGTGAAGCACGAACCATCACCCCTCTTCATCTTGCTTTCATCTTTTAATTTTTGGCCTTTTAAAAGCTCAAATTCAAGGCCAAAAACAGCCTTCGAGTGAGAGGTGTAAATACATTTTCTCTCCGCTCTTTGAGGGTCTGCGTGTGTCAGGCACCATCTGCTGGGGCTGGAATAATCTGGAACTACTGTTGGTGATTTAAAGTCTGCAGGGAGACCCTCTTGAATGGAGGGTATTCAGAACAAACACACTACACAGCAAGATAAATGGGAAGAAATGTCATTTCTCTTGGGAAAATCTGCTCTTCCTTTCTACTCTTACTATTAATTCTCATTCTACCCCTCTTTTCTGACAGTTGTCCTGTCAATCTCTGCACATTGTCTGGTCCAGATTCGTCGCTGGAATTCCCTTGTGAATCTTGAAGTAGTTTTTAAAGCCATTTACTTCTGATTTTTCTTCATGCTCCACAGGCGCTGGAGCCAATTAGGACTTCCTCTGTCCAACGACATTCATTGTACATGTGTCTTCATGTACATGCATGCACACATACGAGGCTGAACAAAACGGTGCCTGACACCCGCTGACAGTGTAGCCTAACTGTAGCTAAAGCACTTTCACACCTCTCAGGGGAATATAGTGTCTCAACAGTAGACCAGTGGGGTAGTGAGGTTCAGTGCACGCTGAGTTTTGACTGCCTGTTGCTCAAAATGAGCAAGACCAATTGGATGTTTTTTTTAATTAAAAATGTGTGTTGACGCATTTCTACGTAGCAGAGGCGCGTAAAAGCTCTGCTGCTTTTAGTAGCAACACAGTCACTAAATATAAAGATGAATTTGTGACTGTAAATGATATTTAAGTGTCTTCAAATGCTCTGTAAAGGCAGAGAACACAGCACTGTGTGTGCACACCTCTGCATGTAACTGCTGTAGGCGAAGAATAAAAAATATGTGCGACAGTAAACCTAATTAGTGTTAAAATTGCTTTGAGTTTAATTCATCTTAATTAATATTACAGCAAAAAGAGTCTGTGCATTCAGCAAAATACTCCACATACTCATTTATGGCTCCGCTTATTAATCATATATAATGCACCACACTATTTATAGCCACCTCATGGATCGATACGACACGGGACCCACCATTAAGGCACACGCAGACCAACCAGCTGACATAACTTTCTCAGCATGTTACTGTAACCTGCAGCATAACCAGATCATGATGGATCTCCTATTGGCTTTTGGGCCTAATTGGCTCCTCCACCCCTTTCAGTGACGATGCTCGTCCCCAGAGTGTTGACATATCTGACATGCTGGGGAATGGCTTTCAGGAGGGAGAGAATGTAGGCCAGTCCGATATATTCACACAGATTCAATACGTTTAAATGATTTACCTGTCAAAACACAATGGGGATGCTGAGACACATGACCGGCGTAAGCAGCTGTAAGACGTACAGGTGGAGCTGAATGGTGATTTGGAGCTGGTGGACTGTCAAATGTGCTTTATGCAGTATTTTTGAGATTTACAATAACTCCACTGCTACTCAGAGGAGTCTGTGTTTACACTGTCCACGATTTTGAGGCCATTTTGAGCTTCCACTTGGTTCGCTTAAGCTCCTACTGGAAAGGTAAACTGTTTATATTTCATCTATGTTCAGACCACACGCAGAGGTCAGTGAAGGTCCCTAGTCCATTTATTTTGTGTTTATTCTGGTTAAAACCGTATAAGCTTTTAGTTCTGCAGGACACATACTGCTTCTCAGCATGCAGGGTCTGCTGTGAGAGCTGTGTATTAGTGCTGTTTGATTAGAAGGTGTTTCCCTGACATTTATATGGTTTAACTCTTCTTAAAGCATCACAAATAATCCTCTGAATATTATATTATTTGTGCACATTTTGTACATCATTTTACCTTTTATCCAAAATGTACAACCTCCTCCTGGTGGGGCATTGTTTCCTTTTTGTGCATTGTGCAGTTTATATCTTGTCAAACTCGTAGTAATGCTTTCGCTTGTATCCATTTGATACTTTAGTCTTATGGTTTTGAGCACACTTGCGCCTCCCAGTCCGGTTCAAGGGATTTAACAGCTCAAGGGCTTTCAGACCGAGTCTGTTTGGTAAACGAGGTTATGATTTCACAAACTGGACTAAATATTGCCCCAACAACTCCATTAACAGGCAGCTGTTTGGGTTTGTAATTGGATTAAATCAGCAAAGGCGGTGACATGTTGTCATTTTTGTGTAATCCTTGTCATCTCTCATGGGAACAGCATGTTGAATTTACATGCCACTATCGACCGACCAGCGGGTAATTTGGCTTTAAACACCTTTAATGATAGCGCTACTCATATGCCTTATCCACTTAAAGACTGTGCTACACTTTAATGCAAATATATCCTCATGTAAGCCAATCACTCACAATGTAAAGTGCAGATCTGTATGTGGCATGCGCTGGAATCCTTCTCTGTGATGTCTTTTTTATGATATTAATTCAATTATTCAACTTGAGATAAACATCCGATTATGAATGGACAGCTGTCTGTAACAATCCAGCAGATTTGTATCAATGAAGCTGTCTGTGTCAAACAGCTGCACTTGACAAGCGCAGGCGAGGCTGTTCTGTTCGCAATGAGGTGTGACAGATCAGAGACATGAGGGTATGGAATCCATACGGCTGAACAATGCATCTTAAGACTGTCACCGGATACACAGCCAATGCACACAGCATCCATTTATTTGGGATCAGCTGCCTTGAACGCCTCCAAAAGCATTCAGATTGTTTATTCTGCACAAGTGGAGTTGACATATGCTGATTTTTTTTCTATAGAACAAGACAATGTCATTTTCGTTGACAGCACCAATTTAACACAGGTGTTAAGACCATGGCTGGGATATTAAGAGATTGACCTGACTTATAAAACAGCTGCGGAGCAATTGTCACAGCAGTTCATGGAGGATTTGCAATGTTTTGCAGGAGCTGTTAGGTCCCCCCCCGTCTCCAGTTATTACTGACTCATTAAAAAGCGATTATCTGGATATCAATAACAGCAACAGCACGATAATCATTCTGACACGTTCTTTGGAAAACGGCAAACGCAGCATAACATAATGACCCTGAAGAAAAGCGCACTAGAATATGCCTAAAGCTACAGTGAAGTTTTCTGTTTGGGACCATTTCAGATATTTAAGCAAAAAAGAAACAGTGCAGCATCATCAGAGGTACAGACAGACAATTAGTAAAAAAAAAAAAAAAAAGGGGGGGGGGAATCAGTAAGGTCACAATAAACTCTCTGTGACCGTTCGCAGCCATCAGAACTGCAGTTAAAGCTCGCCCTTTTTTCCTTCTCATATCGTTTATGCTGCCTGCTGTTATGAACTTGTTCAAGCTGCTCAGAGAGTTGACAGGATACAGGACAACATGTGCAGCAGGCGCAGCCTCACCTGCGCTGCGCGGAGCGCTGTGAGGAGGACGCGCTGCCTCCGGAGGACCGAGCACTAATTACGAACTGAAAACAGATCTGAAATCAGCGCTCCCTGGGTCGGGAAGGACACCTTGACACAAGCGCTCTCCCACAGCTGGAGACATTAACTACCGCTTACTTTTCATGCGCTGATGCGCTGAATACGGAGAAAACCGATTTTTTTTTTTTATTTTATCCCCCTTTGTTTTTGTTTTTTTGGGAAATTTCTTTCACATCAAATGCCGACCCGGATCAATACTGTGAATAAACGTCCTTTTATACAAATAAATCCTCCCTATGTGCTCAGTTGCTTATGTGATGCGCAGGTGGCTCAAAGTGTTAGTGTGGAAACGGACATATAATGCGCAAAGGTTGAAAAGAAAAATGTTGTGGCAACTGCAAATCCATCTTGAAAGTTAAGATCTTAGAAATAACTGCCAATAATCCACTTTGTATCACACCAGTTCTCCTATTAGGTAAAAAAGCCCCCTAAAATTAGCCCATCGTAGAGGACTTTGATTGAAGCTAAAAGAAAAAAAAAGAGACAGAGAGAAAGAGAAACTCGTTTTTTTCGCAAAGTTTGTGTCATATTTCACAGAACAACAAAAGCATCGTCTTACCTTCACGCCATAAGTTTGACTGAATCTTTGTTTTCACGGGTACCGACTGTTAAATCCAAGAATATCCACAGTTAGGCTCCTCTGTCTCCTGCGTTCGCGCATTTCATTACTCTTTATGCATTAACCGACTCGGGTGCGAGGCATTAGTACAGGCTGTTAGGTAGAAACTGCTCTCATGAGAGCCAAAAATACAAACAAAGATGTTCACACAGCTTTACATCTGTGAATGTTTGCCGTTTTTAAGCGAAAATCTAAAGGAATGATCTCTCGAGTTTCGCTCCTCAGAGAAGTAACGCGGAGGCTCAAACTGTGCGGGGTCCGTGTGGTGTCCAGGAGCTTTACGCACGGAGTTACCTACGATACTGACGGAGGCAGGAGACGCGGCACTGTAAAGAACTGTGGAAAATCAAGGCGGGGTTACATCTGTTTAAATCAGGAACCTATGTTTCCCAGCACGGGTGAAACCTTATATTAGCTGTATTGCCTCACGTTTCCCACAGGCTACTGCACTTTGCGCCACGGGCTGCGCTTTTTAGTAATTAGCATGGAAGAAGGTTACACGTGTGCACATGATGTATTTCATCATTTAATGGTGTGCCGCGCGAGATGTGAAAGAGAAATAGTCTGGTAATGAGTGAACAAACATTTATGTTAGGGCCTGTGACGGACTGAGTGCGTTAGAGCGAGTCGTGGCAAGTGCTAATCTAGTGGGAAATTAAGAAATAGGTGGACTGTAGTGGACGAGTTTACTTATAATACTCCCCCCCTTAGTATTTGACGTGTCAGTCCTCAGAACTCTGCGGGCTTTCATTCTTGTAATCAGGAGACAGTTGACACATGGGATTCTTTGTGAATGCAATTAACGAGCTGGGATGAAAGAGAGCCAGAAGCATGTTGTGCCAGGGGGGCAAACATGGGACACGATGTACCATGAATTCATATCTCATCATGGAAATCTATTTCCATTTGTAGACTTGAGATGCATCCATCCAACACAAATTACACACAAGTCAACTGCGTCAGTTTGTGCACATATCTGAGCCCATTTATAACCTTATTGCCTTAAAATATTAGCTCGGGGAAATCCAGGTGTCTGCAAAGAACTTTGGATGCAGAACTTGTTTTATGACGTGTGTGTGAATAGCACAGAGCTTTTCCTTGTATTTCACAGATTTTTCACATGTTGCAGTAGCGGGTTCCTCTCTGTAAGCATGGGGTTTGTTGTGTCTGCATCCTCCTAAAAGCATCATGGTCCCAGTGATAATCGCATGAGCTATATTAGGAGTGTTAACTGTACCCCTGATTTTTTAGTTATTTTTTTTTAAAATAGGTTTTTATAATTGGATATACATACCAGCCAGATAAGTTCATCTAACTCAATATTAGTGGCTTTACTACATCATGTTCTTCTCCTTCACACAGGTGAGGCTTTGTTAAAGCACAACCTGGATTATATATGGTACAACACAGCAGAATCAATAGAGAACCTTGTTCTCATTAGAGGGTTTGCACTGAACAGCTCTGTTCTGTCAAAGCACGTCAGCAGGATTATCTGACCAGCTTTTGACCTTAAAACTATTATTTTTGTTAATAATCAAAGGCAATAGACAAACAAAACAAAAAAACACAATAAACACAAATATTTCAAAATACAGCAAGAAGAATTTATTTTGAATTGCTGATACCACCCTGTCTATTCATGAACATGGTAAATTAAATATGCTCACGACAACCATGATATTTAAAAAGAAATACTGATATTGTGTTAATAATATACATGATATTATTGTGTAAATAGTGCAGCACCCTTTAAACTTCATTTCCATTTCTTTCCGTTCTCAGTTCGTTTCACAGCAGGTGGCAGAAAATGCACCTTAGTTGCCAGCTGCTATTAAATTGGAAAATTCTTCAAACGTAATTGTTCTTGCTATATACTTTTATTAAGTTATATTTGCAGAATCTCACTCCGCCTCCTACACTCATATGTAATCGTACTTCATTTCTAAAAAGATACAATAAAGTTATGTAAAAATATTCTGTCGATATTGTTGTTGCAAATTTTTTAGCCCGGGTTAATCATGTAGTGAAAACTTGATATCATGACAGCTCTAACAATAACAGCTCTTACATAAATATTTTGAATGTAAGACTCATATTTTGAATGGAGTACTAACATTAGTAAGAATATGTACTTTTCTTCCTGGGTACTGAGATTTATTTTTCTCCTTTGCAAACACACTAAAGCCACTGATTTTACCGGATGTTATTACAGTGATGGTTTCAATGTAAAATCCAGCTGGATGTGACATTTCTGCCAAATGCCACTCTGGGATACACAGGAAACAAATGATTAAGAGTAGGTAACAGACTGAGGGAACATATTGTAGATAAAGCAACAAGCTAAATTACAACACTCGAAATCCTCATGATGGACGAAAAATCGCAGATTAGTGACACAATCTGGGGGAGGAGGCAGACCTCACTCAGGAACATTCTTCTATTTTGTGTTCTTGTGGGGACATCTGCACTCAAGTAGAGAGCCAAATCACAGTTTGGACTATTTTACTCATTCACACATACATACACTCAGATCCATACGCCCATACAGTACACACACACAAACACACAGTCCCCAGGTTTGTTGTGGGAGGCACAAACACTTCTAACTACTCTCTGCCATAAGGCTCCATTGCAGCCTGGTGCCTTCTGATATGGCCTCTATTAACTTGAGTTGATGAGTGGATGTTGGTAGAATGCTAAATAAATCACAGCAACTTAGCTGACGGTGCTGAGTTCATGCTACTTCATACTAGTGTCACTCTCGTGTCATGTCGATGAAACGGTCCACGACCCACCAAGGATTTCTGTCAGCCGAGGGATCCCCAGTATTGTATATAAGCCCGGTGTCCGAGCGTAGGGGGGTTCATATTTAGCCTCAAGGTGAACAAGACTTGTGGTAACTATTTGTGGAATCTCACAGGATCGTCTCTGGAAAAGGCACAAAGCAGCCACCAGTGAGCGAATGCTGAGCTGGAGTGAGCCGGGCAAAAGGCACAATATTGGCAACGAGAAGGATGTTGCTGTGTCAAAAAGGCTGCCTCTGTCCCTTTTGGGCTACTGTAGAAACATGTTGGGCTCCGTGGAAGAGGACCCACTACCACAGTACACATAAAAGGCTCATTCTAGTCCAAACATATCTACGAATGCTTTGTGACAAATGTCTACTAATAGTCTGTTGACAGTGAACTATAGATTACTATCATGCTCTTGATCATATGTTGAAATCACACTTGACTTTCAACTGACAATAGTTGACACTTAATTTACAAAATGTCTCAATTAGTTGAATTTTGGTTAATAACCGGTTGCAACAATACATATTTAAGGTAAAAACAGACACTTTTGTTGAATATTAGCTGACACACTTTTATTGTACCATTTCCTGTGTAATGTGTGACTGAAGTCATTAAAGTGGAGTGAAGTTTTACAGTAATTGCAACCCTTCATCTAGTTCTATTGTTACATTTTATCAGATGCTTCAGCATTGCAGGTAGAGGGAAGCTAGAAAAAGAGTTGTCCTGAATGAAAAATGAGAGGAAGAGCTGTGAAGTGAATAATTGATGTTGGATATGCTGAAATTGTACGGCTCCCAGTATCATTGCTTGATGATGGCACTGTATCTTTATTCTTGAAGAGAATCCGACGCAAACTAATTCTTTGTCTAAACAGAGAGACAGAGAATAAAGGCCGATGGAATGAGATCAGTCTGGTAATTGTGAAGCTCAAGGTCACTCGTTGCTGAGCCTGCCAAGCCGAGCAGCATGTGGACGGTATGATGGGGCACAGCAGAGTTGTCTTTGCATCCACAAACAAGCTTGTTAGCCTTATGGCATCCCATGATGGAGCACAAAGAGTGTTTGCTTGCTCTGAATTTGTTCCAGTGCTTTCATGTATCGTGGAACTGATTGCAGACCGATTTAAAATTGATAAAGCTTTTTTTCTCTCAGCACATTTGGAGTGATTATGCACAGCCCAGCAGCAAAATGAAAATAGAGCTGTTTACAATTTGATTGGAACGGAAATCAGTGTATATTTTTTGCCTCTGTCTGCATTTGGTTGATGGTGGATTTTAGTTTTACTTCTGCTCACATAAAGTTTTGCATATTTCTGTGTAACAAATTACATCCTCTGCAGGTATGTTTTCGGCTTAGTTTGTGTGTTTGTCTCTTTGTCAGCGTGATCGCTGAAAAGCTAATGGCCTGATTTCTCATGAAAATTAGTGGGTGCAGCGTGGATGAGGAAGAACCCATGACATTTTGAAATAAATCCAAATCATAAGGTGGAAACACCAATTATTTTTTTCCTTTTTGTTAACATAGCAAAGGGTTAGCTAGCTAGCTATGTGTATAGATAGATAATAGATAATACACAGCAGCTGGTCAGCCTAGCTTATCAAAAGATGGAACACAGGTGTTAGGAGCTAGCTTAGTCAAAGGTAATCATCCAGTCTTTCTGTTAAGTCATCTAAAAGTTTGTTAGTTTTTTTGTTACTCTATACAAAAGCCAAAGTATAAAAAGCTATGATTTCATCGATGTTTTTTATGTCTTTAGCCTCCTGGTTACCTAAAGCCTCACAAATAACAACAAGCCACAAAATATGACGTGATAATTAGATAGCTATATGGTTGCTAATGTGAGGATTTTGTTCCCGATTCCATGCTAGGCTAACTTACGGCAACAATTTTCTGAATTAGGTTTAATATGCAAAAAGCAGATCCTCTCATCTCTGCAAGGAAGCAAATAAGTGTGTTAAACTACTATTTTAACAGTTAAATGTGTCAATACAGTCAAGAATCGATGTACAAATACGCATCTTCGAGCCTACACGCAAACACAGGCTCGTCCACTCTGACTTTTGGCTTATGTTTGAGCTTTTCATCCTTCATATAGGCCTACTGCAACAGCTATAGCTGCTGCTGCTGGCAACACATACTGTAAAGAAATCCACATTCCCACTGTGTTTTCATGCAACAGTTTTGAAGCCACATTCTCTGTCTGATGGTCTGTAACTACATACTCATGCCTATGACACTGCAATCCAAAGGAGAGTGGATGGGACAAAAGAATAAACATCTAATGCATATAAAGAGACAGTGTGAAAAGAAAAGGCATAAGAAAAATTCAGAATTGAGAAACTTATACAATTCTATGTTTACCTTTTTCTTTACAAACGTAAAGTGAAAGCTGTTTAAGGATTCAACGGACACATCAGCATCACTTTTTAAATCTCAAATGCACCATGTCTATAACTGAGGTCTCTTGACAGAAGAAATGACACTGAAAATATGGAGGAAAAAAGCCACCAACAATAAGCATAAAATAAAACGAGGAAAAATTTGTTGCCTTGACTCTCAACAGTTGAAACAGCCTTTTTTCTGCTCTAATAGCAGATATAGCTGATTAGTCATATGATAAATATGTTGCCTTTGTCAGGACTGGTTTCATTGTGTTTCATTTCCCATTAAGTGCATTTGCCCTTTTCTGAAAAATGTAAAAACTATCTCAAGTGGGAGTTTGAGTTACTTCAAGATAGATAAAACTTCTATACCTACATTTACCGAGGCAGGTCAAATTTTGTCGTTTTCATGAACCTTTCACAATACACATAAAAATCCATTGATGGAAATGTGGCTCATACTTTATTTTTTTCTGTTGGAACTGTTCTGTCATTTTGTGAAAAACTATCCACATTTGCCATTTTCCCTCAATAGTTAATCTGACAATTGACAAAGGTAATGTGCTTCTTGCAAATTTCCTCTGCCACCATGCTAATGCCCATATTGACTCACTATTTCAGCATCTGCAAGACAAATGTACTCTTACAGCTTCAGCAGCTCAGGTACACATGTTGCAACAGTCTATGACGTATTTCGACATACTTTCCTGTAAACAGTTATTGATCCACAAAGCTTCAAAGTAAGGAGCTTGTTAATTCTTTTGAATTTCCTGGCTTCCTGCTGTGCACTTTTCCAGCACATCAGTAAATCCTGTTCCATTTGATGAGCCGTCACACTTGTTGGTAAAGAATCAAAAATGCAGCATGTCAAAAGAAGAAAGTTTTCCTTTGTTTAACATGATACACTATTTCCACTGTGGCCAACAACTTAAATAAAAGTTGGGTCAGTTTCTATGCTTGGCATCACTTGATGAGGAGCACAAAGTTTTGATCGAAACTTAGTTCAAGAAAAGTTTTGTCTGTTAAGCAGAGAAATAAACAAGCAATTGGCAAAAGAGTGAAAAAGGGGAACATGAAAGAGGATGGCATGAAAGAAAAGATGGGTGAATGGACAAGAGGCTAATGAGGTGGAAAGACTGGCAGAGGGACAGACACAGCGAACCTTGGGTAATGAAGGCGGCAGGAGTTGAAGAGCACTGGGTAGCAGAAGGATAAGGATGTTCATTTTTAAAGAAGCCAACTCTTGACTATAATTGGGAGCCAGTAAGTGCCACGAAGTGGGTCTATGATGTGATCATTAGCCCAAGTGTGGAGAATTCCTCCTGAGTGAGAGAGGGGAGGGAGCAGGGAAAATGAGCAGAGCTGGCGCGACAAGGAAGCCCATGAGGGAATATTTTTTAGACGAGCTTAAAGGTACCAAAGTGCAAAATCATAAGTAGTTGGAAGGAAGGATGGGGGAAGAGGGAACATAATGGTCAGACTTGACAGAGATGGGAAAAACCCAAGAATAATCTCACCCTGGATGGAAAATGACACTCCATCCACTAAGCTGTGAGGAGTAAAGGTAGAGTGCACCAATTCATCTATGTCAGACAGAGCTGTGGGGAGGATCCGGTGCTCAATGTGTTGAACTGTACAGCAACATGAGAAATGGGGGAATTGGTGCACTGTTGCTATATCTGGCTTGAGTTTGGTGAAAGCAATGGCTGGACAATGTTTGAGAGACTGATGCCAGAGTGCACATCAAAGGGATGTGCTTTCATGGTGAGCCAATTTAATTTGACGGATGAGTAGTATCAGCTTTAACACCAAGGAAAGACAGAGGGTACTGCTAATCACGTTTTATTTCTTAGTACCGCTTATTACAGTAAGTACCTTTTGCCCTGGGCAATTTACACTCAACATGGCACAGCAGGGCAGATGTTTGCAACAGAGCAGTTAGTGAATGTGCAAATACTGATAAAGACACTGTAGCTGCTACTGTGTAATATTATATCAGCCATAATAATGGCAACCTTGGGAAGTCAATTTCAGAGTGTCAAAAACTGCAGTTTCTCCAATGGCCACCTGAGGCTGGTTTAAAAAATTGTGTCAATCATTTATGAAAGTGCTCAACCTCCCAATTAGATAAACATGTTTACAGTTGGATACAAAAAATATCAGTATAATAGTCTTTAGCTTATTTCCATGTTCGTAACAACTGTGCAGGGTGCGGGATTTTTAAGTAATTCGTTCATTTTCATTAAATGAAGGCTTAAAGTGACAGCTACCTGCTAGCTGTTGGCTAGATTTTTTTCATGCATAATTATAGCAACTCCGTCCGCCCTCTTTACCTATTATTAAGGACTAGTCAGAAATAAGGCAGGTGCCGAAACAAACCTGCATGTCAGCCACCACCCATTTCCCCTGACACTCACCTGATCCACCCCCTGTTCTCAGTAGC
>JAPZDX010000023.1:15303508-15315139 GCA_029783625.1 Naso annulatus | reverse complement strand
AGGGCGGGCGGGTAAACAGTTCTGAGGGGAGGGAGAACACGGAGATTCACATGAACTAACATAACTACATGGCCGTCCCAGCTTGAAAACAAGAGGCTGGAGAACAACACACAGAGATGGCATGTGATGTCAAGCTCTATTCCTGATGAAATTATGCCACTAGTTCTTTACATGGCAATTTTTTCTATTCCTAATATCTGAAAAGGATGCGCAGTGGAACTTGTTGGCTTAAAACACGGGATAGCGCTTTGGGGAGGTGGTTTTCTAACATTTGTCACTGATAGTTTGCATTTAGGAATTGACTTGTTTTGTTTGGAGTTTGAGGGTGTGTGAACCTCCCAACTTCATTCCACCTAATGTTAACATAAACCTTGGGTGACTGCTTGATCCCATGGAAGCTTGGAAGTGCAGGCACCTTTAATGGAGCTCAGCTGAGTAGACAAACTTGATTACTTTTTCAGAGACTAACGTGTTCTAGACAATTGATTAGAATTATTATGCAACTCCCCTGAAACTCAACATGTGATGCTGAAACACACCAGCCCACACAACTGTAGCTCTTGTAATCTTAATATACTTGTCTCCATCCATCCATCTCACACATGAAAGGCCTCTGCCCTTTCCAGTATATAGACAGTAAGATCTTGCCACCTGACCTTCTCTAATTAGTTAAAAGTGGATCCACTGCTTCACTTGAATATTTTATTTGGTGGTGAAGGTCACAGTGGAGCTCCATATGGGATGTTATTTAAGAAAATGTTTCAATTAATGCCTGTGATTATCAAAGCCAGGCACTGTGACCAAAACAGGTCTAATTCTGCGTCACCTGAGGAAAAATAATAAAGGGGAAGGCCTCTGAGCAAAGACCTCTGTGAATGTGTCAGCAAATAACAATCGCACAATGGATGGAGACATGAACCGTGTCTAAAACACGGTCCCTCGTAGACAGTTCACCTTGCACGCTCCACCTACCTCATGGAGAGCAAAACGGAAGCATGCACAGGCCGAGTCAAAAGGCCAAGCATTGATTTTCATGACAGTCTAATGGCCGCACACACTGGTTTAGACTTACCTGCTTACATTACAGCATTGCTCACGTCCAGGCTCAGACTGTTTTCATTCGTAGCGGGAGGATTTTATTGTGCCAACGTCCTCTGTGTCTGCATTTTTAGGATTTAATCATTACCCTAAAACAACCGAGGAGCTGTGATCTGTATTTACATAAGGAGTCTGGACCAGGCAAGAGGTCTCCTTGCCCAGGGTGCATTGGTGTTCCCAAGTGCTGTCTCCTCTGACTCGCGACACGCATCCTCAGGCACCCTATGTACTGCTTGTGTTTGTCCGTGGAGCCTGTCAGCTTTAAAACTGTCATGCCTCTCTCACTTCTTTCTTTTGATCTCTCTTTACCCTCTCTCACTTTATCACATGGTACTTTCTGCTGTCACTGACATCTTAGAGCAGAAGTCATCATTTTGTCTCCTCACTTCTCCACTGTCGATCCGTTTTCGTCTTTCTTTGTGCCAGCTTACGACACAGCACACAGTACATCTTTATACTGAGTTTATTATGTCTTCTTACATGTCAGCTTTTATTGTCAGTTTAATGTTGCACTGAATTTTGTGTTTCCACTGGGAGAAGTTAGAGTAGCCATTCTTCTTACGATTTGTTTATGTGAGAATATTTATTTTTGATATAAACCTTTGGGTGTGAGGGTGTGTGTGTGTATGTGTGTTAATGAGTTTGTAGTGCCCCTTTTTGATTGGGGCATAATAGCGTTCAGCAGCCACAGCTCTGCTGCTGCTGTCATGAATGCTGTGAGGCACGAAAAGATGGGGAAAGGATTCAGAGAGGGGATTCAAAGAGGTAGGAGGAGAAGAGTAGAAGGAAGATAAAAGATGGGGTAGGCAAGGGGCCAAGGGAAGAATGAAAAGCAGACACATATAGGGGCTAAGGGGAGTAGTGAATAATATGAAATGACACCACAAAGGAAAGATCTGAAGTACCCTGCTGTCACAGGGCTAAGGGGGATTGAGGGTTTTTTTTTTTTTTTTGGTGCTTTGGATTTAAATGTGCATTTTTTCAGGAGTTTATTCTGTTGTAATCAAGTAGCATGAGACTCCACAGGGGTCTCACACCATAAGCACTGTGGCAGCAAACACCGTTGCACACATGTGGAGACATGTTTGTGTTTTGTATTTTTGCAGGAGGTTTAAAGATTGCATCTGAGCAAGCAGAGCCTTTTAAATATTTAGTGATATACTCTTTAAAGGGACATGTACAGTACAGCGCGTTGCAGCGCCACAGGTCTGCAGGGCACAATTGGATAGTGTTTGTGGCATTGCTTCTTCTGTCCCTCTGCGATAGTGGTATTTGATTGACGCGTGTGTTTGCGACTGTGTTTATATGTTTGAGGGTTTGCCGCATGTGCGCGTGTGTCTGCATCTACTGGAATGACTGGTGACAGAAGTCCCCACTACATAATGTGTTATTGAGTGTTGCTCAGTGGGACCTCCACAACCATCGCAATTGATTAATGTGTCTCTGTGTGGGTTGATTCCGAGGACAACATAAATATATGCAGATCAAGTCACTCATTCGGTTTGTTATGGTGACTGATCAGCACCCTAAGGAAGGAAGGAAGAGAAACCTCCAGGCGGAGTCACATAAAACAGCTGTAGAAAAGAAAAAAAAAACATGGCACAGTCATCTTATTAAACGACTTCAGCAGCAGAAAGAAGCAGTTTGAACATTCAGTATTTTATATGTAAAAATGTGTGCTATCAAATGGGACAGACTCAGAAATATACCGATGATGTAACACTGACCTATTTCGCAAGCAGAAACTTGAGGGTAGTTCATTGATTTATCAGTATATTCTATATATCTATCTTCAACATAGTCTTGGCTAATTAAAGCTCTTCTTTCCACATGCCAAAACACCGAAAAAACAGCATACCACAAGCTCTCCAGCTAACGAGTTCAGATGCTGCGGAGGTGACGGCCAAGTTTCAAGTTGAATTTAATTAGATTGAATGTTTTTATCTCAGAAATATACCTCTCCCTTTCTAAATCCCTCTGCAAAATTAATTTGAAAATCTGTGCTAGTGGGACTGATTGTAAAGGGCTTTTAGGCTGTTGCAGTTAAAAGCTTTACGGCACGCGCCTTTCTGCAAAGTCGACGTTATGATGTGGACTGCTTTCCCAAAAACAAGATCTAATTGCTGAGTAAAAGCATGTTATGAATTTTTAAAGGTCAGCTACTTTGACGGCTTCTTCTATGTGTTTTATGACAGAAAACCATAGGAGAACAGAGTGCTTTTTAATGCACGACTGTAAAGATCTACTTCAGAGCTTCTGTTACACTCGTTTCCTGAGAGTTTATCAGTCAAACAGAAACATGGTAAAATCTTTTGCATGGTCTTTATGATCTTGAATTGTTAGCTGGTGAACAATTCAGTCATTCTTCAACCAAGGCTTCCTCTGAATTCTGAATGAATTCTGAGGGCAATTTAGTATCATTTTCTCACAAAACTACTGCTGCCACAACAAAACGACGCAGGAGAGGCTAGCATGACGTCAGCTGTTGCATGGCTCCACTTAAGCAGCTGTTGGATGCTTTGCTCATGGGCAGTTTGGCACATAGACATTTGTTGCTTGGCGACAGGGAGATGAGAAACACCAGCCTACCCCCTCCCCACTGATTTCCCAGGCATCAGTGATTTTGAACCCGCGCGCAGCTCCTCGCCTGCTCAGTCTTGTTCTCAAGCGCTGAAGCTTCCACCAGCCCCCACAGTTAGTTCTGCAGAGCTGTAAGCAATCAAACAAGTCTATTAAGAATGCGGTCAACCAGTGTCGTGCTTTCTCACCGAGCTTTTCCAACCATTCATGTTTGTATCTAAAAACCTCAGCCACTGAAGCTATTTATACTCATCTTCATATTGTTTCTGGCATTTATTAATTTTAAGCTTAGCATGAGGATGTATTTGCACAAACTACATAAATATCCTTGGGAGCAGTGTATTTTCCATGATGATGTTATTTAAGTAACATTTTTACATGATTCTGTAATGTTTCAAGTATACCATTTAAGAAAATAGAGGTCAGTGTTCACAGCAAGAGGTTCTGCGATGGTTGAAGCTTTGCAAGTGATTTTTCTTTAAAGCAGCCACCCCAGTTCACCTAGAGGATATTTTTTTCACTGTATGAATATAAAAAGGGTTGAAATGCCAAGAGACCAATTGGTATTTTACTCGGCAATCAGGGATGCTAAAATATGAGCACACAGACATACAAACAGACACATTCTTGGTGGAAGGTGGCCATTATTTTGCTCCTGATGTGCAAAAAATTGCAGATACACCCTCATTGCTACAGAGTTTGTTTTCTTATAAGCTTTCAGTGAAGTAAATATATGCCCTATCAATGTTTTTTCTGTTTATTTTTTTAGTTTATCCTCTGGCTTTCCCAGTGAAGAGAGAAAAGAACACAGTATAATTCATTTGTGACTGGGGGCGATAATAAATTCAGTCTGCCTGTTATGACGAAATAGAAACAAGAGAAGCTCCAGCATAAGTTAGTTTGTTCCCCAAGAAATTAATTTACGACAGCACAAATATGTGTCATGCAGTGTGTGTGTGTGTGTGTGTGTGTGTGTGTGTGTGTGTGCTTGTTTCCAACACCCTCAATTAAGAAAGCCTTTTATAAATAAACTGCTTTGTTTCAAGCAAACTGAACCACAGACCAGAAATATAGAAACAAATTAATGGAAAATTGAATTGTTTTAGGTCCCTTGTTCATACTGTACGTTCTCTCTCTCTCTCTCTGTATAGATCACTCACAGTCACTGAACGGAGACAGACTTATCTGCACCATTATAAGACCTTTAGGAAATGAATTGCTCTTTTGGAATAAAAACAAAATCTGCCGTTTTTGCAGTCATTTCACCCTGAGTCAAGGTTGAATAGATAATCACCTCAACTCAATTCATATTTATCACTTGGCTGCATATTGTAACGACGAATATGGGTCTTATTCTTTCACTTTTATATGTCAAAAATAGACCTTACAAAGTCAAGAGAAGTTAAGAAGGGCCTGTTGCTGCCATGTGTCCCATTTGTCTTAAACTGAAGTCCCTGATCCAAGACTTCACAGTTGGCTCTGTAATAGCAAAATACATGCTCAGTGTTTTGTGCATTTCCCTATATATCACATGCAGTTATTATTTCTTCTTATTAACTGTTATACAGTAGCACTTATCAATGCAGGATTTGCTTTAATGTCATCCTTCTTGTTAAAACTCAAATTTATATTTGCAAGTGTACAGGTTAATCGGTCTGAGACAGCTGCTGAGAAGCAATTTGTCAACAATTATAGAAAAAAGCCTTGCCTCAGTAAAGGTCTATTCTAGCATCCAGTCACACCTTTTCTCTGCTTGTTTCCACGGCTGCACAACAGGCAGCTCGTCCCAATTCAACCCAGATCAAATTCACTTGGTTAAGTGATTTTTATGGTGCAGTGTAGGTCAGATTCACAAGGGAAAGTAAATTTGATCTACAGCACTGAGAGGTGCAGCACAAACGAGTTGTTAGAGAAAATATAGTGAGTTAGGTGGAGAGACTTACATGATGCTGTATTTGTTTTTCACTCTACTCTGCGTCTTTTATATTAAATCAGGCTCATTTGTCTCATATTTATTTGTTCTGTTTTCCTTTTAGCAGTTCAATTTTTTGAAAATTAGTTTGTTCTATTGTCTCCTGTTCTTGGCCGGGCAAGTGGTTTGGCTCTAAAGGTGGCGGTGTTGATCTGCAGTGTGGTTTGCTGGTCAGTCTGCCATGCTCGGCCATTTTGGATGGATTGCTTTTAAAAATACTGACCGCATACCTGGCATGTCCGTTAATGTATGCACTACTGTTTGCTTTGCGCTAATGAGAAAATGTTAGCTAAGACGGGAAGATGGCTAGCTAAGACAGTTTTCCTGATTGGATATGCAGGCATTTTCATTGAGAGCATGTTAATATGCTAATGTTAGCCGTTAGCTTAATGCAGCCCTCTGGCTAAGACAAGCCTCATTGAGCCCCTATAGTATGGCAGTAGGCTCTGAGTCATGTTGTGTTTTGATATGTGATGTGTCGTCTCAAGATGCCACCGTTGGGGTTGTGTATAGATGGTAAACCTAGATTAGCAAAACCCACTCACACGCTCAGTTTATTAAGCACAAACTTTTGGTTGTGTTTGAAATTTTCCTCCCCATTCACTTGAATTGAAAAGCTACAAGCTAAAATAAAATGCGCTTAAATTTGAAAGTTTCAGACAGAAGTTTTTCGGGGGGGGACCATTCCAAGGAAAAAATATAACCACCCAGTACTGAATAGGTTCATTGAATTGTATAAATTGTTTATTTCACAATATTTGTAAGCCCATTTCACATGAAATAAGCTGAAGGCCAATACCTCGAGTGTTAGCAGCTAAAAAATAGGAGGAAGCGGCACATACAAATCTCGCAAGAGTTTGGCATATAGGGCTACTCTCTAGAAACTATCAACCTTTGGTTCATTAACTTCTACCCACTCATGTAACTTCCTGCACCTCACTGACAGTTCCTCCAGTTTTCAAGTTTTTTCACAGAGTTCAAATCCACCTTGAGTCCGGTAGGCAGCTGCTGCAATGAGAAGGAATACTCCAGTAACTCCAGCTGTGTGGTGAGGATTTGCTACTGATCCAATGTGTTTATTAGTAGCTGCTCTAAATTATTACTTAAGTCACAGTGGATGATCACATTCATCTCTGTCAGATAAGCTTGAAGGCTTAATCAAAGTACAGAGGCCAAGCTGTGGATTATGTAAATATGCAAATTCCCTCAAGAAATAATCTGGCATTTTAATAAGAGCAGATCTGTGGATAGAACCTCCAACGTCCTCTGCACCCAGTGTTAATTGATCCCCAAAGAACTGTGGAGGGAGTTTTGAGAATCTTTGCAAACTTTTTTTATCGTTGGAAAAGGAGTCTCTCTTACAAGATATAGCAGCAGAGAACATCAGCAGTTATTTCTTGCTGCCCACCTTTAACCTCATCTTCCACAGATTGAACCTCCTGGCCTGAGAGGGAACTGAAGACTTTAATTAATTGGGTTTTGATCCAAAGCAGGAGTGATACAAGTCTCTGGGTGTGAGATTTGAATTAACATTTCGAATGATTGCTCTTTGATAAAGCAAGAGAGCATACTTGGGTGAAGAGCATGTGCATTTGTAACCGAGGGGGTGAAATAATATTTATCCAACGCGGTGGGACTCTCTCTAACTACCAGTGCCAACTGCTGCCTTGGCTGCCGCACAACAAAAGCACCAAGCTTGTCAGAGGTCTGGTGATGTTTTAATGCCTTCCCTTTTCCCCTCATCAACTTTTGACTACACAGCATAATTAGAAATCTTTGAGCATCCGCAGGGCTAATTTCCCTGTCCGCCACTTTTGTGTAATCAGGTTTGGCAACGTTTCATTGTCACTGCCTCCTCTCCCTGGAAACAATGTTGCAGCTAATAAAGCAATACATGTTAAATTTTCATCCAATCGACCAGCCAGTTGTTGATTGATAAGATGAGAACACTGCCTCTCTGTCACCTTTGAATTCAGCCAGTCTGCGATGTAATGTTTTGCTTTGTGTCATTTTGTGTGGAGAGCCTCAGGTGTGGCTAAACACACAGCAGTGATTTAGCACTTCTCTGGCAGCCAGGTGTTCATTTCACTAACAATAGAGGAGCGACGTCATTGTGCAACGGGCCAGCTCCATTCTCTCATCACAAATTAGAAAGCAGGGGCCCAGTCACTGCCTCGCTTCCCCAGTTCTGACTTGTAAATGGTCTTTTTATTTAAGGCATCCTCTTTGTCTCGCTAATCAAAGATGCCTGTTGTTTGAAATGCAGGTGAATGAGATGGAGGATGGGATGATGGATAGGACAGATGGATGGGAGAGAGGAAAGGTGAGGGTAGACGGTGAAAAGGTTCCTGTTTAATTCATGTCCAGATTTAGTTTTGATTAGGTGTTTTTAACAGATGGTGTTTTGGATTTGTTTTTTTTTTTTTCATTTTCAGCACTGGCACTCGTGACAAATGTTATCACTAAGACAGCAAAGAAAACACAAAGGCTTGAAGAACCATACCAGTCTATTTTTGACTTCACACTATTAGCAGAGAATGCTCCTATCTTTTACAAATGTTGCTAAAATGTGCCCATGTGGATACTAAAGTAGATCTCGGACCACATTTTACTGTAAAACCTATCCACTGCCATTCATACTGAAACAAAGTATAGGAACACTGCAAGACACCTGAAAGTTGATAGGTTTAGGTAAAGCATCCTTCTGATGAGAACTTCTCACTTTATTTGGTCAAAAATCGTTCAACAAGAGACAGAAGGGAGCCGCCTTACTAGCTCGAATATTAGCTGAAGAAGTATTTTAAAACAGACGTTTTTGTTTTGTTTTTTTTTAACTAACCTTGTTACACATTTTCAGGTACTTTCTGCACATTTGTTGAATATAGACCAAATGTAAACAAACACAATTTCTCAATGATAAATCTATTTGGGAAAAATGCGTGGGGTTTATGTAACCTGTGTAATCCATGTTGTCAAAGGATCATTACATGAGGTAACATTGGCGTGGTCCAGTCTGATCCAATCCAATTCAATTTATAAAGCATTTCTAAAAAACAAAACAAAACACAAAGTTGACCAAAGTGCTGTACAGAAACATTAAAATACATAGAAGACATAACACATGAGTAAGGAAGAACATCTAATAATAAGTGTACAAAAAGACAAACACTTGATTTAAAAACAACAACAGTTAAGCTATGAAAGGCAACATCTCACACTGGCCAAAGGCCAAAGAAAAGAAGCATGTTTTAAACAGTGTTTTAAAGACAGACAGTGAAGAGGCCTGCGTAGGGGCAACTCGCTCCTGAGTTTGAGAGCTGCAACTGCGAAAGCCAGATCACCTCTGAGTTTCACTCTAGTTTTCGGGACAATTAAGAGCACCGGGTCGGCAAACTTGAGAGACCATGGAGGTATATAAGAATCAAGCAGATCAGAGAGGTAGGGTGGAGCAAGACCATTCAGGGATTTATAAGCAAATAGAAGGACTTTGAAACTGATTCTGAGGTGCACAGGGAGCCAATGGAGGGACGCCAGAACGGGAGAAATGTGCTGTTGCCTGTGTGCTCCAGTTACAAGGCGAGCAGCAGCGTTCTGGACCAACCGCAAACGCGAGAGGAAAGCCTGGCTAATCCCAACAAAAAGAGCACTGCAGTAGTCCAGGCGCTCTTGTAATAAAGGCATGCATCACTTTTTCAAAGTCCTGCCTCGACAGAAAAGACTTGACTTTGGCCAACTGCCTCAACTGAGTAAAGCTGGAGTTTACAACAGAGCTAATCTTTTAATCTAGTTTAAAATCAGAGTCCATCTTCATAGCCAGGCTTATAACTGTGGATTCTTTGAATTCAGTCATTTACTTGGGAAAACACACAACAGATAAGAGAAATAAATTGCATCAGTATTCAGAAAACAAACACACACCTGCATTCTTTATTGTAGTAAATAAAGCAGAGGGTGGTATGCATGCAGTGACGATGATGGCACTGTGGCTGGCAGCAACAGCTCTCCAGTATATTGTTGATTCTACATTTACTTACAGGTTGCATCTGTTGCTGCACCTGAGCTGCTTCCTATCATATAAAGCAAAGGAGCTTTGTGGCTACATAAAGATAGCATCACCAGATTAGAAAGGCATCATTGAGAAATATTGCTCTAAAAAATATCACACTTCAGCGGCAGGAGGACTTACGTAAGAAAGATATGCACAATAAAAATCTGCTGCTCGGGACAGGAGATGGGGAGAACTGAAATACAACTTCAGATTAAAAGGGTATTTGATGGATTGCATGACGGTAAATGAATATTCCTCAGAAGATAGGCTTCTCATTCAGTAGTCAGCAGCAGCAGCAGCAGCTCTCTAGTCGTCAAACACGTCTGTGTCTTTTCTCTCATTTACGCCGATGACATCACAAGGGAATAATAACTGTAACAGCAAGGTTGGTGTAATTATACAGATGCTGTGGAATAATTCATGTTGACTGCGCACATTTTCGACAGCCAGATTATGCTAATCTCAAGGAAGGTTCTCCAGAGGTGCCTCAAACTTGAGCAGGTGCAATTTAAACCCCTGACAACGACACCATAAACACTTGAGTGATGTGTTGAGCCACCAGGACTTCCTTTCCGTTATAAGCGTCAACTGGAGAATGTATGAGTCAGAAGGGAAAAGTGATTGTCTAATGAAATCAAATCTAATCAAATGTTAACCAATTAATGATGTGATGCAGCAAGTTAGAATGACAGCGTTACCTAAGAATCAGTGTTATTAATTGACTAGATAGACAGATAGATAGACAGATAGATAGATAGATAGACACAGATGTCCAACGATACAGTTCTGTTTGTTCCTCAGGTAAAACAAAACTACAGCTACCATATTTACTGTGTAAATGACTGCCAAATAATCTATTAATAATAAGTGTGATCTGTAGAAATATTTATCCAAAATTTAATTCATGATGATTTAATGATTTGTGTGCAATTATGTATTACATTTGTAATTTTATATTTTAAATAAATCATATTTGTTTCTCTATCACATAAACTTTGAGTCTAATTACAGCTGACTTATTATCAACCCAGCCTAATCAGAAAAAAAAAACAGTCTTGGTTTTACTCCATCTTTGGTCAGAGACTCTAAATTCCACTTTAATTTATGTCGGCTATAAAAGAGATTGTTTGCAATCCAAAGATATCTCCCATTTTTCTGTGGCTGGAAGTCTGTAATCAAGCTTGAACTTGTACTTTCCAGAAATGAATTAATAAGGTGCAGGAATTTTCACATGGCAAATTTAACAGCCCTGCCCCGTCTATAAGTTCACAGCATGAAATGTGTGCAGATTTTTAATTATGAGTGGGCAGCCCACGGTTATTTTAGAAAGCCGCCTTGGAAGAGGTGATTCAGTCTTGAAAATGTGTGCATTTGAGTTCAGCCACTTATAGAAATGGAAATGGGCAGGCAGGAGAATCACTGCAGAAACACCCTCTTAGCTTCAGCTCAGGCTGATACAATTCTTTGAAAATCCGTTTAGAATCTGTACCACACAGCGGATGGACCCCTTGAGGGGAGAGGAGAGGAGAGGCGAGGAGAGGAGAGGAGAGGTGACATTCTAACCAAGTTACCCAGTGGAAAACCAAAATGCAATACCTATTTCATCAATATGTTTCCATGTAATATAACTGTTAAATGCTAAAACTCATGTAGAATTTAAAACTCATAGAGTTTTGGTAAATTGACTGTTGATTTATGGAAATCAATAAGTCAAGTCAATTTTATTTATATAGCCCAGAATCACAAATCACAGATTTGCCTCAAGAGGTTTTGCAGTCTGTCTGGCAAATGACATCTTCTGTCCTTAGATTCTCACTCTGGAAAAAGAGGGTTACAAGCTAAGAAAATATATGTAAACAAATAGGCTATATCCATAAGTATATATATCTAGATTTTTTTTTATTTATATATATATATTTTTTATTAAATTAAA
>JAPZDX010000023.1:15281351-15297549 GCA_029783625.1 Naso annulatus | reverse complement strand
GATCACTTTATTTGCGTCCATGTAAACAGTTAACCCGAAAGACTCATTCGGAATGAATTCAATCGGACAGAGGAAAAAGTTTCCATGTAAGCGCAGCTATAGTCAGACATGTTAAGTTGATGTTAGCCGAGCAGTTTCTCAATAATATCTTTCTTTGCCGTTACAACTTCGTTTTAATCCAGTCCAATCAGAGAGGTTTTGGCCAATGGGATGTAGCAGTGTTCCTTGCGTCGAAGGGGCTTGCTATCACGCCAAGCGCACGCTTGCTATTGAACTTTATGTCAGCAGCTGTCTCCACCAAAACCAACAGGAGCACTCGGAAAAAAAAAAACAAAAAACAAAAAAAGAAACAAAACAATTCGACCAAGAAACTGCTTCTGGCGTATAAAGCAGCGGTGAAATCATATCAAAGTGCCAATTTGATTGACGTGTATGTGACTCATTCAGTGATTTCTGACCAAATAAACACACACATTCTCTTATGAGGGGTGAATTACCTATACCAATATTAGCAATAAAGCAATTTTCACCTGCCCTATATTGTTTCTGTGCTTTATTTCAACATGCATGGCAGTGAATGGGGTTTAAAATTGCAGTCTGAGATCCACTTAAGTATACAAATGGTTAAATATTAATAACAACATGTATAGAAGATATGAGCAATCGCTCAGATTCTCTCAGATCTCTAAGACTGGCATGGTCCTTTAACCTACTGAATGAACTCTGACATCATTGCTGAATATGGCTCAAAGATTTACACAGAGGAGAGTAAAGCAAAGACCTCTAGATGCACATCGACGGAAACAAAGAGATTTGATACAATATCATCTGTTTCTGTATATTTCAGTTACATTGTTGTTTCACTGATGCACGCAGCAAAACAAGGAGAAATGCACATCCACACTGTTTAAAAGCGATGCAATCCAATTTCCTTAAAAAGACATCAAAAAATATTGGCCAGT
Source organism: Naso annulatus (assembly GCA_029783625.1). Lineage (NCBI taxonomy): Eukaryota > Metazoa > Chordata > Actinopteri > Acanthuriformes > Acanthuridae > Naso > Naso annulatus. Next base: position 15,296,587 of record JAPZDX010000023.1, on the reverse strand, counting down.
ACAAATGAAATGGAAAAAAAAACTCATAATCTCATCATGGTCTATAAAATAGTAATAATAACAAAATGAACTCAACAAGTACAACAAAGTCAGTATATTTATTGTAAATAACAAGTAGGACAGCTTCTTACCTTGGAACTTTTCTGTAAATATAAATCACAGAGGCACTGCTAACTACTAAGAAAATATTTAATAACTCTACACACTGGCAGGTCCAAATGAAGCATGGCAGGTATTAATCAAGTGCAGGACACAACGTTCATGTTGTTTAACCTGCTATATTTGAGAAAGCACTTGATTTCAGGCGCCTGGCTCAAAGGTTTGCAGAAACATCAGAGGAACGAGGGCAGAAAAATTGAGCACTTGGACACGTTTGGCTTGCTCTTCACAAGACACAGTCAATACACAGGAAAGGTCGGCTGGCAGGATTGTCATGGCTTTCAGGGAGTAATGATACCTTCATGAACCCTCTGTCACATGGCACTGAAGTCCCATCGTGGTTGGTTAATACCTAAAAAGAGCAGAGAATGTTTCCTCTTATTCCAAATGAAATGATTTATATGCAAAATAAACAGTGCCATATCTGCAATTTTAAACAATAAACAAATCAACATCCAATTCACATAAACAACTGTGTCCTTTTGAATTATCATGACTAAGGAGCCCTCCTTCATATACATGCAAATGCAATACATTTCAGATTGCTATTATTTACTATCTCCGCCATGCAGATCAGTGCAGTAGGAGTTTGTGTTTGAATTGCAAATATTTTAAATTGGCATGTTCATATTCAGCCGTTGGAATGCTTCACAAATTATACCAATTTTCACACATGATACATCAAGCCTTTCTGTCACTACATTTTTTACAATTTGTAACTTAACATAATTACTCCACATTTAATGTATTCCAACATTTCTCATGGCGAAATCTTTGACAGTGAAAGAGACTAAATGGAAGACATGGATGATTGGGCGAGAATTCTGAAAATGGCAGGAATGGAAGCTTTTTGAAGGGAACAAGCAAGAGGAGACATGGGGAGGTGTCAGAGCAACAGGACTCCATTACAAACAATGAGCTGGAAAGTGAGGTGATTTCAGTGATCTGGATCGGGTTGAGAGAGTCACATGGAAAATACCGTGTCACTGAAAACCACTGTTACTCTGTAACTGGAGGGGCTGGAGTGGCTTTCTGCTCAGAGGGGATGGCTAGGTAATTTGTCCTGCAGGCAGATTGGTAGAAAAAAACAGAGGAGTGGCTAAGAGCTGGAGGCAGAGGACTTCATACCACCAAATATCACAGACCGGTGCTAATGTTTGAACAGCACTCACTGCAGTGGAACATAACTGAATGTCCTTCCCAAATCATGATGCCACAGAAATGTAAAACCAGAGGAGGCGAAGTTAAGATAAAAACCGTCGCTGTGATGTAAGCAGCGGGGCGCTACTGTACAGCCTCATAGAGTTATTAACAGCAAACTATCATATTGTTTAAAAAACACAATACCTTCATTAAACATGTCACCAGTTTTATAACCCCTCGGACACACAGGATGTGTGAGCATAGTGTGTGCGTGTGTGGCCTCGCTGTGCTCACGCATCTTGCGTGTTTTTTTTACACACATACAGCTCTGAGCTGCATGACAGCAGCAGAGTGCTGCCACAGCCGCCCTATCTTTTTACACAACTTTCCCCTTTAAAATCATCAAAATTTCACTGTAAATGTCATTTATATTTAGAAACATTGACATTGAGGGGAGCATACCTAACTAGAAATGATGATAAATAATTTACATTTAAAAAAGATACTGGTAGTACAAAGTGCAGAATATACAGACAGTAACAATGTAATGACACCCTGGTAATTATGCTAATATGGCTATCTACAGTTTCCAGGCCTATTTTTGCCCTGATCCCCACGTGTGTTGCTGGAAAGATTCGCAAGACTCTGAATCTCTAAATGCAGCGCAGCAGGCACGCGTACACGGGTCATGTGTGATAGCACTACTCACACCGGCTGTGTGGCTGCTCTAACCTGTTTTATGTAACAGATGCCGAAAGAAAAAGCACACGTGCACGGCTGCTAACACATCCCGTGCGTTCCAGGTGTTGCGCTGTGTTGAAACTTTGAAGAAAAAAAAAAAGAAAGAGGTTCTTTTGATAAAGTTCTGCTTCTGCTTCTCTACATCTCAAAGGCAAATATCAAACACTTTACTCCACATTTGGATGTGCGCTGTAGTTAGTAATTACTTTTCAGACTTTTTTATTTTTCTGATTTTTTTTATACTTTGACTGTCCATTGAAAAAGATGTATCTGCAAGTTTAATGATTGCTTTAATTTTTTGTTTTTCTGAAACTAAAGGGCAAAGTTTTCCTGAACTGGTTAAGAAAAATTTGCTGCATTTTTAGCAAAATAATCAATCAATAAACCTTTTGGATTATCAGAAAGATACATACTGTTTACTGTTTTTACTGTTTTTTTTTCATAAAACAATGCCTATTTAGAAATACGATAAGTAGATGATGATCTTATACATTATGATGCATTACTGCAGAATTTCCCAGCAGTATATTAATTCAAATTAGCTCAGCCTTAAACCTCTACAGTCGCTAAAAACAACACAAAGGTTAATATGGTAGTAATAGTAGGCTAATCCAAAAAAAAAATATATATATATCATAGTAAACACTAACAAGGAGCTTCTTTTTTCCCCCCCAGAACAAGTAATTTTACTTTTGGTATGTACAGTACATTTAGCCAATAGTTTAATGTAAGATTTCGAATGCAGGACTTTATCTTGCAGTAGAGTATTTTCACATTGTACAATTAGTTTTTTCACTGAAGGATTGGAAATTAATATTTCATATGCAACTTACTAAACATCCCTAATGCATCACAAAATGTCACCTAAGAATGTTCCTGCTGTGATAAACATCCATTAAGCCTCAGGAAGGTAAGAACCGACCATCACAGCCTCTTTGAGTGGGCGCTGCAGCTTCTGGCTGTGAGATGTGGTGTCATACAGTTCAATAATGGCTGTGAAGTGGTCACAACCCCATTAACTCTCTCAGCTAAAGGCACTGACGAAGTTAACAGAGCTATACCCATGCAATCACTCGATGCTTAACTTAACATGCACTCCTGATGTGTTTATGGATCAATAACTTTAATGTGATGTAATTTTTACTTAGAACAACATTAGGCAACCGCCTCCTCTTGGCTCAAATGTGCCACTAAAAGCCGCATCTAAGTGTACAAAACCTTCCATGGCCAGTGTGATTTTAAAAGGAGACTTTACTTCAGTTTCCAAATTAAACACAATAATTTCTGACTTATGTTTAAATTTATGTTCATACCAGAAAACTACAGTGATTTAACAATTAAGTCGGACAATAAAGTTTCAAAAGATAAATGGATAAACTGAATTTCTTTTGTTTTTGTTTTTGTTTTTAAGGTAGTTCTATTGTTTCCAGATTTAATAACAAATTTTCAGCTCTTCCCATGAAATTTTGTTTAAATTTTAGGTTATCACAAACATGTCAAAGAAAGCGTTATGTTTCGCTCCTTTAGTAGGCAACATGAAAAAAACGAAAGATCCTACTATTGTATTATATTCAGTGTTGGGGAGGGACTAGTTACATGCAATGAAATTCTGTAATTTAATTGCAAAATAAATATAACTGTAACCAGTTACAGTTACTCAGAAAAAAATGAGTAATTGAATTACAGTTACTTATGAAAACGTTTATGATTACAAAGGGGTTTACATGTGAATATTTCCAAAAAAAAGCTTAGGCAATATGTTGAATAATATTCATCTTGTTGCTATTGCCATTTCTATTCAAGGCTGTTTAGTAAAATTAGTAAAATCTGATTTTATTCTGATACTTTTGATTGGTTCTCTTATTTGAATTTGCAATGCCCCACATTTGCCACTGCCTGGTTCAAACATTTGAAAATGGTCAACAGTTAAAAAAAACATTTGTTAGAAATTTAGGTAAGTAATCAAAAGGTAATCAAATTTAATAAGTTACATTACTTTGATATTATTGAAATAGTTACATCACTTTTTACATTTTAAATATGGTAACTAGTAATCTATAACCTATTACATTTACAAAGTAACCTTCCCAGCTCTAATTACATTGTGCTGCAGTATATTTCAAGGTTTTTCTATTATGTTGTTTTGTGTTCCTCTCTGTGTATTTATCTTCTGGAAACACACATATTGTGCAGTAGTTGAGCTCTACGCATCCCTGTAGGAGTCAGATGTGGAATCAGGGTTAATTGACAGCAGCACCACAAAAACTGGATCAGCAAATGAAATGCGGATCATCAGTGATTGTTCTGTTCAGGACATAAATTGCCTGTTCAAAAGTTGTCAACCTGGATTAACTGGCCTCGTCAACACTGTGACAATCCGCTGGGAGCTGACTGTACAGGGGCATTCGGGGTCCTTGGTAGTGCTGACAAAGTGACAAGAAACGTTGCTTTCTGATGGAGCTGATGGAGCTGCACCCACCACGGATGTTAAAAGGTTGTTAAAAAAAAAAGAGTAGTCAGCAGTACTCAGAATTATTCAGGCATGTCAGTTGGTCTGAGTGAGAAGACAGATTACTGCTGCAGGAGAGTTACAAACTGATGGGGTTTAGACTCAATTACTTCTGTGTCGCTCTGTCTGTTCCGCTCTCTCTTCATCTTAATTGCCTCCTAAATCTCTTTGTCCGTCATGTTTCGGAAACTTTAAATTACTGTTATGTAAAGCAGAAACTTAGGCAAACACGGTCAACAGTTCTACTGGCATGTACTTGGCATATTCTGCCTCGCAGTGCTGTGAGTCATTGCAAAAGAAAAACACAGTGCATATGCATCTAGAATGTTGACTCTAGGTTTGTTTTTCAGAACACACTGCTTCAGTTTGCTGTTTTCCCTTAACTACGTTTGTGTGTGACTGTTCATCTGTGCGAGACTCACGCTGTGTCCTGCGTCTGCTCATCCGACTTGGAGATCTTCCTATAGCAGTAGACCATCTCTACCAGCAGCCAGAAGGTCAAGAACACCAGCAGCACATACATCATGATTTCAGAGTAGAGCGCCGTGGTGTCTAGAGTGGCTGTGGAGCACAAACAACAGCAGAGAACATGTTTTATTCAGCATGCATCCTAACTCAGAATGTGTTTTTATTTATTCACTGGTTTGAGGAAGTGTACTGAGCTTGTTAACACGTGTAACAATGCCGATCAACCGTCAATTATAACGAGAAGGCAAAATTTCTTTGGTAAACTTTAAAAATTTATTTTCAATTGACTGAAAGACCAAAGCCCTTTTTTTTCCGCTCAGTATGTACAATACTATGCAGCCAAACTATAAGCAAAGATAAGTCATGTTTTCTGCTGTGCATCCTTTCAAAGACACACTTGATACAAATGACGCACAAACTACAAGTATGCATACAGAACATTATGACCATACCTGTAGTACAATGAATAGAGCCTAAGGAGTTAAAGGTGTCCTGTGGAGTTTTCTTGTAAACAAACAAAAGCTATGTTTGCATTTTCTGTTTTTGCAATGAAGCATCATTGTGTATTGTCAAGGTATTAAATACAGTGTTTGCATCTGCGTTTGCTTGTGAGCAGTCTTCTCCTGCACTGCTGTTGTTGCTGAATTGCCGCATTTGTTGGTGGTCTGTCAGGAGTCGACGCCAATGAGCAAAACAATGTAGCACTTGTGAAAAAATTGCTCCACAGCGCTACTAGTGGGCAAAAACTCCAAAGGGTTCCTTTAAACATGAAATAAAATGGATATGTAAAGACACAATGGTTCTCAGGGAGGGATTTTAAGTTTAGAGATACGATTACTTCATACTTTGCGTCATACTGTATTTTGGTTTTATGTGTAACAATTTATAACCAGAAACAATGTAACATTTATAAAGTTAAATGATGAAATTTTAATCAAATGGAATGGGCTCATATTTTTCAAGTCTGTTCTAAAATACTTATATGTCCTTGTGAATATCAAAAAAGTCTGTCTGTGCTGTCAAGTTTACAAATTTTTTTTTTTTTTTGTAGGAAGTTCATCAGATCACGTAGGTATCTGCTGAAGTTTCACTCCTTTTAGTGCAGACTTCTCTTTTTGAGTTTTCACGTACTATGTTTCCCCACTGAGCTGCAGTATAAGTAGAGTATCAGAAAGAGGAAATTTTACACTAAAAGAATGTAAATTTAGTAGATTTATTTATTTATTTTTTTAGATCAGACCACTGAAAGTTATATTAACTTGGGATAGATTTTCTGTGTATATTTTTGCACAGAAAGCGAACTGTGGATAATCTTCATCACTTACATGAAAATAAATTAGAGAGGGCTCTTTTAATGACCACTACGAATAGGAGTACAGATTATTAGCATGTAAATTTTGTTTCAGTGCATTTTATTTCAAAAACAGCCTTGGAAAAATGTGAATCAGTCTTTTATATCTTTAATTGCCACATTGATGACCCACTGTGAACCATTGTGCCAGTGACCGTGTACCAAATTCCAGAAAGCCTACTGACCACCGGACAGTCGACAGCTTTTACTGAATTGATTCTACAGCCTCTGCAAAGAGAGGATGTTAGTGTAACATAATCCCATAGATGGGAAAGCACAGATATGTCTGCTGTGAGCTAATCCATTCTACTGCTATGAAAAACATGACTGTAACATGATTCTCAGGCTATAATGTACAATGCGACTGACGGCTTTTTGAAATTTGATACCACAGTTGTAAGGGATGTGAAGGGGAGGGTTTAAAGAATGTACAGAAGATCAAAGAGTTGTATATTGCACTTCAGGGGATAATCACAATCCGTTTTGGACTCTGGGAAACAATGAGCTCATCTTGTTTTAAATCTCTAATAGTGAACTATACACCATGTGCAGGCAGATATAACAAATGTGGAGTTAAAGGAATGGGGACAACTAAGTAGTTTCAAATATACATGTTTCACTGTATATTCGATCAAGGTGGAATATGACACATCCAGCAAGCCAAGCATTCGGGAAGCAGAATACATTACCCCTTATTTTAGAAAGTAAAGTTGTGGGTTTGAATTAACCCTTCACTGACAACAGAAGAAAGCTTTGACGAACAGTAAAGGCAGACAAAACACAACACACAATTATTCCTCTTTGGCACAGTCACAACAGAGGGGGAGAGAAGGAGAGTGGTGTTGTTAGTGGCAGACTGCCTTCGCACTGATGCATCACTTTGTGAAAACAAGCGGTCGGAAATATATATAATACAATGAAAAACCCACTTCAAAACACAGAGAAGGAGGGGCGTGTACAGCACAAACACTCAATACACGAAAGTCAACATAGCGCAGACTTGTGTTTCGACCAGAAGGGACTGTAAAACAACACATCTGAACTGAACCTCTCCAGCATATATTGAGTGCAGCTGGATCATCATTATCGTCTTATTTGACATAACAGCTGGGCCACGCTGTGTTAAAATGTGCCATCCTGCACTAAAATTAGGATTTCTGCTGCCCTGTATCTGCAAGGCAAACTAATTCACCACAGTCCTCAGAATATTTCAAAATGTGGAGACAAATGTACACTCTAGTACAGGAGTCTGCAACCTGCGGCTCTTTTGACCCCCTGGAGTGGTCAAATGAATTACGGTTATATTTTTTAACATTTTCATGGTTGTAAGGCTAGAGCAGTGTTTTTCAACTTGCATGTTTCAGATGTGCGTCTGCTACAACACACCTTCAGCAGAGCGTGATAGCGAGCTGATCATTTGAATCAGGAACACATCAAAAAACAGGCAGGCAGTCCCAAGAAACAGGATGGAAATACTGTCCCAGAATCTCTTTTTTTCATTTTCTGACTGTAAAAATGCATCGTCACGTGGGATAGTGTCTGTGATCTCAACTTGTGATTTTGTGATGAACTGAATGAGCTTGAAGTGATGTTGTGTTTTACGATCAGGCCCGAGGCATGATTGCTGCATGGCTGAGAATTAACTCAAACTTAAACTGATTTTAGTCAAAACTGAATTGAAAGTAGTTTACTGTTTCAATGCTACGCAGCTGCGAAATGTCCGATTTATTATCAAAGAAGGCTGCTTTTTATTTTATTAATTTTTTACAAACACAAGGAAGACTAAAATAAGTTTGTTCAAAGTTCCACTAAACATAAACAGCCCCCTGTGCAAAAACTGATAAAAGGTCAAAAGCCTTAAGCCTATTAAAAATTATTATCAGCTAATATGAACGTTTAACATTATGTACCTTCAGTATGAGGCTCAAATATGTTTTGTGGCTTCAGACAGATTTTTATGGCAAGTAAGAGGGAGCCAATGGCTCTGTTGATTGTAAAGGTTGCTGACTCCTGCTCTCGCACATTAGATAGACTAGTAAAGAAAAGTTTGAAACAATAGGTCAAGTGTCAGTTTTATGTTGCCTATATCTTGGGAAAAACTCAAGTCGGTCCGTCTGAAGTCTTAATACCTCATTTGTGGCTATGGAACAACAATGCTGGGCTAACTAATATCAGGACAGAAACAAAGCGGCTTAAAGCGTCTCATTTGGCTAAAGCTTAGCTCAGAATGAGGTGGGATCACATGGGTTAAAGTGGAAGGCTATTGGCCGCACCTTTCTCTATCACCCTCAGCTTGATGTCCTTGTCGATGGAGACGGAGGGAGTGAAGAAGTCAAACTCAAACTCGCGATGTACGTGGCACTCATAGACGCCGCTGTCGTTATAGGTGACGTTGATGATTTGAATGGAGACATCCTGCAAGTCCTGGCTGCCATTCCAGGTCAGACGGCCCTTAAATGGTCCGTCCAATTCAACCAGACTATCATTCTCATACATGTATATCTAAAAGAGAGGAAAAGCAAGTAGACATGTATAGAATATCTACACAAGTATCAACACTTGTATAGCATGTCAGCAGGTGCAGCAATGTAATAGTAACCTACATGAGTTTTGTCTGGTGTGGTGTTTTTTTCTTTGGTTGGCATGTAGTACCAATCCACACGCGTCTTTGCTTTGATCTCCTCCCTCCTCATGCAGGCGATGCAGGTCAGCTTCATGGATGTTCCCAGGACTGCTTCTGTCGCTGACGGGACTTCCACACATACTGGCTGGCTCAGGTGAACTGGAAGAGCAAGAAAATGTTGCACGAGCTTAGCTCAGTGGCTAACGTGATGGAAACTCAGTCAAAAATGTGCTTTTCTTCGCCAGTATGTTTGGCATTTGCTGCAAAATCATGTTTGTCCAGATTTTCTTTATATTTATGGGCTAAAGAAAGAAAGGTTAACTGTACTCAACTTAAATCTGAGATTAAGTTAGCATGACAAAAAGATTTTGTTGCGTCATATTTGGAGACCAACTGACACCTCGCTAAACTCCGCCCTCGAACGCAAACAGGCCAATCAGAGGATAGCCAGCTCCGCCCAAGGTTTGACAACAGCTGTGATCCACTGAACTCATGATGTGTGGATTTCGAGCTAGTCGTGGTTAAACACTTTTAAAGCATTTTTAAAAGTGACGCTCATTATACCGAGAGGTTCGAAGGAGATATACTTTCTTTACCTTCTCAAAACCAAACACTGAAAATTGTAACGTTATGCTCTGGGCAAAACTGTTCAGACGTCCTCAACCTCATTCCCTGTTTTCACTGCTGAGTCATTTTGACATCATGCAGGCCTATATATTATTCAAAGACATATTGCAGACCTTCTGTCTGCTTCTGTCTGAAAAGGCTTTTTCCGTTTTTCCAAAAATTAGACAGTATTTCTCCAGGAACTGCAATTAGTGACAGTGTGACCTCCATGCTAGCTTTGAAAGCTTGTCGGATGCAGCAGCAGTAACTAAGGGGGGCGTGGCTTAGTGAATGGTCAATTCTGCGACAGCGTGAGGTGAGCAAGTGTGATCTGCAAACCTCCAGTAAATTTACACTGAGACTAGACATTTCAGACAATCATGTTTTACTTAAAAAATAAAAACGATATTTTCAGACTCAAACATTCTGAATTTTTTGGAATAAAGGAATTATTAGGCAAATATACGAACTTACAAACATTTAAAGTGAAGCTTTAACTGTTATGTTTAGTCTATTAGAAATTACTGAAAAGAGTAAAAGTTTAAAACAATGTATAGCAGTAGTTTTGCTTTGAGTTTTAGACAGAGTTCTTCAGAAGCACTTCAAAGTAAAAGGACTCAAAGACACAACTACTCATCATGAGGAGGATTACATCTTTTTCCTTTTTTGGTGTACAACAAACTGCCACAGTCTGTGACATTTTACGCCTTTATTCAATAGCAGAGCGAATAAATTCTCCACACACTCCTGTGAAAAGCACAGTTTTATCAGAACTAATGAACACTTGGCCCAGTCGTTCTCATTGAGGTCATCAACTCTTGCACTGTGCGCTTACGTAGCTGAGCCAGACGCAAACTCAGTAAGCGTTAAACAGACATAAATTAAATTATACAGCTCCGTGAGCACTGGACAGACATGGGTCACAATATGGAAAGCAAATCCAGGATCATCTGGGCCAGTGAGCACTAATGACAGCCTCTGCCCATTAGAATTAGCTGGCAGAGGGAGGAATAAATGAGGGAGCGGTGGAGAGTGTAGGAGGAGGACAGCAACATATTGTGGGCAAGCAGGAAGAGAAGGCATAAGTGATTGATGCCAATGAAGAGATAGAATAATCAGATGAAGGCAGGGAGTGGATGACAGCATTGAGGGGGAGAATTAAAGGGATTATAAGCACAAAGATGGGATGTCTTGTGAAATGAAGCCAGGCAGTAATCTCGGTGAGCTCGCCACATGGATGTCTTTGTGTGATTGTTGCTGTGTTGGGTCCAGTGCTCTTATATAACCCACAGCCCCCTCTGGGCATACAGTGACAACATCGATTCCATCTGATCTTTTTTTTTTTTTTTTTTTTTCTCAGGGCTCATACAAGCACATGGAAATAGGGCAGGGAAACAGGGAAAGACAGAGGGAGAGAGTTGGGGAGGAAAGGGGGATAAAGGGGAGGCTTATCCCGGTGTCTTCTGTTCAGTGGATCAAATTGTTTCGCTTAAATGCTGACAACATTGAGCAGTGAGCAGGCGTCAGTGGGACTGCCCTGAAACTGGGTTTCGAGCTCACAGCCTGCTGCAGAGTTTATCCACACATCCAAGTAGCCTGATACAGGAAAACATGCACTGATCACAGCAAAACAACATATCTGAGCACATCTGAGTCATACTTACCGACAAACAAAAAAAGTACCAAAGTTTGCAGATGAACTCTGGTTTGAGTTACCATATTAGGCTCTTTGTGGAGCAACCCGGAGGACAGTTCCCCTCTTACTGCTGCTTAAGTTGTCTTCACGCGAGGCCAACAGGGAGATAACAGGAGTTGTTGAGACGACTTCAGGACCACGGACAGCGCCTCTCCCCGGCAGATGAGCGCGCAGGTAAACTTCGCTGTCCTCGACTTAAAAATCCAAACTGACCGCAGGATTTCAAACTACAAAAGGCATGAAGAGTTGCAGAAACTCGGCTGCGAAGTCTTCACGTGCTCAACTATAAATCTGAGTCTTCCAGCAAGCCCCCGACTCGCCATTCAGCATCTACGTGGAATGAACTAACTTCATTATTCGCTCCGCTCGGTGAGACACAAAACAAGTCTGCGGGTTGGAGACAGCGGTCTTTCGTCGACAGCTGCCGTCATTCACTCCAAATCCATCCGGAAAGTGCAGGAAGAAGAAGAAATGAAGCGAAGAGGAGGAACCTGTGGAGTCTCACGAGCCGATTTCGTCACTCACTGTTGCCGGAGTCTCGTGCACACACAAACAGCAAAAATAGCGATGACAGCCCTCTTGTTTCACCCCTCAAATAATAACACTGCTGCCTGTTTGAAGTCTGTTTTCCCCATTAAAGATTAGTGATGACATTTCCCAGCTGCGGCTCACTGCCTTTGTTTTCCAGCAGTCACTTAGCGCTGCCAGAGCGGAGGCTTTGATACGCATGCGTGAGTCACTCCCTCCTACACTACAATGAGCATGACCATATTATTGTCATTTGGGAAGGTCTAGCCAACTCATCATGAGAGTCTGTTTGCATTTGCAGCTAAACAAACACAACGCGGCTTCCCATGTGTAGGCCCACATATAGAAACCTAATGCAAATCACTTTTATTAGAGCCAAAGAAGTACAACAAACACAACTGTCGGTCATTTGTTATATAATCTTGTTAAGCAGCTGCAAGCAGAGGTTTTTCAGTTCATTTGTCACACATCAGTACTTGCATTGTTCCTATTCCACAGATTGTAGTTCAAAGACAACCATAGAACCAGTGTTTAGGGTATGGTAGTTCAGTTTCAGACAACAGTGGAGGCATACGCTATTACAAAATATGCATGCATGTTCTTTTGAGCATGCACAAAAGTATAAAACAGAATTGAACAGGCCTGGATTTGTACTTTGAAATCCTGTGAGTGTAAAAAACACAAACTTATCCATATCTTTGGTTTACTGTAGCGATGAAGCTGATAAAAAAGACTGTGCAGGACACAGCCTGCTAATCTAATGATCTTTTATCCTCTAGAGTTTAGCTTCAGAAGGGAGTGACCTTTCCTATGACATTCTGTCCATATTTGGGTACAAACTCCTTAATGATGCATGACTGCGGTCCTGCAACGATTGGACTCTCTTATCTTCTCCTCTTTGATTTTCTTTTCTTTAATCAGTCGAATGATAAACTAAAGGTTTGCCGGATATGTAGGGTAAGAAGAATTCTTTTAACTAATTCAGTTGCAGTGATTCACTGACTGAGGTAGAAAAAGGTTAAAACCTTTTTCTGTCCATCACACCAACACAAGCTGCAGCAGAGAGGGCTGAAGTGACTGCTGAACACTGTAATTATATATTTTTTTCTCCCACTAAAAGCTGCAGTGATTTTACTCTATTATAAAAGCTAAGAGATGTGCGGAAAATGGAATAAAATGGCCTAGAGGAAACATTTTGTTCTTTTCCTGTCTTTCTTTGCCATCAGAACATCCAATATAACCACTTATGTAGCTTCACAGGTTTGTTTTAGTCCAAAATATAATGTCATTATCCCCAATATTTCATTTAAATCAGTCCCAGTACCTATGTATGCATACTATGATGTGATGTTTTGCTTTGCATGACACCAACAAAATCTTTTCTTTTATTTCAAGTGTTTCATGTTAATTTTTTCACTTAATATCAGAGAAACCCAACCAGAAATCAGGGCTATTGTGATGTTTAATGCTCCTTTCTGCCAGCTCTGTGACAGGACAAAGAAAAAACAGGTTGAGGTGAATCTGTGACACGCTATCCTCATGACTGACAGAGCCACATAATCTCACTTTGACATCACAGTATTTAATCTTGCAAGCATTGTATCTGAAGTAACACGAGGATTAATCTCTAGGAGAAAAGGAATCGAGAGTTTTGGGATTTTCAGCATTTTTTTTCTGGACTAGTTTGTAAAAATACTATGCTTTGAGGACACGCTATGGTAGAGGTGTAAAATGCTAAAAAAAAACTCTTTAAAAGAGTGACCCTACAGGTTTTTGCAGTGATTCTTGGTTGTTGGTGCAGATTTCAATGAAAAAAGAACAGCAAAGAGGCAGCTCAGTGCACTCTTGTGTTGCTGTCAGCATCAGCAGGAGGCTGGCACTCTGGAGGAGCAGACTAAATATGGCAGGCCTGGTTGAACCACATCCTGCAGATAAGGAAACCATAGCAACAGTAATGCAGTGCCATGGTGACGACAGGAGGCCTGCTTAGCGACAGCCAGCGGACTCAGAAAAACAACAGGAAGCCTCAAACCCAGCTCTCTGTTCTTGAAGGCATCTTTGGTGTTTGACTAACTTTCTGCAAAAAGAGGTGAAAAAATACAGTTTTCAGTCTTCAAGGGTTGCTCTGTGCTGTCGTCTGAGGGCTTTCACGACAGGGTGCATATGTGTGACAAAGACGGCACATTTGGGGTTAAACTATTCTAAAGAGAGCACCAGCTCCAAAACAGGAGAACATTAGGACAGTTTTGTTTGTCGATTGTCAGTCCCACATGACGTTAATCATCACTTTACATAAGAAAGTGACTGTGTGTGCAAATAAGTGGGTTAGAGAGAGTGTGTGTTTTGCTCATGTATGTACTGTATATATCTCGGTGTGTGCTGGGCCCCTCGAGGATGTACAGCAGAGAGCAGATTTCTAGGGATTTGGAAGGATTTCAAGATTATAACATGATTACAGCAGACAGCCATGGATGAAACATGCTGGAAACCGAGATGTAAAGCTCATGTGCAGCTTGTGAGAAAAACCTCTTAATGCTGGAATTTTGACAGCGTAAGATGGACTGTACTTACATCTCTAAACATCTATTTTTAATGCACATTCTTGGTCCATCTGTATCTGGACAGGGATGTGCACAGCCATTGACTGAAGGTGATAAAAACCACCAAGAACATAACTGGTAAACGTCGAATGAACATCAGGAGTTTGCATGGTAAGGCCCAAACTAAAAGACAATACCCACTGATGCTACAGCCTGTTTAACCTGCTGAAATCTGACAAGAGATACAGAAGTATCCACCACCTTACCAACAGACTACCCAGTAGCTTTTTTCCTCAGTGAGATTTTTTGCCTTTTTCTCTCCACTCCTTTATAATAAAGATGGTTTTTATGATTTATTGCCAGACACGTTATAAGAGATTAGACAAATCACTTAAAGCTTTTTCAATTTAAAAAAAAAAAAAGTTTAAAATGTCAGAGACGATGGTTGTTGGACACATTTTCCGTTCCTTCTCCCTGAAGCTAATTGTGGGCTTTACAACAGCAAAACTGGTAAACACATATGGCCAATCATGTTTGCTCTCTGGATTCAGTCCTAAGAAGTTGGAGTTTTGAAATCTTGCTTAAGTGGGAAGAACGGAGTATCTGTAAGGCAAAGTTACCAAACTGCTTAAGATGTTCTTATCAGATTTGACTGGTGATTCAGTATGTAGTTTTTATGTCCTGGTGACCATTAAACGTGTCATTTAGATAAGATCCTGGTCTTATTAGCCCAAAATAACGGCTCATGGTCATTGCAAATGTGGCTGCTGAACTTGCCTAAAAGGACTTTGCTTTTGTTTACTTATTCATCCATCATTCTTTTATAGTAATTTTGTTTTGTGAGTTGTATAGATGTACTACAACTAGCATTT
>JAPZDX010000023.1:15256480-15269278 GCA_029783625.1 Naso annulatus | reverse complement strand
TGGGGTTCAGCAGTCTGGGGTCCGCAGTATGAACCTGCTCGGCAGGGTCTCTCTGAGACTGCACCTGGGTAACGAGCAAAAAACTAATTACTGCAGAACCTTATCACTGAAACAGAAAGATTCAAAGTCATCACAGAGAGAATGTTTAATATATTATGCCAAGACTTTTAAATCTACCAGTAGGACACTGATAAGAGGCCCTGCAGGGGATTCCCTCCACATTAGGCCTTCCTGTAGCTCGAGGATCTGGACAGAAGGTTCCCCCTGTGCAAAGTTCACACTCGCTGGGTACAGCAGCTCCAGGAAGGGCTCTTTTAGTGCCTGCTGGGCAGAAGATGGGGGGTCCAGACCCACTACACCAGAAACCAGGAGGACATGGACTGTTGGAGAAGTCTGTAAGCCCTGTAAAGTAACAGATTTTTTTGAAAACCTATTCATCTATTCACACACTCCAACCAAAGTACAATAAATTTGCTGCATCATAGTCCACACGTATTGAGTGGGCCCTTTAATATTAAGAACCCACCTGAACCATTAAATTTATCAAAATGATTCTTTCATAATAATATCTAAGAAGCCTTACAAAGAACCAGAGGTAGGGAGACAATCTGCTCAGCATCAATCACTAGAGTTTCAATTTAAAAATCATTATAAGCCTTTTTCAGGAAGATTAGAAAATGTCAGACATCCCTGAAACTTCAGATGTAATAAGTTTTAAAATCAGTGTCCTAAACCACATTATTACACTCCACTCTTTTTCAAGGGAGAGATTCCAATACTGTCATAAAATTAGTGTAAATACTGAAGCGAATATAACTTGGATGACAATTTTCTTTTGACTGCCCTTCTAAATGTAAATTGAAACCCACTACACAGAGGAGTATTAAAGTTTATATTACACTTCATTATAGGAACAAAATATAGTAGAATTAAAAAGGGGAGAAATCATCTTTATTGGTGAGGAAAGGAATTGGTTACAGTTGTAGGTTTATTTTAAGTTTGTCTTTGTAATTAGTGTGCTGTGGTCTGATGTGTGCATTGTGTTTCAGACCTGTGCTGTTGCAGTGTGAACCAGGAGGGCAGGGTGTGCATTCACCCTTGCTGCCCGCTCCAGGGGAAGCTCGATAGGTGGACACAGGACACGGTCTGGGTCCCGTCGCGCCACTGAAGTCACTGCCAGGAAGTCCATCACAGTAATGACCAGCAGGGCACAGATGAAGGACTGGCTCTCCTGCAAACAATCACATTTTTAACATTTTAGAAGAAAAGGAGTCTTAGATGTTTTGATGTTGAAGTAGTTTTATTCCACATTTGTCACGCTCTTGACTTCAGGCTGAGGAATTTATTTTAACACTGTATTGATCACTTTTAAGGCTCATCAAGCTCTTGCCCTTGGCTACATGACTGACCTATTAACCTTGCAGGCTTAGTCATTACTCTCAACGCAGGGCTCTCCTGACTGTTCTCAGTCTGTGGTTTTAACTGCAGTCCCTGTCCCAGAATCCCGCTGCTATCTATTTAAACTCATGTGACACAATGACTGCAAATAACTACCCGGTAGGATAACAAGCACGCAGCATGCTGCTTCCAAAACATCAACTGCTCATCAAAACCTGATTTTTTTACTGTCAGAACTCAAACTACACACTGTTCTTCCTGCTTTGATCAATGTCTCAAACACAACCATTGCTATTAATCAATTTTCAAACCCTATTTGAATAAGGTGTTCATATAATTTAAACTTTATCCTAAAATCTGATTACAGTAGCTCCAAGAAAACATGCCAACCACTCAAATATATAGATAAATATTAGCTCATACCAGGTTTACACCAGTGCTGAGGTGGACAGGGTGAGCAGTCCCGTAGGCTGGCACCACCTGGGGAACTTCTGAAAGTGTTTGCTGGACACGACTCAGCAAACTCTGTGCCCTCAGGACAGTAGAAACCTGGAATTAAAAAAAAAAGTACTTACAGCCATGTAAAAGATAAAATAATTAAATCTTAAATCTCAAAGTCTAATAGTCAAAGAATAAATAATACAATTTGTAGGTCACATTTAGTTTTTTTTAAAGAACTGACGCATTTCACCTGGTGGACATGGTCCGGCACACTGCATGCCCCACTGGCACTGGGTCACGTTAGTCATGGGCCCCTGAGGGATGTAATCTGCACTCCCAGAAACACAAATATAGCCCGCAGCACACACACCCTGAATCCTACCAGCCCTGAGCAAAATACACACTGGTTAGTGAATCTACAAAACACAGGATTCACTGTGTACACACAGAAACACATACACACAAGACAATGGAGGAGACTCTAAAATGTATGCTTCATTAGTTAAATAGAATGACAATTACATAATGTCTGACATTTTCATCTCCCATACTGATTTCTACATTCATTATATTCATGCATATTAAGGTGTTAATTTGGCTGTGCGGTGAACCGTGACTCATGAACATGATACACTTCTGCATTCTGCTAATTGTGAGCATAATTAATGCAGAGAGGAGTGTTTGCCTCCAAGAATGTGTCTGTATGTGTACGCATGAGAGCAGGACGTGCATGCGCCTAATTATGTGTCTGTTTGTGTTCATGTGTTTCTGGATGTATGTGAGTGTGAGACGAGTGCACATTTGAGAGCTTGCTTAAGTGTTTACATGGGATGGAATGCATCTGGCGTACCTGCAGAACTTCCCTGGAGGACAGGGTAAACATTCTCTCTTTTCTTGTAGCCCTCTCTGGTTTGAATGAGTGTATGTCCCATTAGGGCAGGGCTGAGGCACCATGGTGCCTAGAAAAAAAGAAAAAAAAGCAATAAAAATATGAAAACAAAAACTGTCTTCATGATTTATTACACAGTGATTACTACAAAGGAAAATGTAAAGGGACTTTTTAGTCTTTTTTGCGTGCTTTGTGATGGTAAATACAAAAATTAAATTCAAGGTGCCATCATATGTAATCAGAACTGTCCCTTTAGAATACCTGCAGGGCAGAATGAGTGTGGTGGGCAGGGCCATGGCTCCCCCACTATAGCCTCCTCACAGAAGAACCCAGGTCGGCATGGGATGCAGCTTTCCGAGCCTTGATTCGGCTGGTACTCTCCTGTGGGACAAGGCAGGGCCAGGGCAGAGCCTTCTGGACAGTAGTGGCCCTGAGAGAGAATGTAAAAGACAAAGACACATCTGGTGGTGGCATTCAGAGCAGCAGGACATTAATAATAAACAACATGGCACAAGCCTCCCTAGGACAGAGACTGTTTGGACAACAATAAGAATGATGGAAAAGGGAAGGACAGGAAAGAGAATTCAG
Organism: Naso annulatus; assembly: GCA_029783625.1. Lineage (NCBI taxonomy): Eukaryota > Metazoa > Chordata > Actinopteri > Acanthuriformes > Acanthuridae > Naso > Naso annulatus. Next base: position 15,265,962 of record JAPZDX010000023.1, on the reverse strand, counting down.
TGAAAGAGACAGAACAAATTTAAGAATGTACTATTAACTCTTACCTTGGGACATAAGAAGGCATATGGAGTGGTCGAAGAGAAGTCAAAAGGGCAGTAGAAGCCAGCAGCACAGGGGCCGATAGGGTTTGCAAGACCCTCAGTGGAGCAGTAGTGACCTGCAGGACAGGCAGAGCAGCTCTCCATGGACACACCTCCTATGACAGGAGGATAAGGGAGAGCATATAAAGTTACAAATCAGACGAGTAGAGCTCAAAAACCCAAATATGTGCTCGCCAAATCCAAAAGCAAGTTATTAACTAATAAAGTATGATTTGCATAACGCACAGTAACATGACAGAAAAATATGTCATGTCATGATATACATTAGAATGTGTACCGCTAGTGTTGCGTATGCTGCCAAGAGGGCATGGAATTGGGAAGAAGCACCCTGCGGGACAGTAGTGACCCACAGGGCAAGGGCCGTTCCTGGGGAAGTTGGCGGAGCTCTGCGGTGTCGGCTCCACAGCTCCGCCTTGGCAGAAATAACCCTGCAAACAAGAACCTTGACAAAAACACGAACACTATCAATCTGTTACTGACTTGCTCAACTGTTGTGAGAGTGTGTTCATTTTGCATTTTGTCACCTTGAGGTGTTGAGGCTCCATATGAGCCACAGTACACTCCAGAGGGACAGGGTGTGCAGACAGAGAGGGAGTGGGCTCCTGTCTGGTTGCTGAAAGTCCCTAAAGGGCACGGCTCAGGCAGGGATGTCCCAGCAGGGCAGAAATGACCTTGGAAGAGAGCATGTAAAAATCAATATGTTACAAATATTGGTTTATTATTGAAGCAAAATTACCAATGCACAGTGCTGCTACTGCATGCAAAAGGGTAAATCATCTGATTTGTCCGGGAGATTCAAAATTTATTTTCTCCATCCTCACCAGCTGGGCAGGCAGAGGGCTCTTGAGTGGCTGAAGAGGAACACGTGGTCCCTTTGGGGCAAATTGTGCAGTGCTCTGAGCCAGGGGCAGAACTGTAAGTGCCAGGCTTACAAGGCACCTCACTCGCTGAGCCAACAGGACAGCTATGGCCAGCGGGACAGAGGTAGCCATGGGAACCGTCGGACGGGGTGGGGCTGGAGCTGCCAACCAAACACACATATCTGCGGGCACAAACAGTGAAAACAAAATTCATATCACAAATATCGCCACAAGCTGCTGTTAGAGAGGCCGAATAGCCTATTAAAGAGAAAGTATTGGAGAAGTTTTAGAAGAACTTTGCAGAGGATTTCTTGTCAAGAAATGTTAATTAAGGCCACCTCAGATTTATAATTAAAGTTATTACAGTAATTAGTTTTACAACTTTAAGGATGTGCCCAAAAAAGTACTTCATTTAAGCAAAATTTTTAATAGGGAACATTCTGTGTTTGACTGATTTTTTCTTGATTTGATACAAAATTAATTAAGCAAATTATAATTATCAAGCATAACAATTTAGCAGCCATAATAACTAAAATTAACTGAATGAAAGTCTGACCACGTAAAGCAAGAAATCAGTTAGTAATAAATAATTTCAAGACAATTAAAAGTTCTAATTTTAATTTTACGTAATATTGAGGCAAAGCTCCAGCAGCTGCTTAGTATAGCGTGTTTCCAAAAAACATGTCTATGAATTACAAGGGCTTTTTTTTAAACTTTTCGTCCCCCAAGTCACATGAGATCCTCTTATGATTTATAAACTGAATAAACATAAACTGACATTATAATTCTTGGGCAGACATGGCAAAGTGCTCCAGGTGCCTGAAAGTGGGTTTTAGTTCTGAGTGTTTATTGCAGAGCATATTGAAACCAAATGCAACAGTTAGCAGCGTGTTTTAAATGTGGATCTTGTCCTGTTGGACACACCTGCTCCCCTCCTGCTGAGACTCAACAGACTCTCATGTAAAAGACATCTGCTGCCCTCAATTATCTGTCTGATTTGGTCGTTTATGTGTACGCTGGCTTAAAATTGATTTTGGAACATCATAGATATCTCGCTGGAATATTTAACACATCCCTTTAATCCAAGTATAAATCCTATGCATGCATCCAAAAATACTTTCATGCAACAAAGTGAGAAAACTTTGTGTTAGACACGAGGGAGCGAGTGAAGGAGAGAGAGAAAGACTGAGAAAATAGCTTTTTTTATAAGAGAAGAAAAACAATTTCAAACAAAAAACTTTTTTTTTAACACTGTCTATTCAGGTCAGATGAAAGCAGTCAATGAACTACATAAATGGAGCCCATTGTTAAAAACCAAACCAAACCAAACCAAAACAAACCAAAACAAAACAAAAAACAGGTGGACGTCTACACTCAGATTGGTTCAGCATGAAAGTGAATCAACAGAAGAGGAGAAGTGTTTACCCAGCGTGACACAGGAGAGCATCTGAGAGGTTTGCTATTGCAGGCCTATCGCAAAACAGCCCAGGGGGGCAGGGTGGGCATTGGTCACTTCCCTTCAGCCCCTGAGAGATGGAGAGAGAGCCTGGGGGGCAGGGGAGCGGATAGCCAGTGCCAGAGGGGCAGTAGTGGCCAGAAGGACAAAGATGGGCTCTTATAGAATTCCCCTAAGAAAAACACAAACATAATAACATGAATATTACATGTGTACTTTTTACAGTCTGTTTTTCTAAGAATAAATATTACTGTAATGCATGTACAGTAGTAACCACTTACATAGTCTACTAATGCGCTGGGTTATCTAGAGACTAAAATGTTTGTTCCACCCCATAATAAAAAAGGCAGAACAAGTTTAATTATATAGCACTACTCAGACACAAGGCAATGCAAGGTGCTTTACAGGGACATAGACATACATTAAAAATGAGACATCATAAAAACATTAAAATTGCATTTAAAAGATAAAAAACGAAAGTGATAAATAATTCAAAATAGTGCTTGAATGAATGCCAGACACAAAGATCTTAAGCCTTCCTTGCGGGTAGGAATTAAAATGTGAAGTGAAGGGGTCATTACATCAAAACACTTTATTTTCATTAGAGCATGAACGTGTTCAGCCATATGGTAATACTCTTATTAGATTATGCAATATGTCATGGGTGAGTTGAAAATTTGTGCTCTAGGGGGAGACTGAGGGAAGTTTACAGGGTGACCAAAAGCAGCAGAAATGTGTTCAGTAAAATTATTGGTAATTTACGGTCAGATCTTTTGCGTCGGTGGAAAATTTGGGCTCGTTGACAACACATTAATCATCAAGGAACCATCAACAAGCACAGCAAATTTCCAGTAAATCAGACCATTTCTTCCAAAAATGACATTTCAGCTGATGGTGCTTTCAAAATAAAGATAAATGGCTGTAAAAATGGAAAGCAGAGAATGAATGTGCTCAATCAGCTAATAAGATTTTGATTATATTTCTTGTGGACATGAGAAAATTTTAATATATTTCATTAGATGAAAGGTCTTGGAGTCATCAACATCATTGTGATTCACTATCTGCAAACAAGGACGTACTAACCAAAAACTGGCTGACCAGCATCACCAGATTACAGATCAACAGAGGCACCAGACAACAAGAACAACACCTGATACTCGGTGGAGTTTGGGCTGGTCGATCCAGCAGGACAGAAGTATCCGGCCTCACAGGGTCCTGTTGGCTGGGACAAACCAGGCTGAGAGCAGAACATCCCTGCAGGAAACAGCAACAGAATAAAGTTAACTGTCATACACACACTTTTCTTTAAATAGGTGTTAGGCTATGATGATGCAGACAAAAACACTTATTCTTCCATACCAGCAGGGCAGGGCAGGCAGGCCTCAGGACTGGAGGCTCCTAGCTGGCTCTGCACTGTACCAGGTGAGCAAGGGAACTCCAGTCCCAGTGTGAGTCCTGGAGGACAGTAGTGTCCAGCAGGACACGGCACGGGCTCTGCAGTACCTTCAACTAAGTCAGACCAAGAAGAATGAGGGAACCCAGATGACATATTTTTAGACTAACTGTATATAAAGAAACATTTTTTTGGGAAAGTTTGACGTCCTCTGTGGTGCAATCATCATGTTATGGCTTCATTTTTTTAAGAGCTGTCATGTTGTCCATCCTCTCACACAGACAGCGGATGAGACAATTAAATGAAACAGCATATTCAAAACTTTAGAACATCTTTGAAAAGATGCAGCGGCATAATTGAAGACATAGACACTGACAGGCTAAGACCAGCTGTCAGTTACTGATGAGCTGCGATAAAGATAGATTGATTCTTTATTGTTCTTTGTCAATTAAATTTGTTAGAGATAAATGAGGGTGTAACGGTTCCAATTTCAGCTCAAGATGTATCAGCTAAGCTGCAGCAACTAAAACCATGAGCTTCCCGGAACAACTTTGGGCAGTTATCATGAAAACTGGTGTAAATTTGTTGCTTTCACAGAAAACTGACCGTATGGGCTTGAAAATATTCTGCAGCCAGATAAACAACTGTTTGTGTCCCTTAGACGTGTGTTCCTATACCTGCATCCCTTTTAAAATACACTACCAATACCATATAAAACATATATATACATAAACATATTTAGGATTTAATATACATATCAAAAAAACGTGTCCTGTTGTTGGACTGCCTGTTGTTCTTTTGCAACACGGAAAAATACATTTTCGATGGATTATGTACAGATTTCTTTTTGTATGATGTTGAATGTTAAAACTGAAAAAATGCTAATGCTCTTCTATTGTCAGATAAGACAATCCCTGTTTCCCACCTTCACAGTAATATCCAGGGCTACAGGTGGTGCAGTTGTCTTCATGTGTATTGCCTGTTTCAGAACTAAACGTTCCTGCCGGACACGGCACAGGGACTGGTGTTCCACTGGGGCAGAAGAACCCAGCTGGGCACAGAGCCTCATCTGCTCTGCTGGATCCCCAGTCACAATAAAAGCCTGCCCAGCAATCACCTGGACCACAAAAGGGAAAACAACACACAGGGAGATTGTATTAAAAAAAACAAAAACTTACTGTGAAAACTAAACATTAATTTTATCCTTTAAGGATGATACCTCTCTTTATTCCATCTACCTGTTCGCAGCCCCTGTTGGCAGAAAGTCCCAGGTGGACAGGGAGATCCAGTTCTGTTGTCAGTCGGGTTCGGCACTGTAGCGCCCGTCAGGCAAAGAAACCCAGCAGCACACGCCCCTGAAGGCTCAACCAAACCTTCAGACCCACAAAATTGACCTGCTGGACACACCAGGCACTCACCTGCAAACACAGATCGACAGCTTTGACCTCAGTGCAAACAGCAAAACAAGCTACCTGTCAGGTGAGATCAGTCACTGAGTCTCACTGCTAGGAGTGTCAATGTCTTGAAGAAAAACTCATTTAAGGACGATAATTTGAAGAAAAAATATATTCACTTTCCAAGTTTTTAAACTGCTTTTAATCCTATTTTAGAGGTCATATTAGAATAATCAGTAGTTTCTGTAATAACACAAACATGCCCCAACAAGTATATTACTGTCCTAATTATTAGAGCCCGACCAATATATCATATTATTGGCAGACATTGGCTTATTGCAGATATATCAGTTTTGGCACATATTCTCTCCCATTTATGCTGATACTAAAATTTTTTTTAAGGCTGGAAAAATGCTTGGATTAGTAATTTAAAATTGTGTTATCATGTAGTTTGTCCAGCAGAGGGCAGTCCATTATTTAAATGGAAACAAATGAGGTGTTTACTGTTCAGTGCACTGATGTTTGGAATGAATTTTGTTTGATATCCTGCCCTCATTACATGTCTTTGGCACCGTAATTTTCTTACTCCATAATACTGTTTTTTTGTTTGTTTATTTGTTTGTTTTTACCTGTGGTGGTTAGACCCTGGCTGGGGCTGTAAGTGCCTTTGGGGCAGGGCAGAGGCAGACTGTCCGGCCTCTCCCTAGGACAGACGTAGCCAGCTGGGCAGGGCAGAGGGCTGGTGAGGCTGGGACTCAGGGATGGACAGTGGAACCCAGGAGGACAGGGATTACACTCTCTCTGGCCTGATAACTCCTGGAACCAGCCTGGCAAAGACATTCAAACAGTGAGGACATTCTTAAATAGCACAGAATTAATTTCACAAAGTATACAACAGCTTTTTGTCCACCAAAAGGGCATGGTTTGCAGTCATCTTTGCTTTTTCCTCCAGTCTCATTTTGGTAAGTGCCAGCCGGGCAGGGTGATGGAGCACTGCTGCCCTGTGAGCAGTAGTGGCCTGCTGGACAAACACCTCCAGACACACTTGACACTGGAGTAGCAGTTTGGGATCCCTCCAGGCAGTAGAAACCTTGAGAGAAAATCTTGTATAAAATGCTGGCAAAGCTACACTTTAAGAAAGCTTATGCATTGTAGTACACTGAATAAAAATATCGGGCTTGTTTCTGACCTGGCAGGCAGGGTCCAGAGACTGCAGAGAGGCCGGTCTCTGAACAGTAGAAGCCAGGACTACAGCTATGACACTGAGACTCGTCCACAAGGCCGCTCTGCTCACTGTATAAAAAAGTAAACATTTTAATAGCCATAAGCCTCAGAAAATTTCAAATTACTTAATGTAATGCGGATAATATTTGTTCAACACATTAAAGAGAGAACGCCTGGTAAAACCTTAAATAAATTCAAAGGAGAACATTTCTCATCATACCTTCTGTTTTTATCACAATATTATATTTTATGCTAATAAAGCTGAAAGTGGATCCGAATGAATGTCTGTGGATTTGTTCAAATCTTAATATTCAAATATTACTGCCACATAGGGAACCATTTTTGGTCACTGCAAATTGTAAGACTTCAGTATTCATTTTTAATATAAATCCTATTATGTGTTATACATATTATGGTTCATGGTGATTAAAGGTATGAGGGGGGGGAATTCCAAAGATTAAAAGCATGCAGAGATACAGAATGTGCACCTGAATGTTCCTTTTGGGCATGGTTTTGGTACAAACGTCCCCACAGAGCAGAAAAAGCCAGGAGGACATGGGAATCCAGTCATACTGTCTTGTGGTGACGGTTCAGAGGCTCCTCTAACACAAACAAACCCTGCAGCGCACGGTCCACTGGGAAACATCCTCCCTTTGAACAAATAGCATTCAAGCAAGGTTTTATTCTCCTAACAGGGCAGCCATTTACATCTAATTGTTTTTAAAATACGTCACTAAATATTTATTGCAGCTCTCTGCACGATCTTTGAGAAATACATGTTATGTACTATAATTTATAGTATTAGAGCAGTGGTTTCACAGTACCTGTTCCTTTACAGTGCATCCCGGGGTCACACAGTGAGCACTGCCATTCCTCAACCAGTCCTGACATGTTTCCATATGTCCCTGCTGGACAGGGATGTTGATTTGCTGATCCGCTGGGACAATAAAATCCTCTCTCACACAGACGTGGGGCTGTCATTCCTGATGTACAGACACAGAGCAGAGTACATTTATGTTCCCGGCTGCTAAAAGCTTTGCCATCTTTTGTCAGCCAGCTTTACCTTGATCTTGACAATAAAAGCCGGCAGGGCACGTCTCGCAGCTGCCCTGGCCTTGTCTGCGCTGGTAGCTGCCTGGAAGACAGGCTTCCTGTTTGATGCTGCCCTACAGCAACCATGAAATTGGTTTTATTAGGCTTTATATCTCAGGTACAACATGCATTATCAGGCATAATCGTGGCACAATAATGACAACATAGACAGCAACGCAGGAAGAGGACTGAGACGGTCAGGAAACCTTGAGCAGAGACATCACATAGAATATTCAGTGAAGATGACTGACAATAGCTTGGAGAATAATACTGGATGCTTGACCTTCTGACAACAATGCCCTGCCGAGCAAACATGTTGTTGTGGTTTTTCAGAGCTTTGTCCCTCAGGACAGTAGTAGCCTTCTGCACACTGGCCACTTGGCTCAGACATTCCTCTCTGGTGGCAGTAGTGACCCGGAGGACACGGTTGGCAATCCTCCACTGTGGAGCCACCAGGGGAACCTGATGAATAGCACATAATACACATATCAAATGAAAATAAATTCATAAATTTATATGCTTGAAAAAGGGCTGTTTGTTGTTTTATGTATACAGTGTTTCATGATTTGAGTTGACGTAATGGAAACATTAAAACAGATAATGTTAATTTGATAGATATACCTATTCCCACGTCAGTTTCTAATTCATACACACACAAAGGAGCTACAGCACATTTTAATATGATTCTGGCTGTCTGCTGTGATACAAGAATACAATTACACAATTAAATCACTTTGTGATTGAAATTATTCATAGGCAGCCACAGGAGAGAAAAAAGGCTTTAATGGAAATGTTCATATTTCTCTGCATCACTGAACTGCAAAGATAGACACTAGCTCATGTGAGGATATAAGCGGGAAAACACTGACAACGTGTGCAACAAAGAGAATTATGAGTTTCTCAGTTTAGTATTGTGTCTGATTATTCGTTTGTCACTAATCCATCACAGAAAAATTAAAAGAGCAATACTGACTTGTCCTGAATTGTCTCTCTATTCAAAGGAGTAAACATGCCGTGGATGATTTCTTTACAAATTGAAATCACAAAAATCAAACACTAAATGGGATTGTAAAATGAATCTAACAACTACTGCAATTTCTTACTTTTTACGGTTCCAAGAGGACAGGGCAGAGGAAGAGGAGTTCCAAGGGGACAGTAGTGTCCGGTGGGGCAAGGGGTAGCATGGGGGTCTAAAGAGCCTTCTGGGCAGTAATATCCTGCAGCACAGGGCCCTGCTGGAGCATCTAGACCAGTCTGGTTACAGTAAACACCTGCTTCACAGGGCTGGGGAAGGGCAGAGCCAAGGGTACAATAGAAACCTGAAAAATAGCCACAAATATTATAACCGAAATAAATCAACTTCAGAGAGACCAAACGTCCAATAAGGAGGATTACTGTTCTCATATACACTCTCCCTCTAGAGATAATGTTCTTAAACTCTAAACTTTTGTTTCACTACTCTCTTATTTTCAGCTTCTTTTAGCTTCTTTGTAATGCTCCCACAGGTAGTAATTACTTTCCTGCCAGAACTTAAATGTATTTCCTGATGGTCTGACATCAGTGTTGCTGTTTTGTGCACATCACCACCCAACCATGTCCAGCTTCTCAAGGGGGAAATCCAACTCCAGCATTTAGACTTTCTTTAAATAGGGGAAGTTAAACCTTCACAGTTCAGAAGTTTATCTTACATAAACTTTAGCAATTACTCCTATGGCGTGAAAACAAGTTAAAGCTGGGGTAGGCAGTTTATTTTTGGTGTCATCAGGCAAACATTGCTTAATAACCATTTAGCATATTGTAGTTCAGGTGGTCTGAAAGAACACTAAACTTCTGCACCTCTCCTTGGTTCTGTATTCAGGCTTTAGAAAATGAGGACTGCGACAGGCACATTTCAGTCAATCACGGGTAATTTCAGAGACCGTATGTTCCTATTGGCTGCTCTGCGCTGCACATCTTAGTGGC
>JAPZDX010000023.1:15206494-15220300 GCA_029783625.1 Naso annulatus | reverse complement strand
CCTACACTGGAGGGGTTTCACTGGAGACATGATGCACTGCTTCACCAAGGTAGTGGGATGACAGTGGGCTCATTTTGTGGGCTGCCTTTGTATGAAATGTCAATCTGCTATCCATAAGCAAAGCACGGGGTGTAGTCGATATGTGTTCGCCACCGAATTTGAAATGGTGTTTACATAACTGGTCGACAGCCTTGGCGCTATTTCACTGACACTTTATGACAAGCCAGAATTTCTCTTCCGCCCACCCCCTGTTTCCTTTGGGACGGTGGATGCTGTACTCGCTGTCACTGAACGAGCTGCTGATGTTGACTGAAGTAGCATTTTTGCTGGGTCATCCATTTCAGACCAGGGTGCAGGGCAAGAAGTTGTTTTTCATTTGAAAGAAATGTTAAAACTAACACGTTTTGACCATACTTTAAATTTATTTGAGTTAATTATGAATAGATTAGCAAACGTAAGGCAATCTTTGACACCAGCCTTGTTTCTTAGCAGCTTTATTTTGTATAAGAAACAATAATCGGCGATCTTAAAATCTCTGTTCACTTTGGAAATCTATGTTCACTAAACAGACAGTTTTATGCCTTTAATAAAACCTTTTCGATATTAAAAAACACAGCTGACAATGATAATTGGTTGTAAAATAGACTGACTCAGACATGTTTTTGCCAGCAGTGCATTTATACAGAATATGACAAGAGGAGAGGGGGAGACAGAAAGGAGGCAATGTGGGTTATTGACCTCATGAGAACTCCATTGAAATCATGTAATAAGGGCGAGCCACTCTGCAACAAGCATTCAACTCTCACTGTCTGAAAGGTAATCTTGTTGCAGATGCAGTTAACTAAATATGCCGTCGCAGTTTGTTAGATTCCCACGCCAATGATCCAGAAAAAAAACATTCCGGTATCATCACATGATATGCTCCCCTTCTGTGATAAATTACCACTTGTTTGTCTTCTCAGCAGGAGGACTGCAGCCGGCCCCAGGAGGAGGAGGACATCATGGACATCCCCCTGGATGACCCCGAGGCCAACAGGGCCGCTGCCAAGATCCAGGCTGGCTTCCGAGGCCACATGACCCGTAAGAAGATGAAGCCGGAGGACAAAGCGGAAGGGGAGGAGGTGAGCAGCACTGGGGATGTGCTCAACGGCAGCCAGGGGGACACAGGTCAGTGGTGTAGAACCATGGGGTAAGACTAGGTCCCATAATGCCGTTAAAGAGGGCATTATGACTAGTGACTGTAAGGATGGTAACAGAGGCTCCCATCAGAACTACAGTAGGTAACAAAAGGTAAGTGATGGAGAGCATAATCAACTTTGCATGATGTTTTCTTAGTTTTAGAGTTAAAGCAATTCAGTATTGTATAATGCTATTAATTAAGCTAGCGTAGTTTTATGTTTTAAGGATGTTTTGCATGTTGTTGAGCATTCGCCTTTTTAGTCTTTGCAGGCGTCCTAGATGTTACATGTAACTTTGTGGCTATAACCTTTTCGCAGAACTGAGCACGAGCGCAAAGCTGGAAAATAACCTGGATTACTAATTTACACATTAGGAGGAAACCATTTAAAAGCTATACATAATTAAATACACCTATTAAAGGCCCTTGTGGGTTATCCAAAGCGCGATTAATGCAATGCATAACTGAGTGACTCATTTAATTACCCCATAGGGTCGCAGCAACAGATGATTGAGTCTTTCAATTATTTTTTCTGTTGAGGGTGATATAAATGAATCTGCTCGGAGATGTGGTGTTAAATCGCTAGAGAGACGAGACGTTCGTCAGAGTTCAGCTTACCTGAAAGAAATGTCAAGTTACATTCTCACAGTGTTTTCCTGTTGTGTTTTACAGAGCTGTGGGTCTGCAAATGGATTTAGAATCCATTTGTTTTTCAAAAAAGCGTTTCGCTGTTTTCTCTCGAGGATGTCTTCTGTTTTAACACAAGCCAAAGTTGTATTTAGATTTGATTTTATACTTGTACAATCCAAAATCAGACATATCTAATTTTTCCGTAGGGCAGCAATTCACCTTTCCCTGTGAGACAAGGCAGCATTTTCTTTGGGGACGTGGCTGTCAGAAGGAAACCTTGTCAATGATTCTTCCTAACCCAGTTTCGGGTTGTCTTGCATCTTTATGTAGGAGATGTATTTATAGCTGCAGGTGCATTAGGAACAGTATATGCTTCCGAGGGCTTAGCAAAATTAATGGACCTGTCGGACTGGAGCAGAGCATTGCAAGCACCTCCCACTGGGGGAGACCCCCTTTTCATAAGAGAATGGGGTTTTAGAGCTCATTTGTAACTTACAACTTAGAAAATAAATTCTGCTAAAAGATATTTGCATAACAGAAGGATTTAACTCCTTCGAAAATTAATTCTTCAAAGCGGCAAATCAGATTTTCTTCAAATGTGTGTTTATAGCACATCCACCCACACGTAACCTTACAGTTTTTGACGATGCATTTGTGCCTTTCACCTTGGCGACAAGAGAGTATGGAGAAGCTGTCTTTCTGGGCTCTGCAGTGCTTAACTATGCCTTGCCTATTTCTGTTTTTAGAGACAGGAGGATCGAGGCCAGTAGAAGGAGAAGACACATCTGTGCCAGAGCAGTGACGCCCCTGTCCTGACCTGGATGAAGAGGAAGAGGGGAAGCAAGGTAGCGAGAGATGGCTGGCGTGAGCCGGCTGGGCTGGCTTTCAGGCACACCTTTTTACCCCAGGAGTTATTTTCTTTTTTTCGACACAAATTAGCAGTAGAAACGGAACCAACAGTTTTGAGGGTGTGTTATGTGAATTTTGTGAACTTTAACACTCCTTCTCTGCTTCTCCAGCAGTACGGATGTCTTTGACCCAGAATTTGCAACTCACTGCATGTACTTGTGAAACTTCTGGTAGTGTGCTAGTTTTTAGATGATGATCTGTGAATGTGAAAATGAATGTCCTCTAAATGCTAAACAGGGCTTATTTTGGATGGATCCGTTCATACCATCTGTGTATAAACCTTGTATGCATCAGCATTAGACTTTGCGTAATTAGTGGCTTAAATTATCTGTTGTGTTTTTTTGTTTTTTGTTTATTTTTTTTTTGCAATGTTTTTTAGCGTGCTTGTATCTTGACTTTCAATTACATATTTGACTTGCTCACAAAAGTGATTAAATCATGGAAAACACTAAAAGAGAAGTAGCTATGTATGTTCTATTTATTCACCTAATTCAGATTTTAAAAAACTGCCTAGATTATCCTTTTTGATGATAAGCAAGTTTCTCTTTTCACCTTTTCAAACATTTTCTATAAAGCTGATCTTCCAGAACAGTAAGCATGCAGTAATTACACTTTTTTTTTTCCCAGATACATTTGGTACAGCTTTACCTTATGGGACACTAATTCAATATGCTCCGTTGTTATGTTGATGGGTTTGACTTGTTAAATCAGGTGTGTGAAAATCCGTTGTCAGAGTTTGCAGAGCCTTCATGCTTTAGAATTATTGAATAGTAGTTTGCTGTAGAGTCATGGCATTACACTAATAAATCCACCTTAAGTATACACTGAAACGTCTGTTTTAGATTTTATTAATTTAAGTTTACCTCTTGCACCTTTTGCGTCCTATGTCACCCCATCTCTATTCTCCAAATGACTGGTAAAGTTCATGTTTTTGTACAAATTTACACCCAAAACTGCTCATTTTTCTGTTGTCACTACAACATAAGCAGGGCTGCTAATTGGAGAGAGCAGTTATGAAACTGCAACAATGTTTTTGTCTCCCGTGTGGCTCTCTTGCGCAAGGAGTCTCATGAATAATTCATCACATAAAACTGTGCATTTCTCATATTTACAACAACCACTTAGACCAGACAAATTAATTGTTCAGGAGGTGTTTTTTTTTCTGATAATAATAGCTGTTAGATAGGGCCAATTAAATTACATTAGATGCAGTTGCACAGCCTGGATCCATTGAAATGTAAAGTGTTTTCATCATCAACAGGTGCAACACCTACGCCACTGAGTGATGTGTGTACCTGTCGGATGTTTTGCAGTACATGGCCCACCTTTATTGCAATAAGGCCGCTGAAATCGCAGGAGAACAATGCAATTTTTGCTTCGCTTGCCCAGGCAGTCTTGTTCGCTTTATGAGAAAGAGGCTCGAGCATCTTCAGTCTCCCAGTGCTCCCACTCAGCCCACCTACACACATCTGAGCCATACAGCACTCTGCACAAATTCAAACTGCACATGCATCCTCACACAGGAAAAACACAAACCCATACTTTAGCATGCAGATCCCACTCAAGTCACTCATTCTCATTGTCGTGCACACACAAGCACACACACACTCGGGTTGTTGGCTGTGTCACCAGCTGTAGAGATAGGACAAGCAACACGAGTCTTGCTCTCAGTGGTTTTGCGAAGCACATCCTTCGCAGGCTGACGTTCCTCCTCCGCCGGTTGTCATAAATATCCTCTATGGGTTTTATATGGACCTATTCTCTTTTCTCCTACTCAATCCCAGAGGGGCCATGGCCACGTTCTCCTGTCTCTTTAATGACTGTGGGTGAACAATCAATAATGTGCACACCTCCAAACATAGCACAACACCCACTCGGTGCTGATTGAATTCTGAGAGTTAGGGAGAAGACTTGTTTTCCAAAAAAACTAGTGCCTTAAAAACATTTTGGTTCGAGTCTGAATAGATCCTCCTGAGGGTCAGGACAGCGAGTTTGCAGCCTTAAGCTCACAGTGGTGGAAGCAGAGAATAACAGTTGTGTCCGTTTTACAACTTGTCAAAGCTGAGTGTGGACTATTTTAGGAGTAGATCATATGAAGGATCTGCCTGGTTGGTTTGTTCTCTTCCTCTGACAGCTTGTCAGTGTGAGAAAAAAATCTTTGTGGTCTCCCGGGTGATAATTAGAGATGAATAAGCCAAGGGGAACAGCAGGGGGCGCAATTATCTGCTTTCCAGCGGTCTGCTCATCCTAGCTGCTTTGCCCCTGGCCTCGCCATCTTAGGAGATGGCACATCTTTAATACAACGTGGGTTACACAACTTAGCAGTGAGGATTTAGAGGATAGAAATGAGAGGATTTTACTGACACAGCTACACAATCAACACCTAATAGATGGTTATTAGTTGCACTGTAAAATAAAGGAATCCAAAAAACGTGGTGGTGAAGCTGGATTTTGTCACATCTGTATGTCACACAGGATGACATCAGCGTGGCTGTGAACTAAACATAACAACGGTTTCTGTCACCACACACTCGCCCAAAGTGAGTGAGTCTCACAGACCCCCTCTGTGTTTCCGTCCTCTTCCTCTGACTGGAAAGGGTCCCCCTTGATTTAGAGTGCGTTAGAAGATAAGAGGAAGAGGGAGGCGCTGCTTTTACCGAGGGCAGGGGTGGAGGGGAGAGTTCGGCTTTGATGGTCCACTATGCCGCAGTCTAAGTCCTGGGAGAGGAGAGCAGCGGAGAGCAGCAGCTGTTTCTACATTCTTGCTGCTTTCCATCAACCTCCTCTGCATACAACCTCCCTTTGTTGTCAAACAAAATGTTCCTTAAAAAAATCTAAACAAAAGACTGCGTTTTCAAAGTGGGAGAGATGAGTTATAATGCAGCTGAGTCATCAGTGCATACACGCTAATGCCTTAATCTCTGAAAGACAGTGGGAAATGACTGATGCAACATGTGGCAATTTAATACATTGCATCATGTCTGATGTAAAAAAGCGACAGTCCAGCTTAAAAAAAAAATAATAACCCCATGGTTTACTGGCTGCAGGAGAAGGATGTTAAGCACTGCAATCATGAATTCACACTTGCATTTGACTTATTTTCAGAAGTGACATTTTTCTCCAAGCATGATGTTTTCATCTTGCTTAACTCACCTTATTTGACCCATGTAGTGCACTCCTTTTTTTTGTTTTTCATTTGCATGTTGTGTATTTAAATGATAGGAATAAAAAAAATAAATAAAAAAATAGAAGTTTCGTGAAAAGTCACTACTTTAATGTCAATGCACGGCAACCTACTGCAGGCAAAATTGGCCTCCTTTGCCTTGTTTCTCCATCAGTTCACTGCCTTAATGTAGCTTCTACACCACCTAGAGGACAAAGTATGAAAACACCATCTTTTTTATGGGTTTTTTTATTTGTCACTCATATTAGTGTGTAGCTCTCAGACAGGCACAGCACCATGAATGATGCACTTAGCAGCAACTGTAGCAACTTGCTGCAAAATGCTTCAAGGCTGCATGTGTTTGTGTCAGCAGCAGACTTGGTTGCCAAGTGACAATTGTGAGTTTATTGTGAGGCTCCAGTCCAGAGAGGAGTTTGCACAATGTGACAGAAGTGGGCCAAAAAGGGGGGAAGTTGTTTTTCAGACTCGGACATTTCAGAGCTTTAAGTGGGCTCCTCTTAGAGCTGCTGTTTTCGCCTGAAGTGCAGTGGTTCTTCCCAGTAGGAATTCTTGCAAAGAAGCTCGACTAAGTATTGATCTAAGCTCTTTGATGGTTTATTCAGAGTAAAAAAAAAATACAAAAGTTAGGTTGTTGTTTTTTCTTTTTCGAGAAAACTTAAAAAAAATAGAAGACATTCTAAGATAAATACCTGCCTGAAAAAATATTTTCTTTGAGTTCCTTTCTGAAAGGGCAACATGGAGTGGAAGAAAAGGGTTCTTGCACACTATGTCTCTGTCTCGCACACACAAACACACACGCACACACACAGTTGGCCGTTGTTGGCAGTGACTGGGGTGCTGAGAGGAGAGTGGGGCTCAGTGTGACCAGGCAGAGGCCAGTGTTGCAGGCAGGCAGGCAGTGGAGAGAGTGTTGTGCCGCAGAAACGTGCCCAGCGTGGATAAACCATGCTCACTGAGTGGGAGAAAGACTCTGCCCAGGACACAAGATGAAGGTGGAGAGGAAGACCTCCTCTACAGGCGACACTTTTACAGACATTCCTCCACTACTGCTGCTCTTTGGCCTCCTCCTCCTTCTTCTCCTCACAGGTAAGTCCATACATTTGTCAAAGCTAACCAACGGATTAAAGGTTAACAGTCTCTCTGAGGCAGCACTGTCTTTCAGATGATGACAAAACAAGCAGATTTAATTCAGTTGTGAAATTCTGACAGTTTATCACCACGTAAAAAGAATATAACTGGGCCCATTATCAGTAATTACCATTTGAATTAACATCTTTTAAGAGGCTTTGCTTCACTGTGTCACTTGAAAACAAGATCAAAACTCAAATTCTCTTTTTATTGAAGTTAATCCAGATTAACTTAGTCGAAGATGTTTTTTTCTTGCTCTTTTGTTACACGAGCAAGCGGCACAATGGATTCGTTCATGGATGGCGTTCTATATTGGGCCCCATTCGCCACCTCAAAGGAGCCTGGAGTGGCCATTGTAGGTGTGCATGAAGGGGATGTGTAGGTTAAGTGAGAGGATATCCAGTTTTGTTGCAAGCTGCTGAAAAGGAAAGATTTGCTTGCTCTTGAGTGTGCGAAGCTTTGGATGAGTTCATTTGAGGGGTCAGCTGACGTCAAAAGTTCAGAACGTTGTGATTTTGATTTAAATATTTAATTTCATTACAGTACCATGACCTCAGTGTATCCAAACAGGCCAGTTTTTATGGAATCACAGGATCCTGTGTCAATCTCCAACTTCACCAGTGACAAAGAGTTTCTCTCTCTCTCTCTCTTTCTCTCTTTCCCTCTCTAACACTCTCTCGCTCTTTTTGAGGGAGGAAACTAGTTCCAACAATCATGCCCTTTGTCTTATCGCCTTGGCAACCCCTGTCAGGCGGACCAAATGGTTTCCACGGCAATGAGGCGATGCCCTGCTAACTGCCTCACTGCAAAGAATAGCAAACAGTGCGGACTCTCTCCTCTCCCTCTCTCCAAGGTTGATCTTTCGTTCCATCGCTGAGACCGAACAGTGGGATGCCCCTCACAGGCACGCAGCCAATGTTTAGACCTCCATGTGTCCGGCTACAGCTGAGTTATAGGAACCTCCACTGTGAACATAATAGCTTTGCTGTGTTTGGTCTCCAGGACTGGGCTCCTCCATAAAGCATGAAATGTGGCTCACACTGTAATACTTCATCCCTGTATCCCTGTGGGGGGATGTGGAGGATAATTGGGGAACACAAATCAAAATTAGTGCCATACTTGCTCACTATAAGGGGTCATGGGGAATTCCTGGGGTGGAGTTTCTGAGAAACAGATTAATGATGGAGATGTGATCATTGGAAGGGACAAGTAAAGGAAATAGGGTGTATATGAGGTTTTTTTGTGTGTGTGTGTGTGTAGCTCAGGTCCACTGTAAGCTGACAAACGGCTGTGCTGACGGAAATGCACTGAATTTCATATCGAGTGTCAGAATATCATAAATGCTGGCTCTTTGAGACAGCTTAAGGTTAAAAAATCCATTGAATGGGAGCTTATTAACTTAAAAGGAGCCTGAATTCTATTCTTTTTATTTCTTATATTCAAAATGAGTACTTTTTTTAAACTAGGGATATGAAAAATATAACGAATGCCTTTGAAATCAACAGGTTTATTCAAATAGTCTTTTTCACTCAATCTAAAAAATTCAAGTTAAGTCAATATGATAAAATATAAAATTTGTTTAAAAAATGGATTTTATTTAAAAAAGATGATAATAGATTTGGTCTTTTTAACCACACCTAGTATACCTCAAAAGCAGTGTTAGCACAACAGAAAGAGGAGTAATTTTACTATTTTTAGCTACTTCTACAGTGTGGACAAAGGCAATCTCTGTACACTTAGCTTAGGAACAAGTATTTACTTAAAATATGATGAAATAATAACATTCTTGTATTGGACCTTCTTGTGAGTCTCTTTGTCCATGTTTGACATTTTAGACCCTCTTACATCTCAGTTTTGCATTGTAAGTGTGGTGATCTAATCCAAATCTCGGCATAAACTAATTTACATTAAAATTGAATTTTCCTGTGATATAATTGGTGCATCAACACTAAAGATGTATTTGAATGTTTATTGTTTAATTGTTAATTCTAAATTGTTTTTACTACTTCAGACCTAATGTGGGGAACTTTGATCTTCAAAAAAGGCAACAAATGCTTTGGTTTGATGTACAGTAACTGTTATGCTTTAAAGGTAAAACCAGAACAACTGACAACAGAAATCAAACAAGTGCAACAAGTATAATATTTCAAATTAAAATACAACAGTGGTGGAAACTAATAGTACACTAGTATTACTATTCAAGCAAAATGAACCATAATATTTGTGCTTCCACTGTATGTGCGTACAGTAAATGTTCTCTGTTATTGCTCAGTGCAATTGTATTCGTGCCCTGTTTGTTCTTGTAGTAATAGTAGTAATTAGTGTAGCAGTAATTAGTGCCTTTTTGCATAAGTCCTCTATTGTTTTGCTCTGTGTGAATGGTTGATTTCTCTGATCTCTGTCCACTGGCTGAGAATCAAAGGCTGCAAAGTGTCTGTCGTTTATTTAATCTGTGTCCCTAAGAAACCCTTTACTATCCTTGTAATTCTTTCTATCGGCTATACTCAGTTTAAGACTTTTACGCTCTCTTTGTGTTTTCTCCAGGTGAGGTGTCAGGGGTGAATGTGACCAGCCAAACCCAGGTGGTGAGGGGCACAGTGGGCAAAGAGGCCCTCTTGTCAGTCAGCTACTCCAGCGGCAGCTCCGACAAGCCCGTGATCAAGTGGCAGATAAAGCGGCACAAAGAGAAACCAATCACGGTTGTGCAGTCCATAGGAACAGACATTATAGGGAACCTGAGGCCGGAGTACCGCAACCGCATCCTGGTGTTTGAGAACGGATCCCTGCTGCTTCACAACCTGCAGCTGTCAGATGAAGGGGCCTATGAGGTGGAGATCTCCATCACTGACGACACCTTCACAGGAGAGTGCTACATCCAGCTCACAGTGGATGGTAATGCAGAATCACCTTCCTTTTGAAAAGAGCTGGCGTCTCCCATATTATAAAACATCTGAGCAATCAGGGCAGGACACTGAAGAGGAGTTAGAAGCTAAAAGAAAATCAATACAAGTTGAAAAACATGCTCTCACCCCAGAGACTGTAATTGTAGAACTGGTGTGTAGTTTTTAGAACTTCTGCAGTGATTCACAGCCATGCTGGTGTTCTTTTTAAGACACTAGCTGGGATTCCACTTATCAGTTGTTCTCATAAAGGTCAGCCACCCTCTTATGTCCCGTCCATGATTTTGTCCTGTCCTTCTCAGTTCCTGTGTCCAAACCTTACATCCAGATGATGGCCTCGTCTGTCCTGGAGTACAGCGAGTACTTTAACCTCCACTGTTCCCACGACAACGGCACAAAGCCCGTCTACGGCTGGCTGAAAGGAGGCAAACTGCTGACCAATGACTCACGTCTGGTGCTTTCGCATGACCAAAAGGTGCTGACCATCGCACGTGTTCTGATGTCAGACGATGATGTATATGCCTGCACGGTGGAGAACCCCATCAGCAGCATGAGGAGCATACCTGTCAAGCTCACCGTCTACAGTAGGTGGCATGTCATACGGGTAGGATCTTAATCACACACGTTTAATTAAGGATGAACAGATGGTGGTATAGTAACACACAAGGTGGAAGAAGTGTTTGGATCCTTTTCTTCAGAAAACATGACAATATTATGGTGTAAAAGCAGGGCCAGACTAATGTGAGATTTTTGGGGCAGATACTATTATACTGATATTAAGGAGCGAGAAGATTCTGATACCAAATAAATCAGCTGATATTTAAATTTCAGATTCAGATTCTTCCATGACCACACAGCTGGGCTGGTGGAGTTCATTTTCAGGACAGTATTAAACATAGCTGGCTCCATCACAGAACAATTATTATCATCCACCTTTCTGTGTAATTTAATTTAGTTAAGATAGCCAAAAACATTGCCGTTCTGCGTGGTGATTAAAGAATCTTTCATACCAGCATGCCATGTGGTTATCAAACACTTGTGACAAATATATGAAATGGAGGCAGGGTATCTAATATTTTAACAAACTGTATTCCAAACATCAGTGCACTGAATATAATAAACATTTCACCTATTAGCAATTAAATAATGGACCGCCCTCTGCTGGACAAATTACTTAATTAATCTATTTTAAATCACTAGTCCAAGCATTTTTTCCAGCCTTATTAAACAGTTTTAATATTGGTGCATATCTGAGAACTGTATGATATCTATGTATATATGATGATATCGGTGTATAATACCTGCAAAGCAGTATATCAATCAGGCCCTAGTAAAAAATTCTTCACTACAGGTAAAATTTCTGCTTTTGTGATTTTATTATATATCATAATATTATAATTGTACTTATTTTATTAGCGTAAAATAAGCACAGCATAAAATAACAATACCAAAGATAAGCCCAAGTATCTCATTTTGTTATGTTTCAGCACTGATTTCTGGGTCTAATAAATAATATATAAACATAAATTTAGATTATATTAGATTAGATTAGATTTTTTTAACTGTTTTTCAGACCACACATCAGACAGGAATGTAGCAAAACGAAATTGCATTGCAACTGACTCATGAAGTTAAAAGCATGGGCATAAAATTATACCAAGATATAAATATATAAAGAAAAGATAAGGATACGATATAAATATTCAAGGATCATGAATTGAAAATGATAAAAACTGTAAATATATTCAGCTAATTGTACAGCAACCATCCTTTTTCAGTAGCTAGCAGAAGCAATTACCATCTCATGCTGACCCACACAAGTATGCCGGCCTCTCTAACCATGTTGTTTACGACAAGTGCAAATCCAGGCTGAGCGCAGCAGAGCTGGCTCAAAGCAGCTGTTACTGGGCGCCAGTATAGAGCCACATGTCGGGCTGAGAGAGAGACAGAGGCAGTCTAATCCAATGAACGGACAGTTATTTATGAGGATGGTGCAGAAAGAGACGGCAGGTGGGGAGGACGCTTTGCCCCAGTGGACCTCAGTAATCCTGACTTCATTATTGCTGTACTGTGATGTGCTGCATGAGGAGACAGCTACAGCCCCGTTACTGTTCTCTTTTCCCTCTGCATGCATAGCAGCACAGCACAGTGTCTGAAAGTGACTACCCTCTTGTGCTTCTTCACTGCACCGCCTTAATGCCAGCACACTTAAAAGACTTGGAAAGCAATGTTTGAACAAGAAAGTAAATGTTCTGCATGCTGCATGTCTTGGTCATGTTTCATTATAAACTTAAAAAAGAAAAAAAGAAAAGGATGTTCCAAATTAACAATGACTTAACTTAATCTAATCCTGCAAATTTGACCTTTTTTATCACATGTAATGTAATTGCAATTTAGGTCAATTTAGGTCAGCCATTGAAGTTAAATATGAAGCAAAAGTCGATAGTTCTAAGTTCTTTTTCGTGGGCAGCTGAACTGGTTTCCTTTTCTTGAAATTCAAGAAACTAAAATAAATCCTGTTGCCTCTGAAAAAGTTCTTAATTTACAATGACCAGGGTGACTGTGAATCTTCACCCATAAAAGTCAGTTAGCTCAGCGAAAGAGATCTGCAATGACCTGCTGTAACTGAAACAAATTTCTTTCTTTCTTTCTTTCTTTGCGTTCTCATCTGCCTCTCTGTATCACTCTGGTTTAGGACGGAGCTCGCTATACATCATCCTGTCCACCGGTGGCATTTTCCTCCTTATCACCCTGGTGACAGTTTGTGCCTGTTGGAAACCATCCAAGTAAGAGTTACTCTTTCTTCCTGTTTCTTGTCTCCCACTCCTCTTTTTCACCTTCTTTCTTCCCCTTCCTCCTTAATTGGCTTTCACTGGCTTGGATATGCACTTGCACTTGAGGATGTGACTAGAATCTCAAGTACAAAGTCACCTTACTCTGAACATTTGGCTAAAAGGTAACAGACACAGTGACCTGTAGCTTGTATCAACTACCATTAAGCGTCATGGTCTGAATGTGTTTTAAGCAGGTTTTTTTTTTTTTCCTGCCATAGAAAGAAGCATCGACCTGTCCCCCAAAGAGCTCCCATCTATGTGGAGCAGAGTGAAAATGGCCATGATGGTAAGCTGCAGTGGCAGCAGATCCCCTATAAATGTGCGAGAGTTTATATTTTTATTATATGTAATTAACTTGAAGTCTCTAACTTTTACATAAATACAAATCTTTTGCAGTTGATGTTGTTCCCAAACCATCTACACTTGGTCGAAGGAGCCCCATGCCTCTTTATGTTCTCAATGAAGATGTAAGTCTCTCTTTTGTTTACCAAGTTTCCATTTAGCATCTTTATCTATCTATGAGTCATTGACAGCTTCACAATGAAACAAGACAAAGAGTCCAACAATCAAATTATAATACATTTTATTTATAGTGTGCTTTTCAGAGCAGTCCAAGATGCTGAGCACAGTTTAAAAAAAAGGACAAAACACCAAAGAAAAAAAACATTACTGACAGCAAAACACAGCTGTGTTAGCGCCTCTGTGAGGCTGTATTGAGGCACAGCAGCCTGCATGTGACATGCTCACAACATGCCAATGTGCTAGCAGATACATAAAATCTATATTCTGTGTGTGTGTGTGTGTGTTGATCACTTGTGGCCCTGTTAATAATTTTTTTTTTTTTTAATTGTTAATCATCGCAACCTCAAGAGAGATTTAGGAGCAAACAGTCACAAATATTCACCATAGGCATCAGGCTGATTGGTCTAGTAGTAGGCACACGCAAGATATGACACATGCATGCACAAATACACACATGCAGTACCAAATGTACCCTCACTTTTTAAAAAAATCTTAAGATGATAATGGCTCTAAATTTAAAAA